>CM076577.1:208150945-208410366 GCA_034641835.2 Pinus albicaulis
AAGCCTCTCATTCTGGTGTTGTATGTGGACGACCTCTTCCTGACTGTAATATCCCCAAAGGGAAATAACTAGTAATAAACAGAAATGCACCGATACAAATATAAACTGAACCAGATCACTGAATCATGACACATGTAATACCAAAATCTGAGCCATTTTATTAATCAGAAAGTACATAGAGAGGAGTACAAGAAATCAGAATCAGTGCACCTATCCTTGCCCTAGGCAAGTGATGACCCTCCCATACAAGAAAGGGCTGTGAGACGCGTCACATTATCTGTTGAGATGAGCTGGCGAATGCGAGGCCGGTATCCAGTGCAGAAACCTCCACGAGATGGAAACTATTTGTCTACCCAGTAGGAAAGCTGTGAGCCAGTGAAGCCTGAGCCCTCAACCCTCCCGGTCGAGGATAAACCTGCTACAAAATCTTCCAGAAACGGCCGATGAGCCCTTCTCCATGATAGCACATCTCCTCGAGATCGCGTCCACTGATGGATGCGAAGCCCCAATCAGAGATGCGCATCCTTCACTCCCTGAGCTTGCGTCCTCCGATATCAAATCGGTGCCAGGCTCGGATCTATGCTAGATGCGGAACTATCTCTCGGATCTCTGACCTCTGGAGCTGAATCTGCAGTGTTCCCCTTCGAGATGCGGACTAGATGCGCGGTATCTCCTCGGATACATTACTCCTCCATGGAGCCATGGATCTAGTGCTAAACCCCCAGATCTGCAACATACAGGACTAGATCTGCAAGATACAGGACTAGATCTGCAAGATCTATCCTTCCCAAAGCTGGATCTAACAATAAGCCTTCAGATCTGCAGCCCTTACCTTCAGAAATGGACAGCGTCCTCACTCTAGGGCTAGACAGCGTCCTTCTGCCTCCCAGAATAGCGTTTTCTCTGCCAATCCTGAACTGCGTCCTCCTTGAACAGCGTCCTTCCTCTCCTGCAAGGATCGGCGTCCTCTCTCCCGGATGAGACGGCGTCCTTCTCCTTGAGAATCGGCGTTCCTTCTTCCCTTGCTCTGCCTTGACTGTGCAAGGAAGACTTCCTCCTCCTCGGATATGCTTGAACTGCTGCGCTGGCTGGCTTTGAAGAACCTTGCTGGGAGGCGGGCACTCGAAGTCCCCCGAAGCTAAGGGTGAAACCAGAAAAACCTTACCAGGGCAGGCACTCGAAGTCCCCCGAGGCTAAGGGTGAGATCTCCGACCGGAGACACTCGTGCACTAAGCAGTGCTGCAGACCGACTAAACAACCGGCGTGCTGAAGCAGACAAAGTCTAGCTCTCAATAAGAATATCAAATCATGGATGATCAAATGAGGTGAGAGCCTCTCCTTTTATAACACCAATCTCCCTCCAAAACTCAACTCACCCTGGATCTGCGCAGTTTACCTTGGTTAACCTTATGTCTCCTCCATCATATCCACGTGGACCCCCAAGGACCCCTCTCTAAGTTACAACGTCAAGCTACTAGGAAAAAGAACACTTTATTATAAAGTGAGGTGACTAAAGTGAGGTGACCCCTCTTATTTCTCACTTTATTTATTATTCCTATCTAAAGCAGTAAAATAACACAAAAATGCAATATTCCAATTAGCAAAGCTAATTGGGAATATTACAGTCTCCCCCGGCAAAACGTTGCTTGTCCTCAAGCAACTGAAGTGAGGGATGCTGCAAGATCTTCTCATCCTCCCAAGTGGCATCCTCATCTGGCAGATTCTTCCATCTCACCGGGGCTAGATGCTACCATACGCATTTGTCTCTCCACAGTGTGTGTGGCCTCGGTACATGTGCAAGTGCCCCTCATCATCTGTTGGAGGTAGCTCCCCTGTGACTGTCACATGCTGGCCTAGTGCCTTCTTCAGGCATGATACATGGAAAATGTTATGAATCCGGCTGCCTAGGGGCAACTCCAGCTCATATGCAACCTGTCCAATCCTACGAATCACCCTGTATGGTCCATAAAAACGAGGCTTAAGCTTCTCTGCCCCCTTCTGCTTGAGTGAAGACTGGCGGTATGGCTGTAACCGCAGGTAGACCAAATCCCCTACCTCAAAGTGTCTCTCCACTCGGCCCCTGTCTGCATATAATTTCTGCTGATTTTGTGCGGTGGCTATGTTGTCCTTGAGAGTCCGAAGGATGTCTTGGCTCTCTTGGATCCATAGTTTGGCTCGCGGAGCCCTGCTAACCCCAAACATCACGTCCACAAAAGATAAGGAATGATATCCATACAATGCATAGAAAGGTGACATACCGATAGACATATGATGGGTTGTGTTGTAGCAGTACTCGCCCAGATGTAGCCATTTCAACCACGCTCGCTGCTGCCCACTGACGTAGTTACGCAAGTAGCCCTCCAGCCACTTGTTAACTATCTCTGTCTGCCCGTCCGTCTGGGGATGATAGCTGGTGCTCGGTGTCAACTCGGTCCCTACTAGTCGAAAGAGCTCCTGCCAAAATCCACCCATAAAGCGGCTGTCCCTGTCACTAACAATGGTCTTGGGTAGACCATGCAATCTGAAAACCTCCCGGAAAAACAACTCTGCCACCTGTGCTGCTGTGTAGTGTGCCGAAATGGCAAAGAAGTGAGCATACTTCGTTAGCCTGTCAACTACTACGAAGATGCAGTCCTTGCCCTGCACTGTGGGCAAACCCGTGATGAAATCCATCGAGACACTCTCCCACTTCCCCTCAGGAATGGGAAGCGGCTGTAACAATCCTGCGGGATGGTTCATCTCCCCTTTGTTCCGCTGGCACACCTCGCACTCCCTGACATGCCGGAGTACGTCCTCCTTGAGGCCCTTCCATGCAAATCTCTCTCGGATGGCCCTGTACATCTTGGTGAACCCCTGATGGCCCGCCAATGGTGAATCATGAAAGGCATGGAGTATCTTCTCCTTGAGCTGAGATCCCTCAGTCAAGAAGATCCGATCCCTGTAATAGATGACCTCATCGGCCACCCTGTATCTGCTATCTGCTACCTGTCCATCCAACACCTCGCATGCAAATCTATCCTTGGAATACTCAACCAGTAGTCGAGCCTTCCAATCAGCGTCCAAGCTCATGAGGGATAATGTGGCTGGTCTACGGGAAAGGGCATCTGCTACCACATTGTTCTTCCCTTTGACATACTCTATGTCGAAATCGTAGGCCTGGATCTTGCTGATCCACTTCTGCTGCCTCTCCTGTAACTGCTTCTGCTCCAGAAAGTACTTCAGGCTGTTATGATCTGTCCTGACTCTGAATCTGCCGCCTACCAAGTACTGCCGGAATTTGGCCAATGCATGCATGATGGCCAACATCTCCTTGTCATAGATAGGATAAAGTCTCTCATGTGGAAGGAGCTTCCGGCTCTCGAATGCAATCGGATGACCCTCCTGCATCAAAACTGCTCCAATCCCTTCCCCTGATGCATCGCACTCTAGGATAAAGGGCTGAGTGAATCGGGCAGTGCCAGCACCGGACAACTACTCATCACCTCCTTGAGCTTATCAAAAGCTCGCTGGGCGGTATCCGTCCAACTGAATGCCCCCTTCCTCGTCAGCTCTGTGAGGGGTGCAGCAAGCTGGGAGAAGCCCTTGACGAACTTCCTGTAGTAAGTACAGATACCAATGAACCCTCTACACTCTGTCACATTCCGCGGCTCTGGCCAGTCCCTGATAGCCCGGATTTTCTCGTCATGGACTCGCACTCCGTCCACTCCTATGATGTGTCCCAAATACAACATCTCTGTGAATCCAAACTCACACTTGGAGAGTTTGGCAAAGAACTGCTGCTCCTCCAGAATGCGCAAGACTGTCCCCAATGTGCTGAGGTGCTCCTCCCGTGTCCCGCCGTATACGAGAATACCATCAAAGAAAACCCAAAGACGAATCCCCTCCCCCCATGATCCCCGGGGCGATGGTTCACAAGACCGAAAGGTGGCAGTGTGCGTTGGTCGCCACCCCGAAATGGCATAAAATCCTAAACTCAAAGTGCCCATAATGACACCGAAAGCGCCTTGGGAATGTCCTTGTTCCCTCATGCGTATCCGATGGCACCCGACCTCAAATCAATTCGAGAAGAATCGTGCTCCTCTCAACTCGTCCATCAACTCATCGCTCCTGGGAATGGGGTACCTGTTTTTCAAAGTCTTCTTGTTCAGAGCTCTGTAATCAATGCACATGCGTAATGTGCCATCCTTCTTCTTCGCTCGCACCAAGAAGCGAAAGGATCCAGGCCGGGGTCGAATGTGCCCGGCGCCACCGAATGGCCCGTTCTATCTCATCCCGATAGGCCTTAGGATGCCTATAAGGTGTGGTGATCACTGCCTGTATCCCCTGTTCCAACTCGATCGTGTGCTCAAACCCTCGATTTGGTGGCTGTCCTGGCGGCATGTCTCCAAAAACTACTGCATATCTGTCAAGAAGAGTCTGTAGATCAGGGTGCACTGTCCGTCCTGTATCTACTGCCTCCGAAGCCCGCAACTCGACCGCCCACTCTATATCTCCCTTGCGGAAAGTCGCCTCCATGCTGTGTGCCGATACTGTCTGGGGCGGATATGTGTTCTGCCCTCGGATCTTCTCATGCTTCCCCGTCTTGGGATCATCCCACTCCATCTCCCGCGTTTCAACTCGCACCTTCTCGCAGGATAAGCCACCGCACCCCAATATCGTTACTGGTGTCCTGGCCTCCACCAAAGAAGTGATCAACAAAGTATACCCATCGACATCGACAACTCGGGTACACACGATAACAAGCCATGGTCCACGTGATAAGCTTGGTTGAAACCCATCAAAGCTCTCCGTGTGTGGGTATGTCTCTCCGTGCGACCATCTCGGCATCCGATGAAATTGCAGGTCTCCACCGTCAATCAGGTCACCCTTTCAAGCTCGTCCCCCGCACCATCCAACCCACGCGCAAAGTCGACACTTGGGGGACTCCTCGCAATGCTGCTAGAGCTCCCCCAGTAGGTGCGAATGATGCCTCTCCTGCATCGGGTGGTGGAGGTGGTAAGGTACTCTGCGCTGCATAACACTCTCCTGCCTCCTCATCATCCAACTCATCCTCTTCTCCACTGCCCTCGGAGAAGACCTCTATGAAATGTGCCTTCCCTGCTGTGCACTAGTGTCCTGGTGCCCATGGCTCCTGGCAGGTGAAGCACAATCGCTTCCGTCTCAGCTCTCTCCTAGCCTCATCATCATACTGTCCACGTCCGGGATTCGCCTTGGGAGGTGGAACCCTCATGTCCTTACCCTTAGGCTGGAAAGCCTGCCTCTGGGGATAAGGTGGCCGAGTCCTGGGAAACACATCCTGTAGGTCACGGGCCCTGCTGATAGCATCCTGAAGTGTAGCCGGTTTGTTCGACCGGACTAGACCACGAAGTGGTTCTGACAGCCCGTCCAGGAACATCGTGACCAACCGAGCCGCCGATATGTCAGGTACCATCACCGAAAGGTTCAAGAAGTCTCGAGATGGGCGTTTCCAAGACTACCTCGTCCGTTTCTGAGTCAAGGCTCGAGGAAAGGCCGATCCCGGTCCTTTCCCGATCAAAACGTTCGTTCACCCCTCCTCGGTGAACTCAAGACATGTGGTCACCGTGGAATGCCCGCAAAGGTTGTTAACTCATGAAACCACCGGGCCTTCGGGCCCCACCCTTCAGATGTACGTGTACCCATTCCGAATGGCCTCCTTCTCTGGCATCTGGTTAAGCTGAAAATAGAGGTCCAGTTTCTCCACCCAAGACCTGGCTGTGGTCTTTGGTGACCCATCAAACATCGGCAAATGAAATTTGCTGGCTGCACGGTTACTATCACGGTGGGAACCCCGTCCCTTATTTCGATCATGAGGCTTACCGCCACTTCGGAACTGCAGATATTGATTGAAAGGGAGAGCATCCATGAATTCTTGTCCCATGCTTCGCCAATCTGCAAACCAAACTGCATGAAGATCGAGACCCTCATCTCTTGATGCCGTTTGCTCCACTTCCTCTACCGGGAAAGTAGGCATGGTAGGTCGCGTGTCCATGGAATCGGCCTTCTGCGCTGACATAATGGGAATAGCATCTGGTATGCAACTAGACGTTCCCGATCCTTCCCCTACCTGAAAGACCCTAGGGGGTTCCTTCTGCTTCCCTTCTGCAATCTTCTTCATATCCTGCATAAATACATCCATCTTCTCTGCAAACTTGGCAAACATGGCCTCCATTGGATTTTGTCTCTCTGTCTCTGAATCAGAATCCCCCAAAGAAACGGGGGTGACCTCGGGATGTCATAGACTGCTAGCACCACAGGCTGAGCCAGAACTATGCTCTGATACCACTGTAATATCCCCAAAGGGAAATAACTAGTAATAAACAGAAATGCACCAATACAAATATAAACTGAACCAGATCACTGAATCATGACACATGTAATACCAAAATCTGAGCCATTTTATTAATCAGAAAGTACATAGAGAGGAGTACAAGAAATCAGAATCAGTGCACCTATCCTTGCCCTAGGCAAGTGATGACCCTCCCATACAAGAAAATAGCTGCAATAAGGACAGCGTCCTGGCTGCTCTGAAGACTGGAGATGAACTGCGCTGAATACTGGGCTGGTCTCAAGCTGCAAACCCTCACAGATGGAAAACGCTGTCTCTGCTAGTGACAGCGCAGAAACAGGTGAAGCACAAGCCCTCAACCCTCCAGTCAGATAATCCTGCTACAAAATGCTGGAAAACGCTGATGAGCCCTTCTCACAATAGCCTGCTCCTCAGATCTGCGTCCCACCTGATGGATCTGAAGCCTCCAATCAGATCTGCGTCCTTCACTCCCTGAACTGCGTCCTCCAATATCAGATCTGCTGCCAAACCCTCAGATCTATGCTAGATCTGGAACTATCTCCTCAGATCTACAACCTCTAGGGCTAGATCTGGTGTTTCCCCTTCAGATCTGGACTAGATCTGACAGTATCTCCTCAGATCTGTTACTCCTCCAACTGGATC
This sequence comes from Pinus albicaulis, assembly GCA_034641835.2. Taxonomy (NCBI): domain Eukaryota; kingdom Viridiplantae; phylum Streptophyta; class Pinopsida; order Pinales; family Pinaceae; genus Pinus; species Pinus albicaulis. Next base: position 208,157,916 of record CM076577.1, read on the forward strand.
TAGTGCAAAACCTTCAGATCTGCAACATACAAGATATTTTTCGCAACACATGACTAGATTTCGCAACATACGTGACTAGACCGCAAGATTCGTCTTTCCCAAAGCTGATTCGAACAACAACCCCTATCTCTGCAACCCTTACCCTCCCCGAAATGGACAAAGGCCCTCACTCTAGGCTAGACAGCGTTCTTCGCCTCCCGCCGTTTTCTCTCGCGACCGGGAATCGCGTCCTCTCTTGGGATGGGGCCGTCCTCTCCTCCTCGAAAGACCGGGCCGTTCTTCTCCGTACGGAGACAAATGTTCTTCCTTCGAAGAATCCCGGCCGTCTTCTTCTTCCTTGCTCTCACCGCGCAGGCTTCCTCCTCTCGTACATGCTTCGGTAATCCATCGTCGTCGTCGCCCAAAACCTTGCTAGGGCGGGCACTCGAAGTCCCCCGAAGCTAAGGGTGAAACCAGAAAAACCTTACCAGGGCAGGCACTCGAAGTTCCCCGAGGCTAAGGGTGAGATCTCCGACCGGAGACACTCGTGCACTAAGCAGTGCTGCAGACCGACTAAACAACCGGCGTGCTGAAGCAGACAAAGTCTAGCTATCAATAAGAATATCAAATCATGGATGATCAAATGAGGTGAGAGCCTCTCCTTTTATAACGCCAATCTCCCTCCAAAACTCAACTCACCCTGGATCTGCGCAGTTTACCTTGGGTTAACCTTATGTCTCCTCCATCATATCCACGTGGACCCCCAAGGACCCCTCTCTAAGTTACAACGTCAAGCTACTAGGAAAAAGAACACTTTATTATAAAGTGAGGTGACTAAAGTGAGGTGACCCCTCTTATTTCTCACTTTATTTATTATTCCTATCTAAAGCAGCAAAATAACACAAAAACGCAATATTCCAATTAGCAAAGCTAATTGGGAATATTACAATCACATAATAAAATGTTCAACACTTTTATACAAAGATATGCTCATGCAAGTGCATACAATCATGAGGATGTTAAAATAAAGTTGTTTATCCTTACACTAGAAGAGGTTGCATGAATTGGTTTCATGATAAGCCGGATAATACTTTTGATTCTTTGTGCGCCCTCACTAATGCATTCAACGATAAATTTGGGGACAAAAGAGAAGGGTGATATTTGGTTAAAGAGATTAACACCATCAAGAAAAGGGAAAATGAAATAGTTGAGGAATTTAATCAAAGATTTAATAGTCTTCTTAAAGATATGGCTCAGGAGTACAAGCCACCTGACAAAATAGTTTTAGAGCAATATCTTGAAGCATTTAATTTTGACACCCAATATGAGATTAGACGTGCCAAGCCTGCTACTTTAGTTGTTGCTCAACGTGTTGTCGAAGAGTTAGAGAAAGATAAGAAAGCTTTGGGTAAGTCTGAGGTTCCTGGTTTTGAAAGAGGTCTAGTTAAATCTAAAGGAAAAGAAATTGAGGTAGAGCATGATCCGATTAAAGAATTAATTCAAATGGTTAATGAAATGAGAGTTGAATATGCTCAACAAATGAGTGTCATGTAGTCTAGGATGGTTCAAATGGAAAGAAATCAAGTGCAAAATATCCAGTCTAGAAACAACAATAACAACAGAGGAAACAATAATCCATGGCCAAGAAGAAATCCTCCTAATGATCAAAGACCTCCTATTTCCTTGAGTCTCCCAATGTTGTTGATCAGCATATCCCTTTTGGCAGACCATGTGAAATTTTCCATGAAGAAAGTGCATGTGCCTTTGCTAGAAAAATGTTGGATGAAGCAGCAAATGAACAAATAAATAATATTGGTCAGTATTCTTCCAGGGAAAGTCATTGCACAGATATGATATCTTCATCCTTCACCATCAATAATTTCAGTGACAAAAAGGATCCTATCATGCAGATGTATGATGACAAGCCACCTCAAGAACAAATTTTGGAAATTGCTAAAAGTAAGGGTCATACTTATCAAAGAAAAGGTAAAGACCAGAATCAGAATAAACAGGTTGTGTCTAAAAGATATAAGTCAGGATTGAAAGTAGATTGGGCTGCATGGATTAATAGTATTAAGATGTTTGTCTCGGTGCTCAAACTTCTGAAAAGTCCATCTTAGAGGGCATCATTCTTCAAAGCTTTGGGTATGGTTCAACTAGATAAGATTGATAACAATCCTAAGGATGAAGAAATTAGTTTAAAGGATTTAAATTGCTACATGACTAATGAGGGCCATCAACCTTTCTTCTTAACTTTGGATATTAATGATTGCATCCTTCATAATTGCATGCTTGATTCTAGTGCTTCAACGAATGTAATAACTAAAAAGGTTAATGACCAATTGAACTTAAGAATTTCTAGACCTTACCATAACATTTGCTCGATAGATTCTAGCAAGGTTGAAGTCCTTGGTATGGTCTCCTTAGTTGACTATCCATACAAGATCATCAGCATGGATGTAGTGATTATTGATGTGCTCGATGTATGGGGAATGCTTCTATCTAGGAAATTTACAGTTGACTTGGGTGGATCCATTCAGATGGATTTATCATATATGACACTATTCCTACAGCAGCAGGTGGTATGGTCAGGTTATACGGGGAAGTTGAAAGAAGATATCATGTTGAGTATCCGTAGAGACCAGAAAATGGTAAAGAGATTAAGCCACAGGACCATCCACCGCATTTTGAGGCAAAATTCATCCAACCAGTGTATCGCTTTTCTTTATCGCATCTTCCATCCTATCTTCCAAGCAGAAAAAGAAGAAGGTTTTAGATTGACATAGATATGCAACACAATCATGAACATTTACATCAATCAAAAAGGATCAAGTTTCAACAAGGGAGATTTGATAAACAGCCTATTGATTTAACTGTCAGCGAGTAGATGTTCCAGATTGTGCCACAGAGATGACATTTGATGCCATGGGGCATCCTTTGTATAGTCTCTCTAACCATACTCCTTTTCATTTATGTTAGTTTTCTTTACGCACTTATGTTTTATGTCTTTAATTTTCAGTTTGATAGAGTATATTTTTTTATTCCAGCAGATATTCTATGAATTCATGATGATTTCGATTTTGAATGGATATCTATTTGATGGACTTCTATTTTCTTGGATACAGTATTATGAATTCTCACATTGCTTCATTGAAGCAACCTGTCCCCGTATGGAGCCAGATGATGCACGCATTTTGTCACAGTTCCAAGGAAGCAGTTGTGCAATTTTTTTTCGAGGATCATAATCATTCAGTGAGTTGCTTACTTTTTCATTATCAACTCATTCTGCAAATTTGTAATGTAAATGATGCTAGTACAATCGTTTAATTATGTAACAACCTAGGTAAGCCTATGATTTTGGCGACAAATTTCATCCTAGGAGGTTTTTCATCTCATTGATTATCTAAGTTTCTAAACACGGATGATCGACAGAGTTTTTCCCTCCAGCCTCAACCCCAAAGCTAAGGTGGAATTTATCAACAAGGTCTTAAGTGAGTCCTAGTGTTTTAGTCGAGTCTATTGTAAAAGTTATTTGGAAATAATTTAAGCTAATTTGCTAAATTATTTTATTAAAAATCACTTGGTCTAATAGATCATAATGTGTCGCAGAATTACATAAATATTAGGAGGGTATATAAGGAATGGGTATTCCCCTTTTGAGGGTTGAATTTGTAAAATCTTATGTAAAAAATATTTTGGTGCATGGTCCCTCATACTTAGAAGCCATGGCTAAAATATTTGAGGGTGGAAAAATAATTAATCCCCTCGTGAGTCAATTAATTAATTTTTCTGGTAAAAAATAAATTAAATCCTAAGCGAAAAAATTAATTAATTTAGAGTCAAAATTAAAATGTTGAGAAATTAATTCCTCGAAGTGTAAAATTTTGTGGGTCTAAAAGAACTAATTTTTGGAGGTCTCCCACAAAAGGAATATTAGAAATTTCAAGAAAATTTGGACCATTGGACCTTGGTGGTTAAGTAAAGTCAATTTTTTGAGGAAATTAGTTCAAAATAATTATTTTTGAGCCAACAAAAAAAATGGTTTTAATGAGAAATTCCGAAATTACTCAAAAATAAATATTTTCGACGGCAAATATTAAACGATGATCAAATATTTATCAACATTCGACATTATTTTAACAGGGATCAACCCAACTGTCCGTTATTTTCCACTTGGAGGATTTATCTATAAATTAGAAGTCATTTGCTTCTCAAGTCACGATGATAGTGACTCTGGCCTATATGTAATTTTGTAACGTTGGTGTGAAGCCATTGTTCTACTAGGAACATTTGAAATTCATAATAAAATACTTTGGGGTTTTGTTCATGGTGTCTTTGTCTCATTGATCTATGGTATGTGTTGGGTATATGCTTTCCTATATTGTTCTTCAATATTATATGAATTGCTATTTCATTTGTAGATGAAAGGAACATTCTATTGGTAAGTTTTGGGTGTATCTTAGGTGATCCGATTCATTGTATCATCTAACCATCTTCTCTTAAGAAATATATACAGTTTGCAGGTTCCCCAACCCTTGGGCTCCAAATTCACAAACTATGAGCACAAGCTGACCTTGTTTGGGCTCCAAGAAATTTATGTCTGTAATATTCCCTTTTCTGGTATCACCCATGACAGGGCTGGGAGGGACTTCCAGAGTTAGGAGCAGACAGGTCACAGGTACAGATTGGTGTTATCAATGGGCTCAAGAGCTTTTCGGAGGAGTTTTGAGGAGTTTTTATGGTGTCCAGAGGCATTCACTTGATATACTCCATCATCCGAGCAGTTTGGCTTTTGTTCTGATGCATTCCGACAACTTTTGGAGATTTGAGTTATTTATGGGCTTAACTCAACTGATTACGCTCAAGGTGGCATTCAGGGAGGAATACATGATGGAACACCTTCGTGTAACAGGTCATTGGAACCGGGACGAGGATACCTACATGGTGGGACGGTTAGACACGGGTTTCAGTGACCGGAGGAGGCGTGGTAGCCAATTTACCCTTTTCTGCATTAAAAAGGAATATTTTAATAAGAGGGAAAAGTGCTCCATGAATAAAATAATAATAAAATAATGCTCTAGAAGGCTCCAAGAGATCTATAAAAGAAAGGGAGGAGGCCATTGAGGGATATCTTTCGATCAAGTTATTTTATTGTATGAGAGGTGTGAGAAGTGGTTCTCTACTTCAGCCGTAGCCCCAGGACGGAAACCCTTGGGTGATTTGTGTGTTGGACGAAAACCCAACTCTCTTAAGGAGACTTCATTCAGAAGTTTCGCAGAGCTTCAGGGATTGGTGTCAGGATCATTCAGATCTTCAACTTGTGCTTCAATGGGTTCAGTGACAACTTTTGTCGTAGCCGATTTGCAGCAGTCTACTTGCCGAGTCATCTACATCATTGCCAATGTCATTCATCAGTTGGGCCAAAGATCTTTCTGGGTTTTGCTCCGCTTGCTTGGCAAGCTCAGGTTCCATTGTTCCTTTATGTTGATGTACTTTTTACCATGGATTAATAAAATGGCTCAGTGATTTTATCGGCATCCATTGTGTTATATTGGTGGCTGTATGTTTATTTCCATTTATTTTGCTGCTCAAGTCTATTTCTATATTTTTAGTTAAAATATCCCATTTGGGATATTACAGTGGTATCAGAGCTTCAATCTTGGATCAGCCTGCGGGTTTCCAGTTTTCAGTTGTAGCTATTTTGGTTAGAAGGGCCTACGTAATCATTGGAGGAGGCTCATTTGTGGGAGCTGCATTGGTGGGATTTTAGAGCTGGGGTGTTGGGAAATTGATAGGAGAGCCATATGAGGAGGTTTTCTGGGATTTTGGAGAGCAATGATTGACAATAGCAGCCGCAGTGCCAAAAAACGAAATTGGAAGAGGGCCAAACTACAAAGGGTCAGAGTTTGAAGGTCGGAATTAGAAGAAACCCCTTCTGGGTTTTTCTAGGTTTTGGGCAAGGATCACCTTCCCAAATTCCTAGAATTTCCTGAGCAAATTTCAGTGGGTAAATTAGAGGCTGAAGTCAGGCAGCAGTGTAGTCTTGGAGCAGCAGTGCATTTTCTGGAGGAGCTTGCTGGAGCGATTTCCAACAGTATGTATTTGAACTTGTTGACAAAAACTACACCTGCATCACTATAACAACTCAGAAAAACAGTGACCACATCATTGATTGAACCATGGAGGGATTCCTAAACAGCTTGAGAAGAATAAAAGTTGGTTCCTTGAACCACCATGCAGCAGAAGACCAGAAAACAAAACAGAACAGCAGACCCTTCTCCAAGAAGGTACATAAGTTGCTCCAACAAAGGCATCTGAGGAATTTACATAAGGAGGAAGAAGTGGGAAATTGGCTTTATGCACTTGGTATGGACTTAAAGAGCGGAAGATCAGAAAATTACTTTCCCACGTTGGAGAAACTGGAATCCTGCCTTTCAAAGGTAGAGAAAGCTGATTGGAGTCTAAATTGGGCTTTGGAGCCATCTATGCTTGCATTGGTACAAGCTAGATTCTTGGAACATCCAAGTGAGAGAGTCAAGCTTATAGCTGCCTCTTGTTTCAGTGATATTTTGAGGATAATAGCACCCTTCCCTCCCTACAATGATGACATTATGAAAAGAATTTTCAGACTAATAGTAGGAACCTTTCGAGATTTGGACAACTGTGCAGGCTCTACATTTGGGAGGAAGCTTAAGGTTTTAGAAGTCATGGCCATGACCCGAACTCATGAGATCATGTTTGACTTTGAGTGTGAAGGCTTGATTCTGCAGATGTTCCAATGCTTCTTCAGCATTAGGAGACATCATTCTGACACAGTCATAGCACACATGCAGTCCATCCTGTCGTCATGTATGGGAGTCCATGAGGCCATTTGCTGGGAGTTGCAAACTAGGTTGCAGAGCATTTGGAGGAGAGAGCAGTTGGTCTCACCTGCTGCTTATGAACTAGCCCAAGGGCTGGTTGACCAGAACATTGAGCTTTTCAGGAGAAAGTTGACCAGGGAGGAGCTGCTCCAGTTTGGTGGGTTAGGCAGCAGAAATGAGCTGAGGAGGAAGGGACTTTGCTTCATTTGCAAAGAACCTTGGGGGCTTGATCACTCATGTTTGAGAGATGCAGATGAGGTGGAAGAGGTAGAGTAGGTAGACGTTCTTTCGGTATGTCAGGATGAGGACTCTTCTTCAGATGAGTCCATGGCATCAGCTGAGGATGTTTCTGGGGAGCGAGAGCAATCATGTAGAGATGATGATAGTAGGCTGGAGCTATATTCCAGTGTGCAGGGTGAGCAGTCAGGGGACTCTACGGAAGTGATGAGTCACTTGTGACGATTCAGCCAGAGCAGCACATGATGGAGCCTGAGTTAGCAGAGGAGCATACTATGCACATCATACATGATAGTCCTTTGAGGGAGAGCCAGATGGAGGCTCACATTGAGTCTGTGGTGGATATGCGACTAACCTTGGGGTCAGCCACTAAGGAGGAGCAGTTAGATGCACAGACACCGAGCACGGTGACAGCGATTGCAGATCCATATCCTCTAGAGATGTTGGAGGTTGATGGGATAGTTCTGCAGGGGGCTAGGGGACAACAGGAGCATTACATTCCCAATGAGAGGGATGAGTTGTTGGAGATGGTGGAGCATCCATCTTTGGGCCGACGCCTTGATGAGGTGCAGATAGATGTACATGCAGTCGGCAGAGCTACAGTACTTTCAGTGAGTAGCACTCTCCAAGAGTACATCGATGGGGCTTGCAGCATATCTTGCCCACTTTGTCCCATTATAGAGAGAGGGGCTTTCTTCTACAGGCATCTTTCATTGGCAGACAGGGCAGAGCAGTGTGAGTTGATGACGGGCTGGCGACAACACACCAAGCGTGTTCCGTATGCAGTTGTTGCTACATTGGATTCTTCTTCCAGGATGGATTGGCGAGAGATCATGAGTTGGTACCCTCTTGATGGTACGATATTCTTCGTAGGGAGCACAACGGAGTAGGGGCCCTTATACATGACATATGATACAGATTTTAGTTGGCAGTGGGGCACAGATCGACATTTCTTCAGCATCCCATCCCGATTTCAGGAGAGCAGGATCAGCATTGGATTTAGTCAGGGATTGGATTGGAGAGAGGTGATGAGTTGGTACACAGTTGGTGGGGCAACTTACACCGTCATAGATACAGCGTAGCAGGAAACGTGCTCTTCACCTTTTACAACATCAATTATAGCTAGAGGCAGTGTGCAGTCCGAGCCGTGGGACTTGGGCGATGATTGGCCATCGTGGCGTGAGGATCCGTGAGGATTGTTTGTTGACAGATACAGGGAGAGATCAGTTTGGGATCCCGGCATTGAGGGGTCTATTCCGAGTGGCTTGACGCAGGTGCATAGTTGCACCTAGGGGTTTGTATGGGATCCAGGCATTGGGTCTCAGATACATCGGGCCAACAAGGTGGCCCACATATTTCAATTGCTTGAGGGCAAGCAATCTTGGGGCGGAAGGTTTGTAATATTCCTTTTTTTGGTGTCACCTATGACAGAGCTAGGAGGGACTTCTAGAGTTAGGAGCAGACCGGTCACAAGTACAGGTTGGTGTCATCAGCGGGCCCAGGGGCTTTTTGGAGGAGTTTTGAGGAGTTTCTATGTGGTCGGGTGGCATTCGCTTGATGTATTCCATCATCCGAGCAGTTTGGCTTTTGTTCCGGTGCATTCCGACAACTTTCGGAAATTTGAGTTATTTATGGGCTTAACTCAACTAATTACGCTCACGTTGTCATTCCGGGAGGAATACATGACAGAAAACCTTAGTGTAATAGCTCATTGGAACCGGGACGAGGATACCTCCACGATGGGACAGTTGGACATGAGTTTCAGTGACCGGAGGAGACGTGGTAGCCGATTTACTCTTTTCTGCATTAAAAAGGAATCTTTAATAAGAGGGAAAAGTGCTCCATGAATAAAATAATAATAAAATAATGCTCTAGAAGGCTCCAAGAGATCTATAAAAGAAAGGGAGGAGGCCATTGAGGGATATCTTTGGATCATGTTATTTTATTGTATGAGAGGTGTGAGACGTGGTTCTCTACTTCAGCCGTAGCCCCAGGACGGAAACCCTCGGGTGATTTGTGAGTGTTGGACGAAAACCCAACTCTCTTGAGGATACTTCATTCAGAAGTTTTGCAGAGCTTCAAGGATTGGTGTGAGGATCATTTAGATCTTCAACTTGTGCTTCAGTGGGTTCAGTGACAACTTTTGTCGTAGCCGATTTGCAGCAATCTTCTTGCCTAGTCATCTACATCATTGCCAGTGTCATTCATCAGTTGGGCCAGAGATCTTTCTGGGTTTTGCTCTGTTTGCTTGGCAAGCTCAGGTTCCACTGTTCCTTTATGTTGATGTACTTTTTACCATGGATTAATAAAATGGCTCAGTGATTTTATCGGCATCCATTGTGTTATATTGGTGGCTGTATGTTTATTTCCATTTATTTTGCTGCTCAAGTCTATTTCTACATTTTTAGTTAAAATATCCCATTTGGGATATTACAATGTCGTTTTCTTACTTCGCTAAGGCTGTGGTTAACATCTATCTTTTGAAACACATCAATCTATTGTCATTATCATAAAAAAAAAAATATTCTTCAAAAATCTTTCAAGCATTGTATATTTGTATATTTGCAAATTAATTTTGTAAATAAATTTTGTAGAATAATTTTTTCTAACCCTTGTTTTGCAGGTGGGGTTTGGGGTTTATTTTTTGAATTTTTGTATATAATGGAGTTTTGGGTACTTGTAATTTCATTTGTGCAGGTAAGATTCAAGAAGATTTGTTGAGTTGGAGCTAGATCTAGGCCCTTGATAGTAAGATCTACTCTCTAGAAATTTTTGCAGGGCCATCATCAAAGGAAATTCGATAAATTTGAAGATGTGAAACAAATTTTAAATTTTGGTGAGGGTTTAAAAAATGTTTAGTGCCTCTAGGCCCAACATCACCCTTATTGGCCTCAGCGTTGCCCCCTAATCCTAGCCGCAGGCCAGATCTGGCATTTTATTCCTTGTCATGGGCCCCTTCAACCTCAGTGTTAGTCGTTTATGCCCCCTAGGCCTAACCTCAAGCCTAATTAGGCCTCGGCCTGCTTCTTTCCTCCTCCTCGACCTCCTTTTCCCCTTTTTCTCCCCTTTGTTCAGCCTACTTATCCCTCCGTCCTCCTCCGTTGCCCTCCTATTTCCTTTGCTTCCTCTTGGAAGCCCTCCTCCCCTTTGTCATGACCCTTTGAGGGCTCCTCCTTGGAGCTGCAGGCCTAAATAGGCCTTCTGCCCTTTGCTGCAGGCCCAATCAAGGGCTTTCTCCCTTCACGACAGCCCTTTGTGGGCTCTTTCTCCTCTCGACAGGCCTAGAAGGCCTCTATCCCCAAGGCCGCAGCCTTCTAAGGTCTATCAGTCCTTCCCTTAGCCTTTCTCCTTCCTTCATTTGCCCTCATCTCATCTCTGTTTAGTCATTTTGATTTCTGGATTTGGGTCACAATTTTATATTGACAGGTGCTTCAGTCACTAGAAATTGTTGGCTAGAAGACTAGCCATCTTCAAGCCCAAAAGGACTCCAGGGTTTGATCTCTAAACTCAATTATCCTCACTGTTTTGCTACAGCAAGATAATCTACTTATAAAAGTGATAAAAAATCAAATTTGCATACCCTAAATCACTAACAAGTTTCCCAAGTTCATTAATTGACCATTGCATGAATTAGGCATTCATCTTTTGGCATAGATCTAATAGTTTTGGTCACTATTATCTCTGCATACTAAGTTCTGATATAACTGTGGTAATTGCAACATAAGAAGGCTAAATTCATCTTAAGATCTTGCGTGGCAAAGTTGATTTGGTATTTGGGTTTCTATTGCTTATATTTGGCAGGCATAGGCATTTCACACTTCTAAAGTGCCCTAAAGCAATCTAACTTGCTGCTGTCATAAATTTGATTATTTGCCATTTGGTAAACATTGGAACATAAGTAACATAAGAGACTTCCTTGCTCGCAATCTATTGATAATAATTGTTACTTGTTTTCATGCTTTGATGTGTTATTGTGAAGAAGGTTGCTAGTATTGATAACTGGAATGTAACATTGGGTTTTCTTGTGAGTGCATGATCTACAAAACCATAAGTTTACATCTAATAAGCTCACTCTCTAAAGCACACTGACATCATCTTGGTTGCCTAAGTGAAATAATCTAAATGCTCATTGGATTTTGCTATATTGGTTAAATGCGAATTGTACGAAAAGAATTAATCTCTTGCGTAATTTTTTGTTTTCATAATTGGCATTAAGCAATATTGATGTGACTTGAAGCTTTCTAATCACATAAGAGCATTGGTAATCTTAAGCATTGGCATCCTGTATTGAGAATCATTGTCTAATTGTCCTTAATGTTCTAACTGTCATTAGATTGATGGTTCATCAATTAATTTGATATCTCTTGTCGTTATTGAGCATTTGTATCTTGTACCTTGTTGGCACTCATATCGTTGAGTACTTTGTTTTGTTTTAAGATGGTTTCTTGATTCATTGATAAGTACCCTTGTTATAAGATAATCAATACTAAGTACTTAAAAAACATTAAACAATCTTAACTCAAGAAGCACCCATATACCCGCATCTCATTCTAGGACTAGTCTTGCATCTAATAACTTACCTCCAAGCATAAGCTTGGTTGACAAACATTTAGGTCCACCCTTTCTCATTTAGCTTGAGGAGCCTAGCACCTCTTAGTGGTTAACACGGCGACCTTGCAGTCATTAGAGCCACAGTGTCTGCAGCGTCGAAGGTACCGGGTGGTTAGTACCTAAGGGGAGGTATCGTTAATCAAGCTTCTGCTTGCTTCCCCTTGTCCTCTTTCTCACAACCTACTCTAGAGACTAGCTTCAAAATAGTTAAGAGGAAGGATACACCTAGAATAGGCATTTAATTAATAACAACCAAGACTTTTGCATCACACCTAAGTCTTAGGATTTTCAAAGCATATAGGATAATTAAGCATTCAAGCAATGGTTGTTCATCTGGTTGCTTGGTCTTTAATTGATATAAAGCAAGAAATTGATTTCATAAGGCACCAATCTCACATCTAAATCTAATCTAATTTATAAATCTTGCTAAATACCCTAGGTGGCTAGGTCATTCAATTGTGTCTCTCAGACTTGCTTCTTCCCAACGAGTGTTGCATTTCTATCTTCCATAGGGACTACCCCCCATAGCCTGCAGTTGAGAGACAGCTAGAATGGAGAGGTCGCAGATCAGAGTGACAGCCCTTGTTCTGAGTCATTGTCGCACCGTGCCTGTACAATCTGAGCGACAACAAGACCCATAAAAGGGGTACAGGGAAACACTAGTAGATATTTGATACACCTATATATGAGTTTTAATTTTTATTTGAAGTGTACTAATGAATTTTGACTATTGACCGTCAACTACTAGTCATAGAGAATGGATGACATGATTGGACATCATAGATACGGTAATAAAGACTAATTTTTTAATATTGATGTGGAAATAAATACTATCGAAATAGTCACCAAAAATGAGGCATATCAATAATAACTAAAGATTTCAGATCTGGGCCTCTCTTCAGAATCATTCAATTACCCTAATTAGCTTTTCCCAAATGGTTAATCACACAATTTTCAATAAATGGGAAAAATTGAAAGCTGAAATTAAAATACAAAAGAAAAAACATTACTAGCTGATAACTTCAACGAACAAGCACTCAAATATAAGTTATTCCTTTTAAATGAATTTTACAGGAAAGGCATGGAATGTGACAATTAGAGCTTAGGTATAAAAAGCTTGACTACATGAAAAAGGGCAATGTGAAAAGCATTGACAACTGGAATGTCAAATTTTTCAAATTTAAAATACAAAATAAAAAACATTACTAGCTGATAACTTCAACGAACAAGCACTCAAATATCAGTTATTCCTTTTAAATGAATTTTACAAGGAAGGCATGGAATGTGACAATTACAGCTTTGGTATAAAAAGCTCAACTACATGAAAAAGGGCAATGTGAACAGCATTGACAACTGGAATGTCAAATTTTTCAAATGAAAGACAGATGAGAGTTGAAATTGGGAATCTCAAAATATTAGCACCTTCCCAGCATATGGATCAAGCAGATTAAAACGCTTGCATAGAAGTAAAGAAGGTCTCCATTGATGCTCTTCCCTCTGTGGAAATTGCTTAGTTTCTGTTTTTCCTCCATTGCCATGACATATCTGCAGATATTGTGACAAGTTTTAAAAAATTAGTTAAACAAAATACCCTTCCAGCAGTCCTGAAAATAGTTTACTCATTGATCACAGAAGAAAACCATTCTCTTAGAGGCATGCCCTTAAAATCATACCATTGAATCCATTGTTTCTACACCACCTGACGTAAAACGAGTTCCAACAGTTGAAACCAGGTCTAAGTTCTCATTTACAGGTGCAAGGCTTTTCTGAGATAGACTTTGTTTTTCAGTCATCTCTACCGTAGATTCAAAGTCCAGTCTCTCCTGTGCACGCTCTATTTCTGTCATGCTGTTGTCTCCTACATAGCTAGAGCGGAGACCTCCTTGATACTTATCTTTCAAGAATTGTTCAAATCTTGCCTGTTTAGCTGGATCACTCTGAAAGTGTTTAACAGCTGCTGCACCTTCAAGCTGAAACCTCAATTTCATCCGCACAAGAAATATTAGACTCATTCAAATCAATTGGAACACTGTCGAAATAGAATTTATTAACAGATTGAAAACAATGTTGCAAATATCATTTTGGGAAATATCCACAAGGGTCCAGAAATAAACTTATTGGTAATATCAGGGAAAATATCAGAAATTGTTAGCAACCATAAACTTAGATATGAAAAACTCAAAATATTGGAAACAATTACAACCTGAAAAACTCGGAAAAAATAGAAATTTTGGTTGAAATCAGAGATATCTGTGACACTGATAAGTGACAAAGATAAACTTGATTTCTGTTCTGTATATTGCATCAAGAAACGAACTGTTAAAACAGTAATATACTCCATGAAACATACAAACTTCCAATGGTTTTGATCAAAACATGAAGCTTAATAATAATTCTTCACATAAAACATAATCTTGGATGAGAATCAACAGATTGTCAAAGAACCTAAATAAATTCTTACCAGTGATGCAGGCTTGGTGAAGGTATCAGAAAGAATTGATTGAAGCCGATCAGCATCCTCAGATGGAACACATTTCCTTGCAGAACCTGAACTTTTTTCTAAAGGTGTTTCACCTAACACTCGTCCACGGTCCTCTGAATTCAGCTTTTTCCCCATACTTTTAGATGAATCTTTAATAGGAGCTTTGCCTTGTTCAGCAAGCCTCTTTTGTTCCTCCCACAATTTTCTCCTGTAATAATCGTGACCAGGTCCTCCAAAAAGGAAACAAAATAATGGATTGTTTGCATTCTTCTCTCTGGAGAGATCTTCAAATATTTTACCACTTCTTGCCACAAAAGTTGCAAGGCCGTCAATCATCATGCACAGCTCTGAGTCATGTGGAGGAGATGCCTCTGGGGGGGGCAGCTGAAAAAAATTGCGTTCAACCTCTAGAGGAACTGAGAACTTGTGTCGTGTTACAAAGCCTGGAGGAATGGCTGGAGGGATGAACCTAAAAAAAATCCATCAATACAAATCAGTAAATGCCAAAATAACCAAGTGCAAAAGCTTGTAAATCAACAGAATTTTCAGAAACAGATAAACACTCAGAATTTGTATTTCAAACAGCTTCAGAATGCCCAAATCAAAATCAACTGACAGACCTCTGATAAGAATGGAAGCAATCTTAATTTCAAAGATCATGGAGGATCGATTAACTTCAAATTGGGGACTATTAATTGTTCATCAGATACTATAAGTGTCATCCTTAAGGTGACATATTTGAGAAGTAGGACATGATGGGCAGGCAAGTATATTTTCATGTCACAAACCTACATAAGAAAGCTTGCGCTCTTATCTCCTTGAAGTACGTATGCAATTTTTGCAACTATCTAACCAATGTTATGTGGATCCTGAATTTGTGTGAAGCGAACACTTCAATAACTGGCAAAGGATTCTCAATATAAAAAATAATTCTTATGATATTTCAAGAGATGCTGCTCAGAGATATCTTGTATGCCTTTCTACACTGCATGAAGACTTTTATCAGCATCTTCTACTAAAAGATTATCAATGGTTTGCTTCATAATATTTTATTAATTATTCCAGGATCACTGCAAGCTATGCAGTCTTAGAATGTTTAACCCTTGAAGCACAAATAAAGGTGTACGTCCACTTGCAACAAAAAATTGTTGTGAACATACGCATCACTGAAATGTTGAATGAAGAACATGACTTCTGATGGCCAACATTAAGTATTCAACAATCGATTACAAGTGTGATTGGGGCATACTTGACACATAGAAGTTAGAACTGCTTGTTTCTGATTTACACATTATGTTAAGGTGTTGAATATGACATATCTACATGTGACAAATACTTGTAAATGATTTTGATGCATGAATGATCAGCCTGATGATCACTTTATGAACACACAAACTTTTCCTAGCATCACTCTTATGGATGATTCTCGCTAATTACCTCGAGAAGAGTGTATAATTCATAGTTATGTATTTATGCCCCTAAGAGCTTAGTGCCATTTCCAATCATGACGTATTCAGTATTATGGTGATATTCCAAATTGATATCTTCAGATGTAGTTGGAGATGGCATTTTCATGTTGATATTTGTAGCATCCGAAAGTGTTCCAAGTCTCAAACTTTGCAGGGAGGCTTGGACAGCAGCATTCCAAAGAACCCAGAAATAGTTCGTGGAAATTCCATTCAGTTCAAGACTTATTAAAATAATTAATTATTTTAATGAAAACCCTAAGTCCAAACTTAAGGAAATGAAATAATTAACGGGTATTAATAAGTCAGAGTGTGAATCTTCTAGAAAACGCAGATCAAGTCAAGATTTAATCTTAGCCATTGATTAATCTTTTAATCTGGACCGTTGGTTCTCCAACAGGAAGATTATAAAAGAAGGCTTGAGGGTCACTTGGAAAATAAGTTGAGCACACACTCAGTATCCGAAGGAGATCCATTCTGATGTAGAATTCGATCTCAGTGGGAGAGTTGCAGGGCGAGAAGTTGCAGAAGCAGGAGGAGGTCAGGGGTGATTGAGATCAAGGTCGGAGAGTAGCAGTGGGTCACTGAAGGCAGCTTGAGGCTGCAGCGCAGAGATCCCATGCAATCTCCATGCAGATTCACGCAGTCCAGCGCTGGGACTGCTCAGAGAATCATGCAGACTGACACAGGGGCTATTCTGGGTGTCAGAAAATTGTTCGAGTAAGCAGGATATTCACTCTCAAGTGGTTTAGAATTTATCTGCCGAATATTTTCCCTGTAAAGATATCATTTGCTGAAGAATTAATAAAACCCTCATCTGCTGCGCCGGTTTTCCCACATTGGGTTTTTCTGGGGACAATTCTCCAAAAATAACTGTGTAGATGTGATTGATTCTTGTGCTTATGTTCTCTACTATTTATTTCTCTGCATATATAATTGTGAATGTTGCAGTAGTATTTATTTCGATATTTGCCAAAAGATTTCTAAATAATAACTTATTGAAATAATGAGTAGGAAAAACAAATCTATCACTGCAACTGTTTGTAATTTTCACATGGTATCAGAGCCAGAGATGAATAACAGAGAGGGAGCATCTATCAGTGAACGAAGATCTACTGTTGCAGCAACAACGCAAAAGGGTTCATGCAGTTCTCCAGGAGGGGGAAGAAGCACGATAGAACAAATGGATCACAATGTATCTGTATTGGCATCCAGACTAGAGGAAGATTTTTCTTGTGTATCAAGCAATACGTCCTCATATGTCTGGTATATTGACAGCGGAGCCTCTGCTCACATGAATGGAGTACGAGATTGTTTTTCCGACTACCAGGAAGAGCAGATGTATTTCAAAATAACCATGGGTAATAAAGCAAAGTGCACTCCCATTGGGAAAGGTACCGTAGTTTTTCAAACCGAGGCAGGGAACAAAATACGGGCCACTAATGTACTGCATGTGCCGGGTTTGGGGATGAATCTACTCTCAGTGTCACAGCTTCAAAACCGAGGATATGACATCTACCTTATTGGCAATAGAGTTTACGTCAAGCACCTCAGTTGGAAGAAGAAGGCACAAATCGGGGTAAGAAGCAACAAGCTCTACAAGCTGCAACTTGATTCCCCAATGGCACTAGTTGGCAACGCAGATGAAACAGATCTGAATGAGCTATGGCACAAAAGAATGGGGCACTATCATGGGACGTTGAGAACTCTCCAGAAGACTGTCACAGGTGTTCCAGAACTGAGCACCAAGAGGGATGATGTCTGCAAGGGGTGCATATTGGGGAAATATGCCAAGGCAGCATATCAGAGAAGCAACAATAGGGCCAAGGGTGTATTGGATCTAATACACTTAGTTATCTGCAGACCAATGTCCGCTAGAGCTCTTAGTGGTGCCGAATATTTCGTCACCTTCATTTATGACCATTCCAGGAAAACCTAGATCTACTTCTTGAAGACCAAGGATGAAGTCTTCAGTCGATTTAAAGAGTTTAAGGCTCTGGCGAAGAATCTGACAGGGAGGCGGATCAAGGTATTGTGATCAGATAATGAAGGTGAATACATAGATAAAGGATTCACCAGATTTTGCGCGAGAGAAGGCATCAAAAGAGAATGGATAGCTCCATACAATCCGGAACAGAATGGAGTGGCAGAAAGGAAAAACCGGACTATTGTTGAAGCAACCAGAGCTATGTTGTATGACCAAGACATGCCCAAATTTCTATGGGTTGAAGCATGTAATGCAGTCGTCTACATTCAGAACAGAACTCCTCACGCTGCTCTAGGAAAGATCACGCCAAAAAGTGTCTTCACTGGCAGCAAGCCTGAAGTGAGTCACTTTAGGATCTTCAACAGTACAGCTTACTGTCATGTACCCAGTGAGAAAAGGAAGAAGTTGGAGATGACTGCTGAAAAGGGATATTTAGTAGGATACAGCGAGAATGCAAAGGCTTATCGCATCTACATTCCTAAGAACAGGAAAGTAGTGGTGTGAAGAGACGTGAAATTCATGGAGGAGAAAGCCTTCAGAAGATCTCAAGAGCTGCCTTCTGCTCTGCAATCAGAGGAAGAGCCTCTGGTCCAGCCCCAACAACCAGCAGCGGAAAATTCAGTTGCCTCTCCAAGGCATAGTGATCCAAAGGATGGGTCTCCCGAGGATTTGCAAGACGATAAATCCACCCACCACCAGTGGAAGAACGAGCAGGGAACTTAGACAGATTCTGAAGGATGCAGAGGATTTTGTTGGAAGTCCCCGGAATGAGAAGAGACAGCGTAAGCAGCCAAAGAGGTATCAAGCCTTAGTTGCTCAAGTTGGAGAACCTTCCAATTTTCGGGAAGCAGCTCAGCATCAGATGTGGGTTGATACAATGGTGTAAGAGTACAGTTCCATCATGACAAATGATGTTTCGGAAGTCGTAACCAGACCACAGGAGAGATCAGTTGTAGGATCCAGGTGGATCTACAAGATCAAGTATGCTGCAGACGGCAGCATCGAGAAATTTAAAGCCAGGTTTGTGGCGAAGGGGTATGCTCAGAAGGAAGGATTAGACTATGAAGAAACCTTCGCCCTAGTAGCCAGATACACATCTATCAGGTCCGTGATATCCCTTGTTGTGCAGATGGGATGGGAAATTCACCAGATGGACGTCAAGACGGCATTCTTGAATCGTGTGATAGAAGAAGAAGTGTATATAGAACAACCGGAGGGCTTTGAGACACATGATCAGAAAACTCATGTGTGCAGATTGAAGAAAGCATTATATGGACTGAAGCAAGCTACCAGAGCCTGGTATGGTCGGATTGACAGCTATCTGCAAAAGATGGGATTCGTCAAGAGTGATGCATATCCCAATCTCTACTATCTGAGAGTAGGGAGTGAGCCATTGATACTGGTATTATATGTGGATGATCTGTTCTTGACAGGATCATCAAGGCCCATCACGGATTGCAAGAAGAATTTAGCTGAAGAATTTGACATGAAGGATCTGGGACGGATGCACTATTTTCTGGGATTGGAAGTTTGGCAGTAGAATGGGGAGATCTTCCTTGATCAAGGAAGATACACTACAGAGATTCTGAAGAGATTTCAGATTGAGGATTGTAGGCCCATCACCACTCCAATGATTACCAAATGGAGGAAAATCGACATGTTCGAAGATGATGAAGCTGATCCTACTATGTACAAACCGCTCATAGGGTCATTGATGTATCTGGTAAATACAAGGCCAGACATCTGTTGTATTGTTAATACCCTAAGTCATTTCATGGTGGAACCGAAGAGGGCACATTGGGCAGCAACCAAACATGTTCTCAGGTACCTTCGAGGGATAGTCGAGCTTGGATTGAAGTACACCCGTGACAATGATGTCAGGTTGAGTGGCTTTACTGATGCTATAAATTTATGTAGATGTTCTATGCTTGATGCAACTTTACTTTCTCTTCAATTTCAGACAGCAATCACATAAACAATAAAGTAAAATGTTGATAGAACATACCAGTAGATTGACAGAAGACAAGCCAGAAATATATATTTGTGTTGGTGCGTTACGGCGATCAGCAGGATGCTTCAACCAGCAAAGTCTTAGCAGTCAGCTAGCCTAGTATGTGTCACATCACCCTCATCAGATAAACCAAGTCAACCAAAGTCAACACATGCCAAAAAGTCAACATTGTCCAGAAAGTCAACGCAGCACGGTCAACAGTCAACTTTTTGACCTTGGTTCTTACGCCAAATAGTATAGACTGCAGAAATCAAAGTTTGTGCCAAAATTTAGCTCTGTTTGACTATGCGTTGACTAAAGTCAACGTTGGTCAAAGCTGCAGTGGAAGCCCTAGCTGCAGCAGAAAAGTCAATGTCCTTTTCCCATGTGTGAACACAAAATTGCCTCCAAGTAGCTTGAACCAATCACAAGAGGAGAGAGAATGTGTGAGGATGAGATGAGTGAAATGTCCTCCAACATTCACCTTATTTATATCCATTAGTGAGGGTGTGTGACACATTTGCTGGGGGTGTAAAACCTTAAGGCCAACTCGCACATATTTTGAATAGATTAAAAATAAATGTTCTGCTCATCGGATCAAGATGATCTTTAGATCAATCTTGCACCTCTCCAAAAGAGGAACCCAATAAAAATATTGGTATCTTCATCTGAGCATCACAACATGGAGTTTGGACCTAGTTGTCCAAAATTAACACTCCCTCTCAACTAGGGAGAACTCCATCCACCTGTGCAATCCAAACATCATGCGTCATCCCGCCGTAACTTGCTTTGCTGGCCTCTTCATTTCAGAACAGAAGTGGGTCAGTCACAAAGACATCATTCTCGACTGACAAATTCAGCCCAGAGGTCCGAAACCTCTATAGGACTCACAAAGAGTCTCATACCAACCAAGTTGGTTTATTTGACCCGAAGTCACTAGGAGGTCCGAAACCTCACTAGACTTGATCCCAGATCAAGTGGTTGGACCGTGCCATCCTAGATAGAGAGTACGGAAATCTCTGATGCCATCAGTCTTTGCTACTAGTCTCTAGCTTTTCCCACCTCACTGGCCAAATGAGAGGTACTTCCCATGAGCCCTAAACTCAATGGGTAGGATGCATATGGGGCACAGATAATGAGAGGTGAACCAACTCAATCATCACAATAGTGGGGCTGAAGCACACCAACAAGGTTCGGCAAGCCTAGCCCTGTGGTTGCTTATAGCTCCGAGAAGCTATCCCCAAAGCCCCCCAGAGCTCCCAGAGCTCATTGTCCAACAGTGCCCTTATCATAGGGTCGTTCCACGATACCAAGACTCTCATGGAAGGTTCGGAACTTGACCTTCCCCAGGGGCTTTGTGAGAATATCAGCGACCTGCTCATCAGTTCCTATATGATCAAGCCTTACGGCGCCTCGCTGTACGATATCCTGGATAAAGTGGTACCTGATATCAATATGCTTGAATCGATCGTGGAACACGGGATTCTCGGACAAGCAAATCCCACTCTGGTTATCACAAAGTATCACGGTGGTATCTAGCACATGCCCGAACAGCTCACTAAAGAGCTTTCGCAACCAGACTGCTTCACAACAGGCCATACTCACTGCAATGTATTCGACCTTCGCGGTGCTCAAAGCCACCGACTTTTGCTTCCTACTCATCCATGATATCGAAGCAGAACCAAGTGTGAAGCTGCATCCCAATGTGCTCTTACAATCCACCACACTGCCAAGCCAATCGTCATCAGTATATCCAAGGAGTGTCATGCTCTTGCAGTGTATCTCATCCCATGGTTTATCGTGCCCCAAAGATATCTCAGAAGATTCTTGGCACCAACCCAGTGAGTGTGATGAGGCTCAACCATCTGTTGACTCAAAGTGTTCACTACAAAACATATATCTGGACGGGTGTTCACTACGAACATCAAGGCCCCTACGAGTTGACGATACTCAGTAGGATTTGCTAATACAGGCCCAGCAACGCTGCCACTCAACTTCTTAAAGTTGAGCTCCATCGGTGTCGACACGTACTTACAGTCCACCATACCAAATCTTTCCAGAAGCTTCACAATGTATTTTCCTTGAGAAAGGAAAATCTCGCCAGGTCTCTGCCAGACCTCCAAGCCTAGGAAGTAGTGCATCAGTACTAGGTCCTTCATCTCGAACTCAGCAGCGAGCTTCGTCTTGCACTGATGAATGAGACGGTCAGAAACTGTCAAGAATAGGTCGTCCACATACAGCACCAGAATGAGAGGCTTCTCTCTATCAACGTTGAAGTAAAGGTTCGAATCAGCATTACTACGAGTGAAGCCCAACTACATCAGGTAGCTATCTATCCTCTCGTACCAAGATCTAGGTGCTTGCTTCAGCCCATAGAGGGCTTTATTCAACCTGCAGACATGGGTGTCCCGATCCTGGACTTCGAACCCCAGAGGTTGCTCCACATACACCTCTTCCTTTATCGTACCATGTAAAAATGCGGCCTTCACATCCATCTGATGAAGACTCCTTCCTTGCGTAGTAGCAAGGGCTATGATAGATCGAATGGTGGTATATCAGGCCACAGGTGCAAATATGTCATCATAGTCTATGCCTTCCTTTTGAGAGAAGCCATGGGCAACGAATCTTGCCTTGAACTTTTCAACACTCCCATCAGATCCATGCTTGATCTTCTAGAGACATTTCGAGGTGACAACAGCTTTGTCCTCCAGTATTGGAACCACATCCCAGACATCATTCTTCATTATGGACTCAGACTCTTCGTGCATAGCATCCTTCCAGACTTGATGCTTTACAGCTTCCTCAAAAGTTCCAGGCTCAGATTGTACAATAGTACTCATGGCTGCTAGATACCCTTGGTATCTACTCGGCTTCTTGCTTTCACGGAATGTCCCTCTTTGGGGCCATATGTCCCTCGGCATCCTCGTGAG
Organism: Pinus albicaulis; assembly: GCA_034641835.2. NCBI lineage: Eukaryota > Viridiplantae > Streptophyta > Pinopsida > Pinales > Pinaceae > Pinus > Pinus albicaulis. The sequence goes on from CM076577.1 coordinate 208,180,461, forward strand.
TGTCCTTGAGCCATGATGGTCTCTTCCCCAATGAAGGAGGTGGATCAATCGGGTCCATCGTTCCTTCAGCATCGAGCATCGTCTCGTCCTTCGATTCTTCTTGATTTCCAGGCCTTGCTTCATGATCTTCCTCAGATCTCGGAAGATTGACTACTTTCCTCAGGGAAGCATCTTCGTCAAAAGTGACATCGTGGCATATCTCCACTTCCCTTTGACCAGGCACATAGACTCTATAGGCCTTTGAAGTTTCGTTGTAGCCCACAAACATTCCCTTCTTCCCAGAAGCATCCAGCTTGCTCCTCTTCTCTTTCGGCACATGCAAATAAACAGGACATCCATAAACTCTAAAATGTGAGACATCAGGTTTCTTACCAGTGAAAACCTCTTTGGGAGTTTTGGAGTCCAGAGCGGAATGCGGGCATCGGTTTTGTATGTACACAGCAGTGTTCGCAGCTTCTCCCCACAGAAACTTCAGTAGACACTAGTCACATAGCATGGCACAGGCAGCTTCCACAATGGTCCTGTTCTTTCGTTCAGCAATGCCATTCTGCTCAGGAGTATAGACAGTTGTGGTCTCCCTCTTGATGCCAACTTCTATGAAAAATTTCTTGAACTCGTTTGTCTCATATTCAGTGCCATTATCGGTCCTCAAAATCTTGATCTTCTCCCCTATCAGATTTTCCACCAAGGCTTTTAAGGTACGGAACCACATGAAAGCCTCATCCTTGTTCTTCAAGAAGTATATCTAGGTTTTGCGAGAGAAGTCATCTATGAACGTCATATAATAAGAACATCCTCCCAAGGATGTCACAGGCAGCATACCAGACATATCAGAATGTACTAATTGCAAGACATCAGATGTCTTTGTGACGCTTGAGGGGAAAAGTCCCCTTGTATGCTTTCCTTCGGCACAACCCTGACATACACTTTCACGATTGTTTGAGAACTCGGGCATCCCCGTCACCACCTTCCTTACTTCGGGAAGGGCTTTGTAGTGAAGGTGTCCAAACCTCCGGTGCCATAGTTCAGTCTGTCGAATAGTATCATATGTCATCGCTCCCAGTGGACTTCCTCCAACCTGGTAGAGTGTATCAACTCTAAACCCAATCATGATAGCTTCCTTGAAGCTCTTCTTCCACATGTGCACCTTTCCATCAATGAATGCCACATTGAAACCTTTGTCTTCCATGGCCGATATAGACACAAGGTTCTTCTTCAAATTAGGTACATATACTACATCCTGCAAGCGGAGGACTTGACCTTGAGACAAGTGGAGGGTCACAATCCCTGTCCCTTTCACAGGATATGTGGTATTATCTCCAAGGATAATTTCCAGATTAGCATCCTTCTCAACTATATTAGAGAGTGCTTCCTTGAACCCAGTGATGTGCCTTGAGGCACCACTATCTATCAACCAAACATCCATAGTGTCGGGTGGAGATGCAACAGAGAGGACAGATACAAGAATGAATTCATTTCTTTTATCAACAACATTTGATTCCTCATACCTGGAGTTTCTCGACCTTTTGAAAGGTTGACCATTTTCGTCGGAGGGAGCCTTCCTCTTTCCTTTGAACATGTTGTTCCTTTGATTTCCATTCCTCTAGTTGTTGTTGTTGTCATCACCATCGGGAGAATCCTTCTTGAAAGGACATTCTATAGCATAGTGACCTGGCCTATGACAAGTGTAACACTTGACCTTCTTTCCTTGGGCCCCTGCTCTTCCTTTGTTCTTTAGACCACCAAAGTTCTTCTTTCTAGAATGAGCAGCGTAGGCAGCATTTCCTTCATTTTCATACTCTTTCATCCCTTGTCTCTTCTTGTACGCATCTCGATAGTACTTCGTCAAAATTCAGGTATCACATTGTTATTGAGAATGGTAGTGTTGAACACATGCCATTCGGATGGGAGCCCTCCAAGTGTCGTGAATACCATCTCTCAATCAGCTATTGACTCCCCAATAGCCAACAGATTGTCACTGATCTCGGTCAGCTTCAAAAAGTATGATTGAACAGACTCATCCCTGCCTTTCTTCAAATTCTTCAATTGATTCTTGAAGCATAGGACTTGATTTGCATTTTTGGCCTTGAACATGTGGACCAACTTATCATACATCTCTTTGGATGTGCCCAGCTCAGAGATGTACGCAACCAAACTCTTGTGAATTGAGTCCCTGATCATCAACTTTGCTTTGATCTCTCCCTTCTTATACTTTGTTTTGGCGGCAATAGTTGCAGTGGATGGAAGCTCTTGGATTTTACCCTGCACATAGTCCATGACATCTTGGTCTTCCAACATAAGATCCAATGTCATCTTCCAAGCATGAAAGTCATCCTTCCTAGTCAATTTTTCATCAGCCTTGAAGCCATTGTAGCTTGAGGAATCCATCCTCTTCTTTGGTGATTACTGCGAATTAGGGCTTTGTCTTCACCTCATCTCTGATACCATGTAAATTTATGTAGGTGTTCTATGCTTGATGCAACTTTACTTTCTCTTCAACTTCAGACAGCAATCACATAAACAATAAAGTAAAATGTTGATAGAACATACCAGTAGATCGACAGAAGACAAGCCAGAAATATATATATGTGTTGGTGCGTTACGGTGACCAGCAGGATGCTTCAACCAGCAAAGTCTTATCAGTCAGCTAGCCCAGTATGTGTCACATCACCCTCATTAGATAAACCAAGTCAACCAAAGTCAACACAGCCCAGAAAGTCAACGCAAAACAGAAGCAAGTCAAAGTCAACGCAGCACGGTCAATGGTCAACCTTTTGACCTCAGTTCTTGTGCCAAATAGTACAGACTGCAAAAATCGAAGTTTGTGCCAAAATTTAGCTCCATTTGACTATGCATTGACCAAAGTCAACACTGGTCAAACCTGCGATGGAAGCCCTAGCTGCAGCGGAAAAGTCAACGTCCTTTTCCCACGTGTGAACAGAAAATTGCCTCCAAGTAGCTCGAACCAATCAAAAGAGGAGAGAGAATGTGTGAGGATGAGATGAGTGAAATGTCCTCCAACGTTGACCTTATTTATATCCATTAGTGAGGGTGTGTGACACATTTGTTGGGGTTGTAAAACCTTAACGCTGACCTGCACATATTTTGAATAGATTAAAAATAAATTAAAAATAAATGTTCTGCTCATCAAATCAAGATGATCTTTAGATCGATCTTGCACCTCTCCGAAAGAGGAATCCAATAAAAATATTGGTATCTTCATTTGAGCATCACAACATGGAGTTTGGACCTAGTTGTCCAAAATTAACAGATGTAGATTGGGCTGGAAGTTTAGTTGATTGGAAGAGTAACAGTGGGTATTGTTTCAGTCTGGGATCAGGGATGACTTCCTGGTGCAGTACAAAACAGAAGTATGTGGCACTAAGTTCAGCAGAGGCAGAGTATATCCCAGCTAGCACAGCTTCGTGCGAAGCCATATGGTTGAGGAAACTATTAGTAAATCTACTCAAGGAGAAAATGGAAGCAACCAGTATTTTATGTGATAATCAAAGTTGCATAAAGCTTTCTAAGAATCCTGTGTTTCATGATAGGTCGAAACATATTGACATCCGGTGTCACTTCATCAAGGACTGTCCAACGTGGAGCTGTTCAGTTGCAGCACACTCCAACAGGAGAACAGGTGTTAGAAATCCTTACCAATGCTCTGGGAAAGACAAAATTTGTCTACTTCAGAGAGAAGATGGGGATGATGAAGAATCCTTTCCAGTAGCAGGGATGGAAGTTTCAGTATTCAGAGGGAGCTGTGGTACAGATGCAACAAGTGACAATAGCAGTGTCAAAGGCAACAGTACAGGGAGCAGCAGCGCAGCAAATGGGAGGAGCAGAATCCTGAAATCAACAACGCAAAGGGTGCTTCAGAATCAGAGAAGCATGCAGCAGGCATATTGTTGGAACACCTTCCTTGCTAAGAGGGAGTGTTGATTTTTGTAGCATCCGAAAGTGTTCCAACTCTAAAACTTTGCAGGGAGGCTTGGACGGCAGCATTCCAAAGAACCCAGAAACAATTTGTGGAAATTCCACTGGGTTCAAGATTTATTAAAATAATTAATTATTTTAATGGAGACCCTAAGTCCAAACTTAGGGAAATGAAATAATTAAAGGGTATTAATAAGTCAGGGTGTGAATCTTCTAGAAAACACTAATCCAGACAAGATTTAATCTTAGCCATTGATTAATCTTTTAATCTGGGTCGTTGGTTCTCCAACAGGAAGATTATAAGAGAAGGGTTGAGGGTCACCTGGAAAATAAGCCAGGCACACACTCAGTATATGAAGGAGATCCATTCTAATATAGAATTCGATCTTAGTGGGAAAGTTGCAGGGCGAGAAGTTGCAGAAGCAGGAGGAGGTCAGGGGTGATCGAGATCAGGGTCGGAGAGCGCAGTGGGTCACTGGAGGTAGCTTGAGGATGCAGCATAGAGATCCCACGCAGATTCACGCAGTCCAGCATTGGGACTACACAAAGAATCACGCACACTGACACAAGGGCTTGCGGAGGCTATTATGGGTGTCAGAAAATTGTCCGAGTAAGCTGGATATTAAGTCTCAGGTGGTTCAGAATTTATCTGCCAAATATTTCCCATGTAAAGATATCGTTTGCTGAAGAATTAATAAAACCCTCATCTGCTGCACCAATTTTCCCACATTTTGTTTTTCCGGGGACAATTGTCCAAAAATAACTATGTACATGTGAAACTTAGAAGGCAGCAATAACAGTGGGACGAAGGCAGAGGTGAAGGAAGAGGGGAATGCAGTTGTCGCATCAAAGGGGCAGCAGGAGCAGCGTAGAAGAAAGAAGGATGTATTGAAGTTCAAGTGCTTCAAATGTGGTGAACTTGGTCACTACGCTACCCAGTGTCCGCTCAGAAAGAGGGAAAAAAAGGAGGCAAGATTAGCAGGCTGCATCCGCTGAGATCGATAGGCTATCCTTTAGATTGGAGGAAGAGTTTGCCATGATCACCGACCTCTAAGGGTCAGGTGGGGTGATTTGGTTTTGTAGCCTCAGAGAGCTACAGGATGGGCAGGATCCTTGAGGAGTCCACCTCTTGGATCAATTCCTTGCTACGAGAGCCCATAGCAGCAGTAGCAGGATGCACCAGTGTCGGTTGGAGCATTCAGATGCCAAAGTGACAGATGCAATAGAGAGTAACGGTCTAAGAACTGAGCAACGCAAATCAAAGTTGGCAACAATGCAGTTGGCATAGTGCAAAGTCATCAGCAACGCATAGGCTTTAGTGACATCACAGAGACTAGCAGTAGTCAAGACTCAGGTGATAGATGCATCAAACTAATCACAATTGGTTCAGTATGATGGACATCTCTCAGTCGCAACAGCAGCAGATGAGAGACAATTGCAGATGTTGCAGTGGCAGTAGCAACAGAGTGCAGTGCAGATGCAATAGTTGGCAACAGTACGCAAAGTCAACAGCAGCACAGATGCAGCACAGAATCAGAGTTGCGCAGTAGTTGGTGGGCAGTGAGGCCAAACATCAACAGCGCAGCACGAGCCGATACAGAGTCAGAGTGATGCTTCAATAGGTCGCAGCACTAGAGCACTTTCCTCGCTAAGAGGGAGTGTTGATATTTGTAGCATCGGATTGCTCTAATCTCGAGATTTTGCAGAGAGGCTAAGATACATGCATTCTCCAAGACCCAGAAATCGTTCGGGAAAATTCTATCTAGAGATGATTTAATTAAAATAATTAATCATTTTTAATGTATTCCTAAGTCTAAACTTAGGAAATGAGATTAATTAAAGGGTATTAATTAAATCGGGTGTGAACCTTCTAGATAAAGGCTTGGATCGTGTCCAGGATAATTTGAGCCATCGATTAAGATCTAATCCTAGTCGTTGATATGTCAACGAGAGATTATAAGAAGGAGCTCGATGGGCACTTGGAGAACACAGTTAAGATTTGCATAAATCGATTTTCCTAGGAGATCGAATTCTTAGAGTAGCAGCGTTGAGTTGCTAGAGAGAGATCCAGTGATTTTGTTGCAGTGAGGGGCAAAGATAGTAGACTGGAGGAAGTTTTCCAGATCCGAGGAGTGTAAGGAAGAGAAGACATCAAGAGTCAATGAGAGGTTGCACAGTGCCACGCAGAGGCAACGCAAAGCTTCAAAGGGAGTCCACTATTTTGTTGAGAGACAGCCGAGATCCAATGCCAAAAGCCGAGGTGTGAGTCCGAAGGGCCAGGGAGTCGAGTTTTAGTGCAGCAGAAGATCAAAAGGAGAAGGTGACGCAGTGACTGCATAGGTTGTCGCAGTTAATGCGCAAAAACAACGCAGGGCGTCTCTTCTCCAGTCCAGATCAGTGTCAGATTGTCCGCAACAGTGTGAGATTTTCTCACTAACTCTTTCATCAGTATTTCTCTGTATCAAATAGCCAGCTTGGGCATCCAACGATTTGTACTCAGATTACTACTCATCATAATAAAACCCTCAGTTGTTGCACCAGTTTTCCTAAGTTGGGTTTTTTAGGGGACGAGTGTCCAAAAATAACAGTGTACTTGTGTGTGTTTCTATCTTTTTTGTGTTGTACTTTCCGCAGTATTTTATGTTGTGTAGACTGCATTGTATTTGATTTCGATATTTACTATGTAACACCGTAAATAATTTCTTCAGTAATTAAGAAATAAGAGAAATCTAATCAGTTGCTACAGCAGGATTTCATTAGTGAAATTTTCACAAATCCTCCTCATTATCCCTACATAATTCCATTAAATTCCCACTAATTTGTGCAAATCTCGGTCACAACATTAGGTACCTCATCAACAGTCGTCATCTCATCAACAGGTGTATGCCCAACTATCTCCTTGCCAACCATGGCCCCTTCTACTGCCTTTTCATTTTCTGCCATTATCCTCCTCATCATCCCTACATAATTCCATTGAATTCCCACTAATTTGTGCACATCTCTTAGTTCACAAAACTCCCAAAAAGAGAGGGGTGCTTGAATGCCATGTCCCACTGATTGGTATGCCCTCCAATTTGTTGCCAATAACTCCACATCAGTTGCAGTCATGTCTTGAAATCTTGATGCATTATCCATAATTTTGGGCACAGTGGATTTGTTGTATAATTGAGAATGGTCCTGATTCCCAATTGTGGTGCGAATCAGTTGCTCCCCCACAAAAGTCATCATTTGCTGCATCCTAATCACCTCATTCAAGGTTACGACCATGTTGTTTGATTTTAATCTTTCTTTGGATCCCATGATTTCTTAGCTTTATATTTTGGTCCTGTCATCACTTGGCTTAAGGCCCACGGCTTGGCCAAGATCATGGCTATGATACCACTGTAATATTCCTAATGGAAATATTAAGTGATAACAGCAGTGAAATCATAAACATGCAATAAAAAGTATGCATGCTGAAATGCCAGATTACATCAGAAATAACACCCAAAACATTGAAGTCATGCAATAAAAAGTATGCATGCTGAAATGCCAGATTACATCAGAAATAACACCCAAAACATTGAAGTCTTTTTATTATATTAACGAGATGGAGTACAATGAGTAGGAACAGAAGAACCTGGGCTTGCTACAACAAGAAAGGCAAGATTCCAGGTGAATATGATGGTACCCAAGTACTGGAAATGGCTCTACTAACAATTATGCATCCACCCAGAAAACTGTTGTTGCCGCTGGAAAGGAACTGATGATTTCGCCCTTCGAACTACTCCAAAAATTTAGAGAAATTAACCTTAGGCTCTACTCCACCCGCTCAACAAAAATCTGAATTATCTCGCGAACCCAAGTGGTAGAAATGATCCCAAAATAAATTATTCCCTCCTCCAACCATTTATGTTGCTGCCTTCTAAATGCAACTAGGAATTTTTCCCTCAACAGTGCTCAGAAAATTTTGGTAAATTAATCTTAGCCTCTCCTCCACAAACTCAGAAAAACCCAGAAAGGGTTGGGCCTAATTCCAATCTCTGAAATTACCCCCAATTGTGGCTTGCTCCTCTAATAGCTGGGTAATTCGACAATCTAGGAAATACTGCTGCTTGCTACCTCCAAAATGTTGAATATTCTCCCCCAATATCCTCCTTACGTCCCCAATCCAACTCAGCCCCAAAATCAATGATCAAACCTCCACAATGAGTGGCCTTCACCAATGACTGTGCAGGCCTCAAACAAGTCACTTCTACATTATCCCAAAAGAGAAGAAATCGGGCAGTAAAGTAGCCCCTCAAACCACTGGACAAACCTCCGCAAAAATTATACTAAACCTTTAGGGAATATGCTCCTAAATTCCCGGAAATGTTGTTGCTCTATAGCTTGTTCTCCTCAAGAAAGCGTGGTGCCTCTCTACGCCCAAACTACTCCAGAATATCGCAAATTAACTAGGACAATTACTTCCTAAACAGCTCCACAATAAATCAAAGGCTCCTCTAGGGTGGCACTCGAAGTCCACCGAAGGAGTCAAGAAATCCCCTCGAAAACCTCATGTGTTGAACAGCACAATGTTGACTTGGCTCAACAGCTCAAGAAAACAGTAGTATAATTTTCAGATTGATAAAGGCTACCAAATGATGGCCCCTCCTCTTTTATTTATGCTTGTTGTCCTCTTCCTTTCCTCGTGGGCCCCATTCTCCACAAATACGCCTTCCTTCTCCTTCCTTCTCTCTCTATAAGTGTGTTTTCCTAAGGGAGTGTGTATTCCTTTTTTGTGTGTCCCCCACAACCCACTAAGAATTTGATTTTCTCCCTCTCCTAAGTCAAAATACCCAAATTGTTGCTAATTCCGAATTTGTCAAAAGGTGTAATATTTCCTAAGTGGCTTAGGAAAATTGGGGATATTACAAAAAAACCCAGCAACCTTTTTCGATAGAGAAATTCTTCTTGTTCAATGAGAGACACACCTAGACCTATGGTCAAACCTGGTCTTCTCCTCCAAGTCAAGTCACCCAATCTGATCCTACAATTCACTCTGCTTGTCTGACCCACAATTTCGGCCTTCCTGCAATTGCTAGTTGCCCTAGAATTTCACCCCTGCAACAATTGTCCCAGTTACCCAGAAATTTCAGTCCCTGCAACAGTTGCCCCAGAAAAATGAGAACCATTGAGAGAAAAACTACTCCACACATGTGAGTTGCTAGAGGAATAGAAAAGAGAGATTGCAGCCTCCTTCATCCTTCTTGTCCTCTTCTTGCTTGCTAGAACTTGTCTTGTGTGTGAGAGATCAAATGCCCAAGTGGAGGAGGAGGTGTTGCCTTTATATAGTGATATGACTATGTTGAATGGGTGTCTTTTGGAGCCAAGGCCAACTTGACTTGGAGGGAAGCCGACTTGAGTTGGAGGGAAATCGACTTGTCACTTTTGGAGCCAAAAATTACATTTCAAAAATTCAAATTTTCATCTTTATAAAGTCTCAATGGGACTTTGACTCTAAATAAATTTTCCTTTGTCTCGGGCATTTATAAATATGATTTACAATGATAAACACAATTACATCAAGTGCACAAATGTACATTATGAAGACCGACCATAGTTACAAATTCAACACTTCAAGCATTTATAAATATGCTTTACAAAGATAAATACAATTACATCAAGTGCCCAAATGTACATTATGAAGACTGACCATAGTTACAAATTCAACACTTCAAGCATTTATAAATATGCTTTACAATGATAAATACAATTATATCAAGTGCCCAAATGTACATTATGAAGACCGACCATAGTTACAAATTCAACACTTCCTAGGGCCAACTTATATGACAAATTCTTGAAGCTGACCTATATATATGAAGCCTAGGGCTGACCCATGTTAAGATTAGTGCTGACTAGTATTTGTATACAAATTTGGGTTCGTTTTTGTTGTTCATATGGGGGCAGATCTGTCCTCTGTATACAGATGTACCAACAAAAACCTGCTGCAAGAATAAGATGCCATGATCAGATCTGTTCATGCAATGGAGATGGACTTTCATCATAATACAAGTGTTGTTCCAGGTAAATACCTTCCGTTTATGAGAATTTATGTACATTGAATCTTTTATACAACATGAATATGTATGATTAAAGATCTGTAGAGGGTCAAATGATTATATCATGACCTTGTGGATGAGCTAAACCGTAAAGGGAGGTTTCTTATTAGACTGGGATGACCTGTGCCTAATCGCCTTCCTAGGGCCGACTTGTATGACAAATTCTTGAAGTTGACCTATATATATATGAAGCCTAGGTCTGAAACATGTTAAAGTTTAGTGCTTTGTATACCAATTTGGGTTTGATTTTGTTGTTCATATGGGGGCAGATCTGTCCTCTGCATTTTGAGGTCAGGAAGTGAGCAAACTTATCTTCATTTCTAGATTGATGACAGTCGTAGCAGACATATATGTTGAGTCATTTGTGGGCAGATCCTTCAGTTTTTTCATATCCATTTATAGCCTCTGTCATCAGAACAGCAAGAGGTAGCTAAAGGAATATTGTAAAAGGGATTATTAAAGCCACTGTGGTAGACCTTCTTTCAGCCAGCTATGAACACTATACCATCAGTGGTAGGTGCCTCCCCACCTACAGGCAGTCAGCTTGATATCCTGAAACAGACCAGTGCTTCAGGTGTTAGATGCTCTACTGCTTTAGGTGTTAGATGTTCTTACTTTAGGATAGGACTGACATACAAAATTCAAATATACATTCAATATACGAAACTCAGAATGAAGTGGGGACATCAACCCAGCCTTATTTCCTACCTGGAGCTCTTGGCCCATTATAGGATATGCATTGCAATATATCCTGGCTCTAAACAGATGGTTATATAACAGAGTTGAAGAAGATGTCTTGGACATTGGTTGATTCATAACTTCATATAATTACAACCATACAAATCTACCTCATATATTTCCAACCATATAAATCTGTCTTATCTTTAGTTTTGTGCATGCTTGTAACAGCAATACCTAGACCCACTTATCATCCATTTACAGCCTACCTGATCCTCTTAATGACTTCATTTGCTCAGCTTTGATAGGCACTGGTCTTCTCCAACATCACCTTAATTCTGTTATGCTACAACTTATGTTTTGCTAGAGCCAACTCTTCACTTTACCCAGAGACCCCATTGCCTAGATTTAGCAATCCTAATCTACGGATACCCCCCTTGTGCCAGAGGAGACCCAACCTAAAGTGACAAGAGATTAGTGTGGTGACAATGCCTCCCCTCATGGTTTCCATTTAGCCAGCACTCCTCTTGGACTTTTATCCCAAGTGCTAGTTGGGTCAATAACATGACCCACTTCAATCCTTCTTGAACATCTCCACTAGGAAATCATAAAGTTCCATATTTAAGCCACAATTTAAAGCTCCACTGTTTTGCTTTCTATATTTCAATCCTTCTTCAATACATCAGGAAGGAAATCATAAAGTGAGCTAATTCAAGCCCGTTTTCAAGCTTCACTGCTTTGCTTTATATATTCAGGGGCTGTACAGATCAAAAGCATTAAGCACAGACACACTGTCTCTAAAAATCCCACCTGACAATCCTTGACATAGTTACACAATGACGCACTTCCACCCTATATCATAACTCATCCAAAGACACTAGGAACGTTGTAAACAGGCAGCACCAAACACAAGAAAGAGATAAAACAGAATACAGCAGCAGGCATAAATAGCAACAAAGAAAGGTAAAAGTGAAGATAAACAAAACAAGGAAAGTCATCAGAAAGAAGAGGTGTAAAAAGATATTTAAAAAGTAGAATAGTTCTCTTTTCATGAATTGAATCATGCATATGAAACTTTAAATAATAAAACGCAGAGCTTACACAGAGCACGCACTTTTCTACATGAATTTGATAGTTAAAATTTTCAAGGCTTACATTCCAATTCAATATAGAACTTGATAGCTAACATCAAGACAAGGGATAGGTAATCAAACATATTTAAATTTTGTTATATTTATTCTCTACTCATCAATATCTCCAAGATTGTTGTCAAACAAAGAACATTGTAAGGCCTGGAAAGAAGAAGACAATGAAAATTTAAATGTGTTGTAGCAGCTTTCTAGATACCAAACTCCATGTGAAACATAAATAATCATGTGCTACAATGCTACTGTATAGATAGAACAGCACTACACATAACTGATTTATTGTGTAAAATTTTTAATGCACAAATTAATCTCAATGCCAGGTTTGACAAATACCACTCCTTGCGACACGTTGAGACAGATGCAAGCTTAAAGCCAGTCAATCCACCATCGTGACTTTGGACAGTTCTTTCTTTTCTTGGCTCCGGTCTATCTGAAGGCTTCTCATCTCCTTCCTCAGGTTCAACAAAAAAGCTTCTACCTAAGGTAAATAAATTACTGTAAGAAACCACCCCAAATATTACTTATATTGTATAACAAACATTCCTATTGGCATTCAGATATGTATAATAGATCCTCATCTTTGCAAAATTAAACAGTTAGTTAATGTTGACTAGTAAATGAACCTTCATTTACGCAACAACACTGTAAAATCACAAGCCTGAAATGCATATGATATTTAATTAATGCTTCAATACCTAGCATCTCAACATCATATTATAAGACTTGCTCTAATGATGACAATGGCTTTCAGTCCATAACAATGGTTTACGTTTAAAACTATACGTCACCAGATTTTTCAAGTTTAGAATTACAGATTCTGAGCATTCATTTGCTAATGACCTCAATGATAAACCAACCAGAACAAATTGCATTCATATCACTAGAACTCCAAGGACTGACAACAAGAACAAGACCAATGTTGCACGGCTCATACTCAACAGAAACTCGGCTGGCATATCACTCACCGACTCAGGACGACTCTGGAAATACTCGGCAAGTAGAAAAAATCTAAAAAATATCTCATTCTTTTGCATAAAAGATAAATTAATGGCATTTTCAAGACATACAAGTTACAAAACCATGGTTTACAGAAAAATTCATAACATCATCTCATTAAAAATGATCATATAACATAACACAATTGATATTTGTATTTAAAATTTTTAAAAGCAAACTGGAAAATGTTTTCATAAACAAAATCACATATGCTAGCAACTTGCAAGTTCTCCATGAGTCATAGCATTAGAAAACCAAGAGTAGACCATATCTCTGTGTCCAATGTCATGTCTTATGTATCTGCACAAGATGCCTAAAATAAGCCCTCGAGGAGATAGTGCCAAAATCAGTGGGCTGAAACAACAACTTTGAGGCAGGTGTGTTTGGAGTTTCCATTTTGAAAGATGGCAAACTAGAGGGATCTTGAGTCTCCTCATCAAGCCAACTCAAATCATCAGTAAGAAACTCCTCCACAACCCATTTGGACTCTAGATCAATGTCACCCAATACAATTGGATCTAAATCCTTTGGACACATTTGTTTAGTGAATAGCCGAAGGTTGTAACAGATGAAGACCAGCTTCTGCAACCGCTCATGCTCCAACCTGTTACATTTTTTCTATGGATGTGCTCAAACACTGACCAATTGTGCTCACATCCTGGAGTGCTGCAAGGCTGGCTTAGAACTCTGATTGCAAATTCTTACGATTCTGGTGCCTCAATGCCACAATCTATCCACCAATTGGCTATAAAAAACAACAAAAAAGTTTGGAGTGTTGCAAATTGCAATGCCAAACTTAGAGAATTTATCGAATTTAAAAATTGAACCTTACATGGCATTTTCTTATCCCCAAGCCATATGGTTGAGCTAAATCCAAACATGCCAGATACTTCCTTGTACATGTCTCATTGCAAACTGATTTTTTCTTGAATTTCTTGGCTTTGGAAGATCCTATCAAAGCAGATTATGACATCTCTCATCACCTCAGGATTTTTTTGAATATTAGACCCCTCATTACAGAATATGCTTGGATTTAGATATGTTCCCACTACATGCAACGGTGAATGTATCTACCAGTCCCACCTGGAATCAATAATTTCCCATATAGGGAGATATTTAGATGAAGCTCCCCTATAAAAAGCCTTGATGGCCTCTTTGACCCTATCTATGCCCTCCTAAATGTAGCCCAGTGGAGGCTTGTCCCCGTCCATGATCCTCAAGACTTTCACAAGGGGCTCGGTTAAGCTAGCAATCGTAGTGACTTTCTCCCACAAGTCCTCTTTGAAAAGAGATACCTTCATAGCCATGGCATTTGGGTTTGTGCTATCTTTACAAAATAGCCATTGCTGGCTACAAAACATCTGTCTCAAAGCTTGGTACCCATTCAAAAGGCTTTGGAGAGAGATGAAATTAGTGGCAAACCATGTGACAGTGGGCCAACTAAGCTCACCCTCTGTGAATTCTCTCATAAGACTCAGCACCCACGCATGGTTATAAATGTACTTGGTTATTTGTTTGCAATGTGCAACAACATCTTGCACCCACGGCAACTTCCCAATATCCTCCAAAATCAGGTCTATGCAATGTGCAGCACAAAGGCTCCAAAAATGGTAGCATATTTTTTGGTTAGCATTCTTATAGCTGCCACATAATCTGCAGCATTATCCACGATTACTTGGACGACATTTTTTACCCCAACTTCCTCCACAACCTTTGACAACATTGAAAAAATCATATTTGCATCCTTTACATGTGAAGATGCATCAATGGACTTTACGAACATGGTTCCTTTAGAGCAAGCAACAATAAAGTTGATGATCGTTCTACGCCATTGATCTGCCCACCCATCTAACATAGTTGTGCACCCAGTGGTCTTCCATGAGTTTTTAATACTCTCCAACTGTGCCTTAACACATTCAAATTCCTCATTAAGGTCTTTCTCCCTAAGTGAATTATAAGGTGTTTCGTAGCCAATGCCAGCACATGCAATTGCATGTACAATGAGCTGAAGCAATGGTGGCTTTGCCTAGTTAAATGGGAGGCTATCATGATACCAAAACCTCTTCACTACCACATCTTCCTCTTACATTATTTTTTCATTAGAAATGTCCAAGCTTGGCTAAGATCCCTGACCAGTGCAAGGAAGGAAGAAAGGAGAGTTTATATGAAATGCATTTCCTACAACATTTGATGAGCCAGTACCTGTAGGAACATGCTGACTTTGTGTCTGTGTCTGAGATCTAGCCATTGCTGCAGTTCCACACTTCATTCTTGCTCTCATAACATTATGTTCCTGAATGGCATCCAAATTAGCTTGCATTTTGGCTAACTTCTGGAGGGCAATGGTTACAAACTGCCACATCTTTACATATTATTCAGGTCAGGTGGTACTTCAATCTGTTTATACCACTGGACACAAAAGTGGCACAAAAATTGCATTTGACCCTCGCTTCAAAACCGAGAAATCAAAAGAACCATATTCCCAGGTTTCATCAAGAGGTTTTCTAGAGTTGGATTTAGGAACCATGGAATTTATGGATCAGGATGACAATCTAATTTTGGAAAGAAAACTTATATTAAAAAAATGTAATTTTTGTTAGAGACCTTTGTGGGCTTGTCTCAGGGCCACAAAGGCCTACAACAGGCCCTTTCCCTAGACAAAAAGGGGCCTGTTGCAGGCCACTGCAGCCCTAAGCCAGACTGACACTATGGTTGTTATAGGCCCCCATGGCCTTGTCTCGGGGCTACAAAAGCCTGCAACATGCTTTTGCAGGGGCCTCCATTAACAAATTCAAAATAAAATTAAAATAAATGAAACGAAATACTAAGGGATCAATGCTTACCTGAAGGCTCAGTACCAGATTGTAAGGTTGGATGCTTGTAATGTTCTGAACAGGTAAAATTTAAAGTGATATGGAACACTATGATATCTTGTCTAATATTTTCATTAAACACGCAGAAGTTTGCTCCAAAATATTATGCCGTAAATTTCTTCAATCAAATCACACAAATTACACCATGAAATTATCGACAAAACTTAGAAACATAAGCTGCAACTCAAAATAAACAAGAAAACATTCAGCAAATTTCAGCCATATTATATTATTATGAAATCTGAAATTACATGCCAATACAAAACAATTGGAAGATGGTTGAGATGAAGCCCTCCAAACTAATGCAAACTAAATTTGGCCTCCCAAATAGAAACAAGAACTGGTAACTGCACCTATGAATTCTGAATGAATACACCAAGGGATGAGATGCGTTTTTGTCCAATCTCACCAAAATACCCAAGGGTTTTCATCCTGGAGCTTCAAAAAGCTGAGAACCACGTTCCCAAATCTCTCCAACATAAAAATACCCCAATCTCCGATACGTCCAAATAACTTGCTTCCCATCCTTATAAAGACTTGATCGATCTCTCTATAATCTTCTAGAAGCATTTATTTTATTATTTTATTTCCATTCTAGAAGTTCCTCCCCTTCACTTTATTTAAATGACTTTTAATTTATTTTATTTAACTCACTTTCCCCTTTTCAGCCGTTTTCTCAATTAAGTATTTTTCCCCTTTTTATTTAATAAAGTGACTAATTAAAATCACATTTTAATCTTGGGAAATGATTATTCGGCCACCATACTTTCTACGGCCACTAGAAGCCACTTCTCACCATCCCATCCTGTAGATATTTTCATCTTGGTTCCAACGAGCTATTACACTAAGTTGTTTCTCCAAACATTCCAATCCAAATTACACCTTGAGCGTATATAATTAAAATATGCCCGATAATAACCTCGTTTTACAACAATCATCAAAATGAAATAGAACCAAGAATGAACTGTGCAAATTTGACCCTAATGATGAAGTACATCAAGCGAACCCCATTTGTCCTCATAAAACTCCTCAAAAGACTCTGAGCCCACCGATGGTGCAATCTCGCTATTATGACCTAGCTGTCACAAACCCTGGAAATCCATTCTAACTGCATCATAAGAGAAATTGAAAATGCAGAAATTACAAATTCTCCTACCCCATGATTGCTTTCCCTCAAGCAATCCACATATGTCAATTGTAGAGGCATTTGTATACCAATACCAGGATCCCATATAAACCATAGTGCCACATCATGTCTCCATGTAATCTGATCATAAATGGATCCCTCAATACCCAGATCCCAAACAAACCTCTGGCTAATCCTAAGACCATAGCCATCCATCATCACCTATGTTTAAGGGCTCTTGTTGTGCTAGGTCCCCAACGAAGGATATTGCCCCATCAATAGAATACCAACTCATACCCTCTCGCCAATCCATCCTCTAGCATGGATCTTATGCATACATGCTCGCACAAGAAATGATCCCACCATGATGATGTTGTTCCACTCCAATTCTGACTGCGACGCTCCTAAATGGTTGGCCCATCACTCAATCTTGGCCAACCTATAAAATCCAACTAGAAGGTTTTGCACCTTTTTCGACCTTAATGATGAAGTAAAACAAGAAAACCCCATTCGTCCTCATAAAACTCCTCAAAAGCCTTCGAGCCCACCGATGGTGTAATCTCGCTCCTGTGACCTAGTTGTCACAAACCCTAGAAATCCATCCTAGCCACATCATAAGGGAAATTGAAAATGGGGACATTACAAATCCTCCCACCCCAAGATTGCTTGCCCTTAAGCGACCCTCATCTGTCAATTGTAGAGGCATCTATATACCAATACCAGGATCCCATATAAACCATTGTAACACATCATGCCTCCATGCAATCTAACCATAAATGGATCCCTCGATACCCAGATCCCATTGCCACCATAGCCATCCATCATTGCTTATGTCTAAGGGCTCTTGTTGTGTTAGCTCCCCGGCTAAGGATATCTCCCATCAATAGAAGACCAACTCAGAACCTCTCGCCAATCTATCCTCTAGCGTGCATCTTGTGCATACATGCTCGCAGAAGAAGCAATCCCACCATGTTGATGTTGTGCCACTCTAATTCTGACTACAACGCCCCTAAATTGTTGGCCCAACGCTCGATCTTGGCCAGCAAGTACAATCCAACTGGACGGATTTGCACCTTCTTCCCTATACCAAACCTCCTTTCCACTATGTCGATGTGGCCTAATAGTACCACAAGCCCTGTCTATGTACTCTTGAAGATGATTGCTTTGAAACTCATAATTACACTAGTATGTCTGCCTACCTAGGGATGTTAATTGTTTCCCAATGCTAGACATTTTAGCCTCTAATTTGGCACACCCAACTTCGAGATCCTCAAGTTTACTGATCTGCTGCAAAATGGTGCCTCGGAGTGTCAATAACTAAGTAAATAAGAAAGAGGAGGATGTGGTAGTGAAGAGGTTTTGGTATCATGATAGCCTCCCATTTAACTATGCAAAGTCACCTTTAACTATGTCCCAACAATATGTCAATAACTAAGTTAGTAAATAG
Organism: Pinus albicaulis; assembly: GCA_034641835.2. Lineage (NCBI taxonomy): Eukaryota > Viridiplantae > Streptophyta > Pinopsida > Pinales > Pinaceae > Pinus > Pinus albicaulis. Next base: position 208,198,748 of record CM076577.1, read on the forward strand.
TAAGCCTTAATAATTATGAAATGTACATCTAAATATGATCATCATTTCATATTACACTATTATGAATCATAATTATCATTTGACATTTATGCAATCATCAATGTAAAATTGCAAATCTAAAAGTAAATTACTAAATTGAATCCATCATTTGACATTAGGCAATGTTCCATCTAAATTCATCATTTGGCAATGGGCATTAATATTATGCAAGGTAGATATAAATTAAATTAATCATTTGACATTTGAAATTACACAATGCACATTGAAAGTATATTCATCATATAACAATGACATTATGTTGAAGTTTAAAATAGCCAAGAATACTAAACTAAAAGTAAACATAGAAAGCAGTGAAATACTAGTAAATTTCTCAATAAGTATTAAATAATAAATTGCAACTCCAATTTGGGGGCTCCAAGTCACAAAATTAAAATTGCAGCTCCAATACGACAGCTCCAAGTCACAAAATGAAAATTGCAGCTCCAAAGGTCACAGGACCCCTGTCGATGGTAAATCCAAATCACAGCAAATTGCAAATGGAAAATGTTGAGCGGTGGAAACAACAAAATCTCGGGCGGCAAGGTAAAATGTCGAGCGGAAGTAGAAGGAAAATGGCAGGCAACAAGGTAAAATTGTAAGGCTAACGAGAAATGTGAATAATTATGTTTTAAAATTTTAATTTATCCTTTAATTTTTAATTTCATTTTTTTAGTTATATTAAAATTTGTATTTTTTGTAATTTTTTATGTTTTTAATTGTTATTAGCAAAAAAATTTGGGTTGGCATTTTAATATTTTATGTTATTAATTGTTATTAGCGAAAAAAAAATTGGGGGCACGCGGGGGGATGCTTTTCGTCATTGGAAAAAAGTCCCCCTGGAGTTTCCCTGAGTTTCCCCAAAAAAGGGGACATGGGGAAACGTTTCACTAGGAGTTTCCCCGTCCCGGCAGCATGGGGGAGCGAGGAAGCGCATCCTCCACCCTGGGGGGCACATCCCCATGGAACACTATTTGAAAACAAAGGAAACTCAGTGTTCTTGATGTTGAGAATTTGGAGGGTTGTAGGTTAATACAAATTCTCTTCTTGATAATTACTTGTGATCTTACTCGTAATACTTATGTCTTCTCTTCTTTTAGTTTAGTTAGTCTTTCATCAAGTCAATTATCAAATGGCACAAGACACAAAAGTTAGGCTCCTAGAGCCAGGGCAAAACCTCTCCCTCTTGGAGAGGAAAACCCACGAGAAATTCTTCTTATAGGCTTTCAGATGACAAGTACCATGACCAAGACTCAGACCCTTGGCCCTTGTATGCCTCTAAGACCTGGTCACTGCTTCTTCATTCACTTCTTTAAGCTGATCCTTCTTTTCTGCACCGTCCTACACCGTCTTGCACTTTTCTACACCAGGACTAGAGAGCTCGGTCTCTAACTGTATTTCCCTACTCCGGCTGTATGTGATCCTTACTTAGATATCAGCACCTTGTTATAGAATGTCCTGTGCACACCTTGCACCTTCACTTCACCTTGCTAGCTGGTCTCCAACGTACACACATATCTTGTTTCCTTTTCGATGAACAGTCCACCCTTTTCATACTCTAATGATACCCTTACTTGTGTTGCACTATTTCACTAAGCACACTTATTATACTTAGCACTTCACAGTCCTGTAACTACTAAACACAGTCCTGTAACTTCTCGTATATATAACAGATTTACTTTTGATTACTTCGTTGTTCCACCTCTAATTCTGCACTTTGTTTCTGTCCTGACCTTCACATTAAATCACAGAATTGTTCCTGAATTCACTGTAGATTTTGTTGTTGAGATTCTGTCCGAAAATCTCAAAGTCGATTTATGTTCTGTCAGCACAGCACAGTGGGCTATTTATAGTGGTCAGGCCCTATAATAAGCCAACCTGACCATGAAGAGATGTGATGGTTTGTGAGCCGACTCTGCTGCTTGTTTATAGGCCGACTTGTAGAGGAATTCTTCCAACGTATTGTTGGCTGCCTTGAGGAGTATTTACATCAAGTAGTATCATCATTCTTGGGTCATGTCTTCAAGCTTATTTGACAAGGTCCTGAGGCATACCATCATTGACTTTACTTCATATACATGACTATATTTATGACAAGATGACAAATCCTTAAAAGACATCAAGAAGACGTCTTTTGACCTATAATAAAAATCCTTGCTCATGAAACCCATGAAGCAAGCTTAACAAAAATACATTTTATTATCTTTGTCTTCTTCTTTACATAAATACATAATTACATAGTCAACATGAAGACCGACCTAGTTACACTTTTCAACACTCCCTCTTAACTAGGGAGGTATTCATACAGGTACATGGTCAATTTCAAACTGAAAAATCTCATGAGAAGAATCGAATTGGTAATCACATCTGTATAGCATCATATCAACCAGCATTGTCCTAGTGCAAGGCCTAGACTAACAGCCCCATCTCTCAACGAGACAATGGGCTACAATGCTGGCGAGACACATGACTAATAGACACCATAGTCATTGTCTCTCCAACGTACATACCCCACCTAGGTGTTCCCAGAGGATGACCTTCTTGGACTATTCTTCTCTTGGGTAGCCAGCCCTCAAAGAATATCGGTCCACGACTACTCTTATCTTGAATGCCCTATCTCATTCTCAAAGAGTATTAAATACCAGATGATTACCCAATCCCCCATTCTGTCTTCTAGGTGAAGACCAGAATGATGTGTCTATCCATTCTCTTCACATGGCCTTCACTAAGACTTATGGCTGTTAGTCCTGGTCTAGTGCATGACACATGTAATAGAGAATCGCATACGTCACTCCCTCTTAACACGGGAAGGACATATTTCAAGTTTCTTCAAAGCAAGAAACTTACCACCAGGTTCCTCATCAACCAGGGTCCTGCAGCAGCAATCCAGCTACTCATCAAGAATTCCTCCCCTTGATGTCATGGTTTTTGATATTGAGGAATCTTCAACTTTTGGCTTCATAGGGCACAGATCATCCATCACTTTCAGTCACAAGTCATGTCCACTATCAGAAAGTGATTCATCATTCTTTCTCATCTGGTCCACCGTTATGCCATGCTGCTTTCCTTCAAATCATCTCCAAGGATCATACATCCTTTCTCATGATTAGCAACCCTGCACAAATTCATCTAGATAAATATATACATATGTACTTTTAGAACAAAAGTTACCTTAGTGATGATCTTTCACCATGACATCTTCCTGTAGGCATCGGCATCCTTCATACAAATTGACACATCTCCTAATGATATGTTTTTCCAAGGGTCTTCTTCTTTACCAAACTTTCGTCAGAGTCTACATATCTTCCCAAGAGATCTCCTAGTCACATCTTCTTGGCCTCCGGATGATAACTGCCTCTTAACATGGTTGCACTTCATGATCTCTTCCTCTTTGCACATTCTTGATTCCCAAGAATAGACAAATTTTCTAGTTTCTCGTTCATATACAACTACCTCATATTCCATGAGGGCATATTATGTTGATTTCATTTGTCCATGCATTGAGAGATACTCCTCCATAGATCATACTTCTAAGTATAGAAGTCCATTACCTGCAACCACATGACATGACTTCACAGCATCCAATGTCAGCATATAAATATATACATACCTCATACCTTTTTCCCTTCAGTCATCCTATAGCAATTTCTCTTGAATGAAGAGCTTCATTCCTTTCACCTGCTTCAACAATATGTCATCACATCCCAAAATTCTGTCTCCATGATGACCCTTGATCTGATGACTGCTTTACTTTTAGTAGAGAGGTTTTCCAGAAGCTTTTTCACCGAGAGCTCCTTCCATGCTTTTATCGAGATGCTTCTTAATGTACATGCTATCATACAATTTTACAACTAATCAGAGATCACTTACAGAGGAAGATGATCTCAATCATAATAGAGATCTCTTGCTTCCTCCTTAGATCTTTTAGCGTCAGGTTCTTCTCTTTCATAAGTGACATGGGCTTCTTCCTTATTCCTCTTATCCTTTCCAGATTTAGGACAATCTCTTTTACAATGTCCAAGCTCATCACATCTAAAGCATCGCACATTGTCCATATTTCTTCTTTTATTCTGAGGGCCAAATTTTCCGAATCTTCCTTTCTTCCTGTATGAGGCTGCAAAGGCATAATTCTCTTCACTTGATCTTGTATCAGCTTTGGCCTTTAGTCTTGTTTCCTCTATTTTACATAGAGACCATAAATCATGGAATGGAGTGGCTTCTTTCTTCCCATATAGACTAGAAGTGAAGCTTCCCCATTCCTCTGGTAGAGCATTCAACACCATTGTTGTCATCTCAGTGTCAGACATCACTTGTCCTAGTTCCTGTAGTTGATCTCTTATTTCAGAAATCCTCATAAAGTATGGAGCGATTCCTGCTTCCCTTGATAATTTCATTTTGTATAGTTCTTGTCTCAGAGAGATTTCTTCTCCAGCAGTACTCACAGAGAATAGCTCCACCAATTTCTCATATATTTGTTTTGCAGTCTTTAGTTTTGATACATAGGGAATGAGAGAGTCTTTGATGGATTCTATGAGAATCCTTTGGGCTCTAATTTCTCCCTTCATGTACTTGGCATGGGCTGAAGTATCTTCTTTTGGAGGTTGAACAGTGGATCCTTTGATATAGTCCATTACTTCGTCTTCAATTAAATTCAATTATGTTCTCTTTTTCCATGCACTGAAGTTTGATGACCCAACTAGCTTGTTGCTTTCTTTACAATAAGGTATATTGATAGATAGGGTCATGAATACTTACTTGAGTGGATTTGCTTGCAGCTTCCTTGATGATTATTGATAATGAAGCCAAGGGTTTCCTTTCTTCAATGTTGATTGTACTTGAACCCTTGATTATAAAGACTATCTTCAAAAGTTGGGATTCTCTTCGAACAATGTCTTCAGTGCAAATCTTTGATGGCAAGGATTATTTTCTTGAATGAGTTGATCTTTTGAATGAGGTAGGAGATCTCACTTGAAGTAGTTAGATAGTCTTCCTTGCAAACTGATTTGTCTTTCCAACCCAAACTTTGATCTTTGCTTCTTTGAGTGTCTTGTCGACAAGCGGCCCTTATGTTCAGCACCTTAGATTTGACACCATGTTGAGAATTTGGAGGGTTGTAGGTTAATACAAATTCTCTTCTTGATAATTACCTGTGATCTTACTTGTAATACTTATGTCTTCTCTTCTTTTAGTTTAGTTAGTCTTTCATCAAGTCAATTATCAAATGGCACAAGACACAAAAGTTAGGCTCCTAGAGCCAGGGAAAAACCTCTCCCTCTTGGAGAGGAAAACCCACGAGAAATTATTCTTATAGACTTTCAGATGACAAGTACCATAACTAAGACTCAGACCCTTGACCCTTGTATGCCTCCAAGACCTTGTCACTACTTCTTCATTCACTTCTTTAAGCTGATCCTTCTTTTCTGCACCGTCCTACACCGTCTTGCACTTTTCTACACCAGGACTAGAGAGCTCGGTCTCTAACTGTATTTCCCTACTCCCGCTGTATGTGATCCTTACTTAGATATCAGCACCTTGTTATAGAATGTCCTGTGCACACCTTGCACCTTCACTTCACCTTGCTGGCTGGTCTCCAACGTACACACATATCTTGTTTCCTTTTCGATGAAAAGTCCACCTTTTTCCTACTCTAGTGATACCCTTACTTGTGCTGCATTATTTCACTAAGTACACTTATTATACTTAGCACATCACAGTCCTGTAACTTCGCATATATATAACAGATTTACTTTTGATTACTTCGTTGTTCCACCTCTAATTCTGAACTTTGTTTCTATCCTGACCTTCACATTAAATCACAGAATTGTTCTTGAAGTCACTGCAGATTTTGTTGCTGGGATTTTGTTCGAAAATCTCAGAGTCGATTTCTTTTCTGTCACAATTCTACGCAGCACAGTGGGCTATTTATAGTGGTCAGGAACTATAATAAGCCAACCTGACCATGAAGAGATGTGACGGTTTGTGAGCCGACTCTGCTTGCTATTTATAGGCCGACTTGTAGAGGAATTCTTCAAACGTATTGTTGGCTTCCTCGAGGAGTATTTACATAAAGTAGAATCATCATTCTTGGGTCATGTCTTCAAGCTTATTTGACAAGGTATTGAGGCATACCATCATTGACTTTACTTCATATACATGACTATATTTATGACAAGATGACAAATCCTTAAAAGAGATCAAGAAGACGTCTTTTGACCTATAATAAAATCCTTGCTCATGAAACCCATGAAGCAAGCTTAACAAAAATACATTTTATTATCTTTGTCTTCTTCTTTACATAAATACATAATTACATAGTCAACTTGAAGACCGACCTAGTTACACTTTTCAACACTTGAAAATGATAACAATACAAATTTGGTCTTGAGAGTAACCTCACTTCCAACAATGAATTTTTATGATCTCGGCTCTGTAGATGATGGCTTCAATCTCCTTCTATAGTAAAAAAATTGCCTTTCCCTTTTTGACACCAAATCGGCCTCTAAGGAATAAAACTTTGGTCTCTGTAAACTCCCAGAAGTCGGCCTTCTTATTTGATAATTTTGGCCTCAACAACTACCATGAACTTGGCTCAAAATCGATCCACAATAGAAACACTCAAGCTAGCAGGAAAACTAGCTCTAATACCATTGTAATGTTCCGAACAGTTAAAATTTTAAGAGATCTAGAACACTATAATATCCCGTCTAATATTTTCGTTAAACAATTGTGAGTTTTCTTTAGAAAATTACACCATAAATTTCTTCAATCAAATCACACAAATTACACCATGAAATTATCACCAAAACTAAGAAGCGTAAACTGCAACTCAAAATAAAAAAGAGACATGCAACAAATATCAGCCTTATTATATTATTATGAAATCTAAAATTACATGCTAATGCAAAACAGTTGTTGGATGTCTCGACTATGAAATGAAGTTGTCCAAACTACTACAAACTAGATCCGGCCTCCCAAATAAAAACTGGAACTAATAAGTGAACCTGTGAATTCTAAATGAATTCACCAAGCGCTGAGATGGGTTTTTGTCCAATCTCACCAAAATACCCAACGGTTTTCGTCCTAGAGCTTCAGAAAGTTGAGAACCATGTTCCCAAATCTCTCCAACAGAAAAATACCCTAAATCTCTGATATGTCCAAATGACTTGCTTCCCATCCTTATAAAGACTTGATCAATCTCTCTATAATCTTCTAAAAGAACTTATTTTATTATTTTATGTCCATCCTAGAGGCTCTTGCCCTTTACTTTATTTTATGTCCAAATGACTTGCTTCCCATCCTTATAAAGACTTGATCAATCTCTCTATAATATTCTAAAAGCACTTATTTTATTATTTTATGTCCATTCTAGAGTCTTCTCCCCTTTTCGGCCTTTTTCTCAATTAAGTACTTTCCCCCTTTTCTAAGTTGCACGAAATGGGGAAACAGATATGAGTTTCCAAAACAGGCATGGGTATAAAACGCGACCCCCCCAAATTTTGAAAACAGGGAAATGCGATACATATACCCAAATCTCTCCAACAGAAAAATACCCTAAATCTCTGATATGTCCAAATGACCTTCTTCCCATCCTTATAAAGACTTGATCAATCTCTCTATAATCTTCTAAAAGAACTTATTTTATTATTTTATGTCCATCCTAGAGGCTCTTGCCCTTTACTTTATTTATTTACTTTATTTTATGTCCAAATGACTTGCTTCCCATCCTTGTAAAGACTTGATCAATCTCTCTATAATATTCTAAAAGCACTTATTTTATTATTTTATGTCCATTCTAGAGTCTCCTCCCCTTTTCGGCCTTTTTCTCAATTAAGTACTTTCCCCATTTTCTAAGTTGCACAAAATGGGGAAACGGATACGAGTTTTCAAAACAAGCATGGGTACAAAACGCGACCCCCCCCAAATTTTGAAAACGGGGAAATGCAATATATATATATATATATATTAGAATTTAGGACATTTAAGAAATGTTATGTGCAATCATAAAACATACATGATATATTATAATTTCTTACATTTATTACATTATAAAAGAATATTAAACGTCAGAAACATGCCCATACGGACTGGAAATGTGTTTCTGTCCGTACTGAGCATGTTTCATCAAAGTGAAACAGCCCAGTACGGATAGAAATCTGTTTCGAGGTCGTAAGGTACGGAGAAATGTGTTTCCGTTTTGTTTCCAGGGAGAAACGACCCTTTGCCCAACATTTCCTGCAACTTAGTGTAATATCCCGAATGGGATTTTTCACCGATTTTGCCGAAGTTTTACTAACCCAACATTTTTCCATAAAATCACTGATTAATTAACAGAAGATTGCCATGTAAAATAAAAACAAATAGAGCACTGCAATCCATTAACACATTGAACATGAAGAATCTCAACTTTTTATTATAAATGGCAAACTGAGGTTACATGCATATCTGACCCAAAATAGCGGAGATGGAAAGTTGGCCTCTAGTATAACCTGTTGCATGGCACCGGCCTCCAAAACTGAACAGCTGCACTCTCCCTCCAATAACAGCTGCCACTGAATCAACTTAAAGCTAAGTTTCTGGAAACGTGGGTCAAACCCTACCAAAACGCATTTTGGCGTTTCAAATACCTGTACGTGTACGAAACACCTGAAAAATGGCCATGATCCGTATCCATGCCGTTTCAGAAATTTGGAAACGGCAGGCAAAAGGTGGGAAACGTATTTCAACCGTTTTTTGGAAAAAAATGCCGTTTCCAACCAAATGAAATACATTTTTGACATTTTGGAAATGGATTCGGGAAAATTTAAAAAAAATTCCGATTGACCGTCGGGAACGAATTTGCAATTTTCTTTGACCAGGTGAACTTTTATGTTTTAGCCTTAGGTTAACCCTTTTATATTTTACGTCGGGTGTTTAAACTTTACTTTTCTTTTTCATTGGAGCAGAAGTTAGAGCGCAGTCATCGTGGGAGTCTTCGTCGCCGTTGTGGTAGCCATCGCATGTGTGGACAGTCCGTCGTCCGTCGTCCGAACTTCACTGCGAGAGCCATCATTGCTGTGGTCCGAACTTCGCTGTGGGAGCCATCGTTGCTGTGGACAATGTTGTGGTCTGAACTTCGCTGTGGGAGCCATCATTGCTGTGGACAGTGTAGTGGAGTCATGGTGTGTGGACGTTATTGTAAAGTCGACGGTCGAAGGTGTGGACAGCCATATTTTTTACATTTTTTTGTTTCTTTCATTTCTAAGTTTGATGGGCCCTCAATATTTTCACAAGGGCAGTGGGCTAGAACTTCGAAGTCACAAGTCTGCCACGTAGCCACTATCGTGCCTGAACTTTCAAGTTGCCCTCACTAACTACCGAGGATATGCCTGACAATATTACTGATCTATTTCAAATTGAAATCCTCTAACCTTAACCTTTAAATCTGTGTTAACTTTCTCAGCCAATATGTAGGTGGACTTTTTATAACTTATCTTAAATAAGAAAGCAAAGTACCAAATAGATGCCTAAAAGATAACATGAATAGCAATGTTAAACTTGTATTAAATTCCAAATAGTTACATACCACTGATAGATATTTGTTACAGCCACATAAATTTGGTTTCTCCTCTGGAAATAGCTCAGGTAAGCTACAGCATTGTATATTCTCCTCCAGCAATAATGCCAGGAATTGCTTGACCCCCAAATCTGATATAAATAAATCATAAATTTCTTCTCAGTTGACCAAACTACATGGAGAGGTCATCTACAGAGCTAGAATTTGGCCCATGTCCTTCAATGATGATGTGATGTCTTCAAGGAAGGTATGGAAAGTTGTTCAAATACTTAAGAACCAAATATTCTATCACAAGGAAAGCCCTTAACCTGATTTAAATCCTACAGACAGCCTTGTGATTTAGATCACAGAGGTTGTTTCAGGACTAGCCAAAAGGTGACTTCTCTTTAACACGGGTCCAATGCCTGACATGCAAGGTAGACATTTATGATTTGGAAAGTGCATATATCTTATGGAATGAAAAAAGTTAAAACATTCTACCATTGGCCACATGTTTAAAACTTTAATAGATTGAGGAAGTCATTTCATGATATGTGGAAGAATCTTGGTCACAAATATGAATGTTAAAAAATATGAAGATTTCTTATTGTAGTGGACACAAACCTGAAGGCTGAACCTAGGTCCTATAATCTGAATGTCAGTAAATGATTTTAATGATAGTACATCAATAATGTCTTAAATTAATCAAGGTAATTTAATTTGATTGTTGGTTTGAAAAACATATTTGATATTTGTCAATTTTATTTTGCACTTTCATTTACATTATCATCATGGCAACTTCAAGTTCAATCATTCGTGAGGCAGATGAAGTGGAACATGAAATTGAATCTGCCCCTAAAGTTGATCCAAAGTCACCACTTTGGAAATATGTAACTACTGTTGGGAAGATCCAAGGAGGGGGATCATTGGCTTGGGTTTGCAGTGAGTGTATAAAAGAATTTTTGGAATCATACACACGGGTCAAAGCACATTTCCTTGGGTTAAAAGGAAATGGGGTTCATGTATGCAGTGACCCACCTAAAGAGAATGGGACGGATGGAAATGGTTTAAGCAAGACAAAACATGCAAAATATCAGAAAGAACAAGACGAGGCGGATGCTAAATCAAATGAGACAAATCATACCTATCAATTAAAACACCCAACAAGGTTGGAAGCATCTTCATCAAAGCCTCCACATCATTCTCATGGATTTGTTGGTTCAAAGCGGTTTAATTTGAGACCGCTTGAAAAGAGTTTTAATAATGATGCTGGAGAGATTGCAAATGCAGTTATTGGTCAATGCATTTATGCAAATGGCCTTCTTTTTAACCTTCTGCGATCTCCTTACTGGGCAAAGATGATAAAAACAGTGAATGAAGCCCCAAAAGGGTTCAAGAGCCCTGGATATGAGAAGGTCCGCACTACAATGTTGAGTGCTGAAAAGTTAGATTTCTAGGCTGAATTAAACTCCATTCATAATTCATGGCGCATCTCAGGGGTGTCCATCATTTCTAATGAATGGAAAGATCAAAGGAATAGGCCTTTGACCAATGTGATTGCTCAAAGTCCAAAGGGGGCAATGTTTTTGAAGGCAGTGTATTGTGAGGGGCAGATGAAAGATTCTCAATTCATTGCTGACATCTTGATTGAAACAATTGAATTGGTGGGGCCAGAAAATGTTGCCCAGGTAATAACTGACAATGCAACGGTGTGTAGAGTAGTGGGCCTAATTATTGAAGGCAAATAACAACACATCTTTTGGACCCCTTGTGCTGTACATTCATTGAACCTCACGTTGAGCAAGATGGGGAAGCAAATCGAGTGGATTCGTGTTATTTTTGAAGAGGCAAAAGAAATTCAAGCATTCATCACAAACCATCACATGTCCCAAGGCATCTACAGGGAATTTGCGAAGTTGGAGCTCTGTAAGGTATCTAAACATTAAAGTTTATTTCATAAATTCTAATTTCTATGACTCTAAATTCAAATATGTAAATTGAATTCTCAAATGTCATGATTCGTGAATCATAACAATTATTCAATCAAATTATGATTTTTATTTTTTAATTTATTGAAACATTGGCAATTTGGCACTTGCAGGTTGCCGAGACTCAATTTGCCTCTCACACCATAGTCTTAACAAGGCTTATGCAAGTGAAAGATGCATTACAATCAATGGTATGCAGTTCTCTTTGGAATCAATGGAGGCAATTCCAATCTGATAAAACACAAGCAGTGAAAAAATTGGTTGTTGATGATGAATGGTGGGATAAGGTTGAGTACCTCTTGGCATTTACTAAACCAATAGTGGATTTGTTCTGTATGTTTGACACAGATATGCCTAATTTGGGATAGGTGTATGAGGGCATTGATTCCATGATAGAGAAGATAAGGGTGGTTATAAATGTCAAGGAGAATGACCTAGATGAATTCTTTTACAACGAAGTAAAAGATATATTGACCAAAAGGTGGAACAAGATAACCACGCCATTGCACCTTTTGGCCTATGTAATGAATCCAAATTATTATGTTGTAGAGTTGCTAAGTGATCCAGAAAGAATTGCACCAAGCAAAGATCCAGAAGTCTCATAAGGATTTAAAAAGGCTTTTAGAAAGCTTTTGTAGATGCTGAAATTGGGCATCGAATTCGTTCAGAGTTTGCTCATTTTGTGGAATCAGAGGGTTCAGGTTCTGATATTGATTGTATGTAGAACAAGAGGGCAATGAGTCCAACTGAATGGTGGAACTACTATGGTGGGGAACTTTCACATATACAAAAATTGGCCATCAAGATCTTGTCAAAGGTTGCCAGTTCCTCTTCAGCAGAAAGGAACTAGAGTACATATGGCTTCATCCATTCGGTGAAGCGAAACAGATTGGGCTCTAAGAAGGTTGAGGAACTAGTGTATGTTCATTCAAACCTTCGCCTTCTGTCACACAAGAGAGATGAATACAAATTTGGGGCCGCCAAATTATGGGATGTGGATCCACAGTTGCCTGACTTGGATATGATATTTAATGCCAAGTCTCATATGACTTTGTTTGATGCAGAGTCACCAATAGGTGGATCTTCAAGTGGACATGGCAGCAATGTTCCCACTTTTGGAGATGATGTTGAACTTCTTAGTGAAAGAAATGATTTTGAAGACATATTTGATGATATGTAAATGTTTTTTATGTTGATAATTGAAATTAAAAACAAAATCTTGATGAAATGTTGAACTTGAATCATCATTTATGAATTTATAACTTTATGGCATATGCTGAATTGATGATGATGATAGATAATTGTGCATTTTTAGATGTAATCTAGATTCTCAAAGATGAATGGTAATATGAATTTATGAAATCTTTATTTTGTTTTATATATATATATATGATGTGATGTTTCCTGTCGTATCATATCCAGATTTTTTGAAAATTTGTCGTATCCATTTCAAACCCCATATCTGTATCCGTTTCCGTATTTGTTTATAAATGATGTGATGTTTCCTGTCATATCGCATCCAAATTTTTTCAAAATTTGCCGTATCCGTTTCAAACCCCGTATCTGTATCCGTTCCCGTATTTGTTTCAGTGAAACTTAGACTGAAAGACAACGAAGCACCAATTGAAGACCTAAATGATCCTCAATCCAATATCCCTAAAGCTCTGTGAAACTCCTGAATGAAGTCTCCTCAAAGAGCGTTGGGTTTTTGTCCAACACTCAACAACATACCTGATGGTTTCCATCCTGGGGCTACCAATGGAGTAGAGAACCGGGTTCTCAACCTCACATATAGGAAAAGATATCAAATCCAAGATATTCCCCAATGGCCTCCTCCTCTTCTTTTATAAATCTCATGGACCCCTTTAGAGCCTTCTATTTTATTATTATTTTAATCATGGAGCACTTTTCCCTCTTATTTTCCAATTAAAATGTTATTTTTAATGCGGGAAAAGAATAAATCGGCCACCATGTCTCCTCAGGTCACTAAAAACCTATGTCCAACGATGCCATCATGTAGGTATTCTTGTTCCGGTTCCAATGAGCCATTACACTAAGGTGTTCTATCACGTATTCCTCCCGGAATGCCACCTTGAGCGTAATTAATTGAGTTAAGCCCAAAATAACTCAGTTTTTCAAAAGTTGTTGGAATGCACCGGAATGAAAGGAAAATTGTGCGAATGATAGAATATACCAAGCGAATGCCACCGGTCCTCATAGAAGCTCCTCAAAACTCCTCCAAAAATCCCCTGGGCCCGCTGATGACACCAACCTACACTTGTGACCTGTCTGTGCCCAATTCTGGAAGTCCATCCTAACCTTGTCATAAGGGATACCAAAAAAAGGAATATTACACTTAGCACCTTTTTATTTAATAAAGTGAATAATTAAAATCAGTTTTTTTTCTTGGGAAATGATTATTCAGCCACCATACTTTCTCCGGCCAGTGGAAATAATTTCTCACCATCCCATCCTATAGATCTTTTCATCATGGTTCCAACAAGCTATTACATTAAAGTGTTTCCAAAAATGGGGCCATTACAATCTTGGATCCTGAAGGTTGGATGTTAGAGGAGAGTTTGTTGAAATATGTAACTAGGTTTGGTCTTCATAATGTCTATTGTAATCATGATTTTATATATTTGATATTAAAGAGAAAAGAAATTTATTATTGTCATTCTTGATGCATGGATTTCATGCTCAAGATAAATTTATTTATAGGTCAAGCACTCATTAAGTGCTTCTAGGTTTGTCATAGAGTTTGAAGTCAAAAGAGTCATTGTCATACATGTAAGACCCCTTTGGGCATGTTGTATCTTGTAAAGGAAAATTTTTGTATAGCTAAAAGTGTCATAAGACCCTCCAAGACCTTGTCAAACAATTCGGCCTACAAGAAGGATCAATTCGACCTCATTGACAACAATTAGACCTCCTTAGAAGCGTATATATAAGAGACATCAACCTCATTTAAGGATCATTCATTCAAGCAAGAAAGCAAGTTCGATCTCCACAAGAAAGAAGCCAGAAAAGGACAAAAATCAAATAAAAAAAGAAAGAGAAGCCAGATAGAAGTTTCAGACCTCTCTCTCTCGTGTTAGGGTTTCTAAAAAGTTGCTAGACTGAAATTGCAAAAGTTGTTGGGGAAGTCGAAGTTACAAAAGAAACTGTTGGGGAAGTCAAAGTTGCAGGAAGCTGAAGTTTTTGCTAGGTCAAAATTGTTGGAAGGTCGCAGTTGTTGGAAGTTGTTGGGGGTCAAAGTTGGTGGAAGTTGTTGGTTCGAAGTCGTTGGAAGTTGTTGGGTCAAAGTTGTTGGGTCGAAATTGCTAGAAGTTGTTACGTCAGAGTAACTGGAAAGAAAAGTTCATCAAGAAGAAGAAGTTTGACTTGGTCTTGGAGGGGTTTTTAACAAGGATCTTAGGTTTTGGAATTCGACATTTGAACATTTTATAAGAAGAGAAGAATTCTTGTGGGTTTTCCTCTCAAACAGAGAGGTTTGGGCCCTAGCTGACAGCCTACATTTTGTGTCTCTTTGTCTCATTGATCTTCATTGTTTGGTAGTTGTTTGATGATAGAGAACACTAATAATAATCAAGTGAAAGAAGAAGCTAATCAAGTTAAGTAAAAACACATCACAATCAATTATCAAAGTAAGAGAAATCACCTAATTTAACTGCTCCTTGATTTCTCAACATGGTATTAGAGCTAAGGTGACAAGACAAGAAGAGGTAGCTTGAATATCATCAATTGAAGAAGGATGCATAAGGGTCGAGCACAAGGAGATCATCAAGAAGGACTAATCCACACATCATCTTGAAGGAAGGAACTAAGGAACATCAAAGAGGACTACCCATATCATCACAAGGGTCATATCATCTAGAAGACCTCAAAAGACCATATCTCCACTAAAAGAAGGACTCTACACTCAAAGCATTGCCATCACCATCAAAGAAACCAAGTTCTCCCTCCTTAAAGAAAGAATCTCATCTCTAGCATCTTTGAAGAAGGGCATCTCCCTTGAAGAAGAGTTGTCATCATTGAACAAGGAAGGCATCATCAAGGAAGCAATTATCATCAACAAGGCATCTTCAATAGTCAACATCATCAAGAAGGCATCAAATTGCGGATATCAACATCAAGGAACAACTTCACTTAACAAGTGTGGGTCGTTATGTCTGAATCTACTATCAACATGAATTCATTCTGTGAGGAAAGCAACAAACTAGTTGGGTCATCAAATTTCCTTGCATGGAAGGAGAGGATAGATTTGTTCCTCATAGATAATGAAGTTATTGAATATGTTAAGGGTTCAATCTCCAAACCATCTCAAGAACAAGCTCAAGCACTATCGAAGTATATGAAAGGGGAAATAAGGGCTCAAAAAATCCTCATAGAATCAATCAAGGATTCCCTCATCCCTTATGTAGCAAATTTGGAGAAATCAAAAGATATCTATGAAAAGTTGGTAGAATTTTTTTTTTGCAAGCACAGCAAGAGAAGTCATATCATTGAGAACCAAACTGTACAAAATGAAGGTATCAAAGGAAGAAGGGGTAGCCTCATACCTTATGAGGGTATCTCAAATAAGAGATCAACTACAAGAGCTAGGGGAAATAATATTTGATAAACAAATGACCACCTTGTATCAAGTATCTATGGAAAGAAGGAAGCCATTCCATTCAGTGAACTTTGGCCATTATGTAAGATTGAAGAAACTAGGTTGAAGGCAAAGAGCGATGTTGGATCAAGTGAACAAACTCAAGCATATGCAGCTATGGCTAGAAAGAAAGGAAAGTTTTGAAAATTTGATCCTCAGAAAAAGATGAAGCTTGACATGTCAAAGATCCTATGCTATGAATGTAATGAATATAGGCATTTCAAAAGGAATTGTCCTAAACTCAAGGGGACAACAAGAAAAGAAAAGATAGAAATGAAGCCCATATCACCGAAAAAGAAGTCAAAGAAAGAGGAAGTGAAACACCTTTATTATGACTGAAATAACCTCCTTCACTTCGTTTATAGTAGTCATGATGGAAAGCATCACAAGAATGATAGGATGCATAATAGCTGAGATAGAGATGACATAATCATAGAAGCATGACATAGTCAAAGTAGAAGACTATGTGGTTAAAGCAGTCATCATGATAGAAAGAATGTAACTCATGACCTCTTCATTGAAAGCATAGAAGGACATTCGAAGTAGCAATCTATATGGTTGGAGAAAGTCATCTAGCAAGATAGAAGATAAAGAAAGGTCATCATGCATCATCATTATTAGAAAGGAGCATTTGCAGAATGAGGATCATTGAGACCCTCCACTAGAATCTTTACGAGAAGGTTCACCCTACTATGGAGAAAGCAAGTGTCTCATAGATAGTCCACATTCCACTTTGTGTGGGATCCACTAGTAAGGTATGATGACAAAGATGTGCAGCATGACAAGTTGGTTGAAGTACTTTCATCTTCAAGAGAGGAAAAGAAGTTGTTAAAAGAAAGACTAGACGACCACATGAAGGAAGAGGTATGTATATATTTGGTAATAGATAGATGAAGTCATGTCATCATATGGTTGCAAATAATGGTTGAATGCTCTAACTCATGAGCACAATTAAAGAAGAAAAATCTCTTCCATTAGAAAGATGCATGAAGGCAAGTAAACAATGTGCCTTGAACTCTTCTACATATTGACAAGATGAAATCAACATAATATGACCTCATGAAGAACTTGAGGTGGTTGACAATCATGCTTTGAAAGAACCATGCAAAGAAGACACTGAGGAAAGCAATATGAGAAGAAAATGAAAAAAGAGTTCGTGAGAAAATGCAAGATAAGGAATCAACATCTGATATTGATTAGAAAGGTTAGCTATGACATCTCCATGAAGAAGGTATGAAGACCCTGATATTTGTGCTAGAAAAAGAAAAACCTTGGTAATGTATGTTTTGGAGATACATGAGTAGGATGTTGATTTTAGAAACTGATGTCATGACGAAAAAGGCAACTTTGATTTACTGTTCATTTTTATTTTTGAGAAATCATTTGGTTGGGTTGAAACATGGCTTTTGAAAGAGAGTTGTAGATGTCACCTACAACTAGTACTCATCAGATTGTATGGAAGATCCTAAAAGAAACAAGACTTGCAAAAGGTAGTTGTATGAAGGATAACCAGATGTGAACTAGAAGATCACTTTCCGATGAAGAGAAGGAAGACATGACTATTGATCAAGACAATGGTTTGTTGAAGGAAAGTGATGGAGAAGATGGTCGATGCCCTATGAAGAAGATCTAGAAGATGAAGGCTACATGATGAAGAATCCTTGCTTTGTACTTCTTTATGCCATTTATCAAATGGTATATCTTTTAAATCCACCCTAAAGTCATCACTGACTTTCCACAGATCTCGATACAGTGACATCCTTCGGCTTGCTGACATACCTACTTCCTCGGAGCTCTTTCGATACGATTCTAGATATCAATACAATTTCTCCCTCTTGAACATGAAACACTCCATGGAGAATCCACAAATTTTGCTCCATTCTTCCAAATGCTTCCATTTGCTACCAAAGCCTTGATAAGCTTTATGATGTACCTTCAATCCTCACTAGGAGGCCCATGAAAGAACGATTATAACCCAACAAAGGAAACTAAGACAAGAGGCTAACTACTAATAAAGCAATAATACTCAAGAAAGCGAGATATAGTGTACTTATCTTTTGTTCAAAGGATTGGAGGGGTTGTCATCTCCCTCTTGCTCCTTACCTAATTGCAGAAATCACTGGAAACTTAGTAAAACATATCCTCATCCTTATCATCAACTACTAATGCTTTGGTAGTGTCATTCTTGGATTTCTTCTTACGTGGATGTTTAGCACTGTCTATAGTTGAGGCATGATGTTTCCCTTCCTCTTCATATCCCCTACCCTTTAGGACACTCGTTCTTATAATGACCAAACTTGAAGCAATCGAAACAGTGAATATCCTTCTTTTCTTGAGGAGTTGGTCTTCTACCTTCATTCCTTTGAAACCTTCCAAAATTTCTCCTTCCTCTGCCATTTTTAGAGTGGGTTTTAAATGCTTGAGAGTCACCATTTTGAGGTCTTGGAACCTTCCCCTTTGAGACAAGTCTAGATTCCTCTTGAGTACATGAGGCCCATAATTCCTCAAAACTTGGAATTTCCTTTCTGCCACAAGTACTAGATGTAAACAAATCCCATAAGTCCGACAAACCATTAAGTGTTGTAGTTACAAGTTTGATATCAGGAATAACTTCATCAATAGCTTGAAGTTGATCTCTCAATTGAAAGATCTCATGAAATATGAAGCCACAGTATCATCCTTTGTCATTTTAACATCACGAAGTTCATTCTTCAAACTTATTTTCTGACCAATGTTATTAATGGTATACAATCCATCTAGGGCATCATACATCCTCATTAAAGAATAAAATCTTGGAACATATGGGATCAAATGATCTCTAATGGATTCCACAATAATCCTCATGGCTATGATTTCATTCTTTTTGTATCTCTTTTTCCCTTCGTCATCTTGTGGTTCAGTAACCTAGCCTTTCACATGATCCAAAACATCATTTTCTACAAGAATAAGATCAATCCTTGTCTTCCATGCCCTGAAATTTGTAGCACCTTCCAACTTCTTTTTTGTCTTGGTATAAGAACCGATTGTCACAAATCTAGTCAAACAATCAGATTGTGGAAGTGCATTTCTTCGAGAGTGATCTCAATGCTCATTTTCCGTCACCAAACCTTTGATACCAAGTTGATTTTTATGGTGCAGTTAAAACAAGCATAAATTCTTTGTCAAATAATTGCTTCCAAGGATACAATTACTTCATTAGCACATTCTAGATCATAAAGCAATTACACTTTAGAAAATTTTCAACCATAGATGCAGTAGGGCAGTGGAGATCATAGTAAAACAATGATGCACAAGAGACACAAAAACTTATCTTGGAAAAACCTAGCAAATATTTTCTTAGGAGAAATTATCCAGCTCAATCAATATGTACATCTGATTTTCCAACCAAAATACCGTTCCATTGACCAAACCAAATTCTAAGTCAAAGAAATCAAAGGAGAGAGAAAAGTCAAACTTATTCTCACAATCCAAATATGGTCAAAGAGGCAGGAATTTGGCATGTTGCTCCTAGTCAATTGAGGTCAAAGGGGTCGAATTTCGGCCATGCTACTCCACAGAAGATTCGGTCAAATAGGCAACCATTACGAAATACATTTTATTATCGTTGTCTTCTTCATTACATAAATCCATAATTACTTTAGTCATTATGAAGACCGAACCTAGTTACACTTTCCAACACTCCCTCTTAACTGGGGAGGTATTCATAATGATACATGGTCACTCTCAATCTGAAGAATCTCAAAAGAAGAATCCGATTGGTAATCCCTTATGTATAGCATCATAACAACCAGCATTGTCATAGTTCAAGGCCTTGACTAAGAGCTCCATCTCTCCACGAGATCTTTGAGCTACAATGTTATCGAGACCAATGATGAATAGACACCCTCATCGTTGTCTCTCTTGGATCATATCCCACCCAAGTTCATTCAGGATATGTCCACCAGGACTATTCTTACGGTTGGAATTCCATTCCTCAAAGAATATCCATCCTTCCACGACTACTCTTTCCTTGGATGCCCTAATACATCCCCAAAAGAGTATCAAATGCCATATGATTACCCAATCCTTCATTCTATCTTCTAGGTCAAGACCAGAATGATGTGTCTATCCATTTTCTCCTCGTGACCTTCACTAAGACTTACGACCGTTAGTCCTGGTCTAGTGCATGACACATGAACTAGAGAATCATATCAGTCACTTCCTTTCAATTAGGAATGACATATTCCAAGTTTCTTCCAAGTAAGAAACTTATTATCAGGCTCCCTCTTAACTAGGGACCTATAGCAGCAATGGTTGAACTCCCAGCTACTCGTGAAGGACTCCTTCCTTTGATGTCGTGAATTTCTTCGTTGTTGAGGAACCTTCATCTTTGGGATCTCCTCATTAGGGCACAGATCATACATCACTTTCATCCATGAGAAAGTGATCCATCAATCTTCTCATCTGGTCTAGCTTCATGTCATGTTGCTCTCCTTCGGACCATATTTCTTTCAAGGATCTTTCATCTTGCCATATGGTTATCAATTGTGGAAGACATATACTTCCCTTTGGCAGCATTGCATAAGCTCCTCAAATATTATTCAATTATAAACGTGAATAGTTAAATCAAAAATTACCTTAGTGATGATCTTTCATCATGACATCCTTTTGTGGGCATCGGCATCCTTCGTATAGATTGACACATCTACAAAGATATGTATTGTCAAGGGTCTCCATATGTTCTGGACTTCTCATTAGAGCCTACATATCTTCCCAAGAGATTTTCCAGTCAAGTTTTCTTGGCTTCCTTGGATATTGACTGCCTCTTATTATGGTTCACGATCTCTTCCTTTCTTTGTCCACACAGTTTCATTTCCTTCCCAAGAACTTCCATGTTGAGATTTTGTGTATTTGGGGTAGCATCAATGTGCTCTAGCCCTGAAACTTTGTGGAGGGGCTAAGAAACACATCACCTCCAAAACCCAGAAAGCGTTTGGAGAAATTTCATCTGGTGTTGAAGTTATTCAAATAATTAATTTTTTTAATGAGGACCCTAAGTCTAAACTTAGGAAAATAGAAAAATTAAAGTGAATTAATTAAACACGTGTTGAAATGTTCTAAGTGACGCGGATCAAGTAGTCTTTTAATCTCAGCCGTTGATAAGAGATTTAATCACGGCCATTGATGTGTTCAACGAAAAAGTACAAGAGAAATGCTTGAGGGTTAGTTGGAGACACACACGGAGGCAAAGTTGAGATTGAGTTAGAATTCTAGGGCAGATTTGCTAAGAATTTCCAGAGGAGTTTTCTACAACGAGGGGTATTATTGGCTGAAGGGATGATCTGATCCCGGAGCCAAGAGTCAGCAAGAGGCAGAGGAACAGCAATCAAGGTCAGTGCAAAGGAGCAAGGGCATACGCAGTAGCTGCGCAACGCAGAGGCTTCAGTCACTACGCAAGCCCGGGAGGGACAACGCAGCAGCTTCAGAGGGCTTTCAGAGGTAGCGTAAGGACTGTGTCACCCAGTCTGAGGTTACGCAGTCCCCTTCTGAGCAACGCAGAGCCTAGCTGGGCTGACGTTGGGGCTTTAGGGGCAGTGCTGGGATTTCTAAGGCCAAAAAATAGCTGAGTCCTATAAATTTCGTTTGAGGGTGTGGATCAGTTAGCTTTTGGTCTCAGAACAGTAGGTATTGTTGCATATCTATTATTTTCTCTGTCGGGTTAACTAGTTGGGTGCCCAGATTTGTTGTACTCAGATTCTACATAATAATAATAAACCCTCATATCTGCTACACCAGTTTTCCCGCATTGGATTTTTCCGAGGACTATTGTCCAAAAAATTTGTGTGTCACTTTGTTGAATGAGCGTAATATCCAGTGAACGATCTGTATGTGTGTAGGCTGTTAGTTGTGTTTACTTCGATATTTTCTGAATATTTTCTGGAAATAACTTGTATAATTTAATCACAAGTAGGAGAAGTAAACCAAGATACTACAGTAGGATTTCTGCATTATTGTATTCAGAAATTCACATATGGTATCAGAGCGATAGCAGATCAACCTCAATCTCTAGCAAATCAGCTAAAGAATATTTTTCTGCAGGGTAGCAGCGGAAGCAGCAGAAATCTAGAAAGGGCAGCTCAGCAGCAGGAGGACGTAGATCCAAGAAGGGGCAGCATTGTAGCTTCAAAAAGCTTTCAGGCTTATGTAGAGGCTAATCAGGCCAGCTTAAGGACTGCGTCACCCAGTCTAGGGTTACGCAGTCCACTTCTGAGCAGCACAGACACTGCACTGGCCCAATCTGCTTACGCAGAGGCCAGCCAGACTGACGTAGTCCAGTCTTCTTGTCAGTTTTTCAAGATCCGAAAGAAGTGCTTCAGTTCTTCAGGAGTGCTGGTGTGGTGGAGATTTTGTCGATGCAGAATTGTGCCTAGCTAAGTCAACAAAGAGCGGGAGGAAGACAATCACTTAGCAAATCTAAGCCAAAGAGATCTGAGATTCGATAGGAGGATCGGAGAGAACTGTCCAATTGTTTTGGCTGAAGATTTCCAGGAGGGAAATCAGTTTTCAAGAGGAGCAGTTTCTAGAGGGTTTCTAGTCACCAAGAAATCCAAATCCAGTGTTTTTGTGTTGCCACAGAAAGAGGGAGAAGAATATTGTTTCTATCAGATTTGAGCTAGATGGCTTCTCGTGGGAAGAGGGATCAGGACAGGTTGGACGGTGTGTCCAACTTCATCATCTGGAGGGCCAGGATTCTATCAGTACTGGATGAGTACGGCATCAAGAACCATGCAGAGAATGTCCTAGCTGAGCCTGCAGATCCTGATCCTCTAAAGAAATTCAATGAAAATCAAGCGCAGGCCAAGCGTTTGATTATGGACGAAGCAAAAGATCATGTCGTGCCACAGATTGTCGGAAAGAAGACAGCAAATGAGATGTGGACCGCTGTAGAGGCCATGTATCAAGGAAGCTTTGTTCCACGAAAGATGCTTCTAGAGAATCATATGGGGTTGTTCCAAATGCAAAAGGATGAGGAGGTGGATCCCTTCCTTTTCCTTTTACAGACTATCCGGGATCAACTGATTGGCATGGGTGCACCTGCAGACAAAGGGCTCTTGGTAAGGGTTGCCCTGAATGCAGTCACCAAGGAATGGGAAATGTTTGTACAAAGCATATTGGGCAGGGCAGAGTTACCATCCTGGGCGGACATGTGGGCAATCCTCAGCCAAGAAGAGATCAGGAGAATCACTAAGAGGCAGAACAGCAGCAGTGGAATGATCAGGGTGAAGAAAGAAGAGGAGGATGATGCAGCTCTTGCATCGAAGGAACGAAAGCAGCAAGGGAAGAAGAAGAGGGACCTATCCAAGGTCGGTGCTTCGACTGTGGCAAACTTGGACACTTCGCCAGCACTTGTCCTAAGAAGAAGGACAAAGGAGCTTCTGATTCCAAGGTTGCAGCAGCAAAGGACGATGGGAGTGAAGATGATGTTTCCATGAGTGCTCATGAGCCACGTAAGTGGGGTGAAATGGATCTGTAGAGCAACGACATATCAATGAGGCAGGACCCTTGAATCATCACTACTCTTGGTTCACATATGAGCTATGGAAGCCTTAAGACGGTAACGGGACAAGTAGGAGGAGGATGCAGAAGATCACGTTGGAGCGGAGGGCAGTGTTGAGATGCTGTAGAGGAAGCAGCGCAGTGCAAAGGCAGAGCAACGTAGAGGCTAATGGGACTTCAACAGCGCAAAAAGGCAGTGCTCATGCAGTGCAGAGTTGTGGCAGCACAGCGGCTTCAGGAGGACAGCATAAAGTAGCAACCAAGTGAGTTTCAGTGATGGGATGCAGCCTGACTTGTCTGTCAATGATTGAGAAGGAGTCTTTCAGTTGCTTACTTCTCAGCAACTGAGTTGCAGTGCAGCAATTAGCAGTGGCAGTGCTATGGGCAGCATGATGCAACAAGTTGAGAGGGAGTTGCAATACAGATGTGGCAATGTCAGTGGCAGTGACATGGGCAGCAGTACAGAAAGCAGCATCGCAGTGGATGGAGGGCAGCAGGCCAAGCATCAGCAACGCAGAGGCCAATGCCAAGATCTTGTGATACATGGTGTGGATGTATTGCTAGAGCACACTCCGTGCTAAGAGGGAGTGTTGAGATTTTGTGTATTTGGGGTAGCATTGGGTGTGCTCTAGCCCTGAAAATTTGTGGAGGGGCTAAGAAACACATCACCTCCAAAACCCAGAAAGCGTTTGGAGAAATTTCATATGGTGTTGAAGTTATTCAAATAATTAATTTTTTAATGAGGACCCTAAGTCCAAACTTAGGAAATTAGAAAAATTAAAGTGAATTAATTAAACACATGTGCTGAAATGTTCCAAGTGACGCGGATCAAGCAATCTTTTAATCTCAGTTGTTGATAAGAGATTTAATCACAGTCGTTGATGTGTTCAACAAAAACGTATAAGAGAAAGGCTTGAGGGTCAGTTGGAGACACACATGAAGGCAGAGCTGAGAGACTAAGCTAGAATTCTAGGGCGGGCTTTCTAAGAATTTCCAGAGGAGTTTTCTGCAACGAGGGTTAGTATTGGCTGAGGGGGTGATCTGATCCCGGAGCCAAGAGTCAGCAAGAGGCAGAGGAGCAACAATCAAGGTCAACGCAGAGGAGCAAGGGCAGCAGCAGCAGCTGTGCAGCGCAGAGGCTTTAGCCACTACGCAAGGCCAGGAGGGGTAGCGCTGCAGCTTCAGAGGGCTTCCAGAGTTACGCAAAGGCAACGTAAGGACTGCGTCACCTAGTCTGGGGTTACGGAGTCCCCTTCTGAGCAGCGCAGAGGCACGTAGAGCCTAGCAAGGTTGACACTAGGGCTTCAGGGGCAGCGCTGGGGTTTCTAGGGCGAGAAAATAGCTGAGTCTTGTAAATCTCGTATGAGGGTGTGGATTAGTTAGCTTTTGGTCTCAGAACAACAGGTATTGTTGCAGATCTCTTATTTTCTCTGTCGGGTTAACCAGTTGGGTGCCCAGATTTGTTGTACTCAAATTCTACTTAATAATAATAAACCCTCATATCTGCTGCATCGGTTTTCCCGCATTAGGTTTTTCCGGGGACTATTGTCCGAAAAATCTATGTGTCACTTTGTTGAATGAGCGTAATTGTTGGAAATGTTATCATTGATGGCAAAGGAGCACAAAGGAGCAACACCTGAATCAGCAATAAGGCAAAGTAGAAGACAGGGAATAGAGGCAGCAAAAGGACAAGAATTAGTCAAGGAGCAAAGGAAGCAAAGGCAGTGAATTGAGAGGTTCAATAAGAAATTGTATGAGTTTGTGTGGGCATGTATGAATAAGACTCTGTGATAGGGTTTTGGATGGTACCCTGGTTAAATGGAATAGTCGATGCCAAGGAGCATGATTTTAGATTGAATGCATGAAGGGTTTGTAATTGAGCTCGTATGTATAAATGAAGAATTTGTTCTGAAGTCTGTGTGAAGGTGTTTTAATTCTATGGGAATTTATACGAGGGACTTTGTAACAGATCTTTGTGGAGACCGAATACATGGTGTAGTCTGGTCCGGGGTTAAAGGTTGGGCAATACCATTTACCCAAAACTGTATAGTGGAATTCCTCAAAGAGGAGCCAGTTCTGTTGGGACTTGTAATCAAAGAAAATAGTTGTAATACTCTGCGCAAAAGGTGGAGGTCGATTTTTATGTAATCACAGTCAAAGGAGGCTCGATTCCCTTAAGTCCCTGAGCTACTATATTGTGGAGGAAGTTGAAATCCTAGTCTCTGCGTGGAAAGTGATATTAATATAAGCCTGTGTGAGTATTGCGGAATGGAAGTCGATGAAGTGTTATGGCATAACAGAGTATGAGCGCAGTTTGAATATGAAAGCGAGAACAGAATCGATGGAAAGGCATGGTGCATTGAGGAGTTATCATTCTCCGCGTAACAGTGGTCTAGGCCTGTAGAAATGAGTCGTTGGTAATTGCAGTATGGACCAAGAAACAATGTTGAGGAATTGCACATGAAAGGCAGAGTTCATATATATATAAAAGTGATGAAGAAATAAAGCTGAGTGGAACCTTGAGCCGATAACGGAACCTTGAGTGAACAGTGAAACCGGGGAACAAAGAAACCGTGGTTTTTGCGTGGTCTCAAATATGGTAAGCAGTTTTGAAGAAAATAACGCGATATAGCTCCTTGACTGCCACGTGTCCATAAGTGGTTTACGAAAACCATTTATATCGCGTGATGTTGGGGAATTAACCCTCGTGCAATAAATTAACGCGATATTTGTTTACATCCGTCAGATCGCCGAAGCGGATGCGATAAGCCCGCAGCCGTTAGATGAGAAGGGTCGTTTAAGAGCTGGGCCCCACTCTTAATTTGTGTTGAGGACTGATGTTTAATGCAAGGTCAAGACTTATAAAACTTTCTCATTAAGTTCACGGTTTATTGATGTTGTAACATTTGATTGGAGAGCTTCATATATTGGGCATTATGTTTATGAAATTGCCGTGGGTAAGTCTAAGGTATGTTATAATGCATTATGGGCCCGAGTGTTAATGGAAATTCGAGGAGTATACATATGGGGGAATATATATATATATATATATATATATATATATATATATATATATATTATGTGACAAGTCGAACCTTACAAGAATTAAACTGAGTATGGGGCACACATTAAAATACCTGGATCCTCGAATATTAAAATCATATTAAGAGTTCGGCTCTTGAACAATGGTAAGTTTATAAAGCCGTGGGTATATAAAGAAATGA
The DNA here is from genome assembly GCA_034641835.2 of Pinus albicaulis. Lineage (NCBI taxonomy): Eukaryota > Viridiplantae > Streptophyta > Pinopsida > Pinales > Pinaceae > Pinus > Pinus albicaulis. The sequence goes on from CM076577.1 coordinate 208,225,718, forward strand.
CGCCCGCACACAGTCAAAGCTACCGACATTCAATAAAATGTTATTTTATCAAAGGTTAAGCCCGAATTGATTCCGTATGTGTAAATCGAATGGACAGAAGAGTGGGACCCTCACGAATCACATCGGAGAAATGCATACCAGCGGAACATGTTAATAATAGTCCCGATGGAAATTGCGGACTCGATGTGTTTATGAACGGTGACTCATATGTGTTTGAGGTCCGGCTTAAAAGGCATGCCATCGCATCGGAAAAAGGGTGGAACATTGGAACATCCCATAGAAGATTGCGATTGCGATGAAGTTCCGGACCCGATGGGCGTATAAACTGTGATTCATACATGCTTAAGTTCCGACATCAGAGTAGGCCATCGCACCGGAAAGAAGCAGAACATCGGAGCATCGGAGCATAGGAATATCGGAACATGCAACTGGAAGTTGCGATTGCGATTAATCGCAATCGGAGTGATCGCATCACATCGGAGAATGATGCAAGCTCGGCAAGTGGGCCCGAAAAGGGCATTTTATGTATTAAAATGATTCATTATTGTTACATTGCCAAGAGGTATTGGAGTTAAATAACGCGGCAGTTTGTATATTAAAACTCTGTATAATTATGCCGAGAGTTGAAATTGCGTTATATATAAAAAGCACTCGGGATATAATTCTAAAGTCGAAGATTTGCTGTGGTGTCTCATAGCAAGTGAGTTGAGGACACAATAGGTGTTAAAGCTTCAGGCCCGATGTGTGAAAGCCGTGAACACATATTGAACGATTCAATGATTGATTAACCATTGGGTTATGGTTTCTAAGGTTCGAATATCAAAATAATAATGCCAAGAATGAACATTAGTTGCTTGAAATAATGGAAGGAGAGAACCTTTCATAGAGGGCATATATTGGGTTTATAACCATGGCGATATTAAAGCCTCCGCATTCAGTTATTTAAACTGCCAGTGAAGGAAACCAAAGCATTGGAATTTGCCCAGATTTAAAGTCAGCAGTTATATATATTGTAATGCAGCTATATATATACAACAGACACACAATCACGGTGAATAGGAATATGTACAGGAATGAATTTGACAGACGTACAAGCACAGAAAACTGGAAAATATGCAGAAGACAGTGAGCAGAAGAAGGCAGAACAGTTAAATGATAGCAGCAGAAAAGACAAAGCCAACAAAGCCAAAACCCAGAAAATGGGCTAAGTAAAATTGTCTTTATGTAACTGAAAATGTGAATGTAAATGTTGTAATTGATTTTTATTGTTTGTGATGCATTGGCAAGTCTCCGAAAGAAAACAAAAACTCCACTGTAATATCAAAATCAGTACATACAGTTATATTTTTTCTGAGTGAGCTGGAAAAGAAATGAGAAGGCAGAAGGCTAAGAGGTATGGCTATCTATTTCGAATTATCTGTGGAATGCTAACAGTCATAAGGGAATTTCTATAAATAATATCATATTGATATGCATAGAGAGGTTAGAGAGTGAGGTTAGAGAATGCAGAAATGAAGCAGTGAGGCAGAGAAGAAGGAGGAGTTGAGCAGAGAAGAAGGAGGAGCTGACAGAGAATCCGAGAAGATGCATAGATGATACAGGGCAGATAAGAGGATTGATGGACAACAGAAGAGAAGGAACAGAACAGAGCTGATATCCAAGTTTAACTAAGGGTTCAACAGTAATATCAGTAAATGATCTGTATGTGTGTAGGTTGTTAGTTGTGTTTACTTCGGTATTTTCTGAATATTTTCTGGAAATAACTTGTATAATTTAATCACAAATAAGAGAAGTAAACCAAGATACTACAATAGGATTTCTGCATTATTGTATTCAGAAATTCTCACATTCCAATGTGTAGCTCCTTGATAATGTACAGTTACCTCATATTTCATATGAAGACATATTATGTTGATTTCATCAGGTGTGGATCATGCCTATTGGCAACCTATGCATCGGAAGAGTTTCAAATTTGGTCATACCTCTTCTACCTACAACCATATGACCTGTCTATATAGCATCTAGTGTCAACATAAATACATGTACCTCATTTCCTTCCTTTGAGTCATCCCGCAGCAGTTTTCCTTGGAGTGAATAGTCTTCAATCCCTTGATCTGCTTCATCTCTTATGTTATCATACCCTCATTCCATGAACTCCATAGGTTGGAGTTTCTGATGAAACACTTGCTTCCTTTCTAGATCGGTGAATCATTCAATCAGGACTACATCAGAGAATCTTGAGGATCTTGGATATCCTTATCTTTGGCAAATGTTTCCCTTTTGATGTATGATGAGTCTTGTCTTGGATGACTTCTCCGATGAGGTTCCCAAGAGCTATATCTTTCATATTATGAACTTCGTTCTCCTTGACCTTCATGGTTCCCCATGGTGATGTCCCAAGCTGTTTCTTCTTAATGCTTTCATGATGTCATACCGCATTTATTTATTGTAGTCATATCCTATACAGGATTTAGGAGCCATGAAAAGATCTTTTGTGAGGGGGACTATCTTAACCACTTTTGATGTATAATGAGTCATGTTCTAGATGACTTCTCCGATGAGGTTCCCAAGAGCTGTATCTTTCATATTATGAACTTCATTCTCCTTGACCTTCATGGTTCCCCATGGTGATGTCCCAAGCTCTTGCTTCTTAATGCTTTCATGATGTCATACCGCATTTATTTATTGTAGTCATATCCTATACAAGATTTAGGAGCCATGAAAAGATCTTTTGTGAGGGGCACTATCTTAACCATAGTAAAGATCTTTTACTCCCTCTTTCCTTGAACTTCCTTTCTTCGGCTTACTCCATCCTTTTCGGTGATATGAGCTTTCTTCCTGTAATGTCCGAGTCCTTTAATTTTCAACATTGTCGTCAATTTGTCTTCTTTTATTTAGCATAGAAGCCACAAGTTGTTAGATAAAGTAACTTTCTAGTCCCATGGTAATTTGTTATCTTGCTCATCAAAACAGTGATGATTATTCTTTTATCATTTCTTTCAAATCTCATCAATGAGATTCTATGAAAATATTTCTTAAATTTTCTGTAGGTCATGCCTAAGTGGTATGACCTTCTTTGTTGCATCATCAGAGATAGTTTATCACATATTTATTCGATGTCTCCAATTCTGCTACATAGAAATGAGAGGACCCTTGACTGATTTCATAAGAATCCTTTGAGTCCTTTGATCCCTTTCCACGTATTCAAACAATACTTAACCTTCAGAGACTTTTCCATAGATATCAATGACTTCTCTTTCGAGGACTATATCTATCCTCCTTTCTCATGTAAGGAACTTCGATGACCTAACCAGCTTTCAAATCTCCTTGCAAACACGAAGTCATTTTACCAATTTTGATTATAGAATAATAGATACTTGATATATGAAGATAGAAACTTCACCTTTGTCACCTTGATGGAGGTTGAAGAAAATGTGTTGATATCCCTTTTCGAATGAGAAACCCTTCTTCAATAAAGGAGATTTCCTTAATTATGGTGACAACATCTTTAGAACCAGCTTCCTTTTGTTGACGGAGATTACTGCTTCTTTGGCTGATTAAGGATAGAGATAAGGTCATTGCAATGATAGGTAACTTGCCTTGATGTTTTTGGTGGTAATACCTTGAGATGGCCTTGAACTAATGATACACTTGAGATGGTACTATAATATTGTCTTAACACCAAATTGTCTTATTTGCAAGACGTTGTAATACATCATTGTAACAATCAAGATTTCTTTCACTGAACTTTCCTCTAAACAAATCCTTGCTTTGTATATTGTGATCCAATATTCTCCATCAACACAGAGATATTGTCCATCAACACAAAGATGTTGTTGTAGACTTCCTTCATTGATCTAGAGTTTGATTCTTCAATCCTTTACTTTGCTTTGATGGCTTTCATGAAACCTTATTCCTAAGTGTCTTTATGCCCTTCCCTGACTGAAACCTTAACTCTAAAACCATGTTGAGAAATTAGGGCTTTTATTAAAATTTTCTCTTTCATGATAATTACTTGTGATTTCGTTATGCTTCTTTCACTTAGATCTTATCTTTCGTTACATTATTATGTTCTTCATGAAGTCAATTATCAAAACCTCTCCCTCTTGGAGAGGAAAAGTCGATAATAATTCTTCTTATAGAGCTTCAATTGACGAGTACCATAACCACGACACAGACCCTTGACACCAATATGCTTCCAAGACCCTTATCATTATTCTTCTTGGCTCCTTATGATGACCTTCCTTTTCAGCACTGCTTTGCACCAGCCCTAGGAAAACTCGATCCCTAGCCTTCTATTCTTTCTTGGTCACCTAGACACCTTTCTTCGGTCTTCTTGCTGCACCCTTGATCCCAAGACAGAGATCTCAATAATCCTTCTTCAAATTGTACATATATATATCGAAGCATATGAACTCAATTCAAAGACTAGTGCTAGCTCTTCTTTGAATTGATCACAAACTCTTCGCATAGTATGGCAAACTTGTCCTCCTCTCATTTCCTTGCAATCCCTTTACTTCACTTTGTAGCCCCTCCTTCGGACCATTGTTGCAAAATTTGACCGAGAGATTTAGTCCCAAGACAAGGCTTCTCTTCCTTCGTTGGACACCTTCCTTTCTTTGTTGTACTACCTTATCTTCTTTACTATAGATGCCATCTGAAATACCCCAAATCTGAACTGTGCTTTATGTTCTTCTTATCTGAAATCTCAAAGAGATCCGAACCATTCTGCCTGTAATGATCCATCCGAAACAGAGATGTTTGAATTGTATGTCAGCCTAACCCATCCGGAAGTCTCAGAGGTAACCCACGGAAAAAACCAGAGAAGAATACCAAAAATCTATCTTTCTTTGGTGACTGAGGCTCCTTTATATAGTTGTTGCCACCGAGAATGAGCCGACATGACCTATTGAATAGTTGTCTTTACTTTGAACTTGAGTTTTGCTCATTCTTTTGCTTTGAGGCCGACTTCAAGGAGATTGTGACAAGGTCTTGGAGCATACAATTACATCAATAATTTTTCCTTTACACGAGTGTAACATGACTTCATATCAAAGATGAAAAAATCGCGATATTATCGCGATAATTTGAAATTATCACGAGTTTTTCAACCAAACGATAATATCGGCGATAATTTGAAACGATAATTTGAAATTATCGTTATCGCGATATTATCGCGATAATTTCGAAATAATCGCGATTATTTCAGTAAAAATCGTGGGCCCATCAAATAGCAACCCTATAAGTTCAAAAATCGATTTTTTTTTGTCATTTTTGCAGCCCTCTCATTTTCCTGACACACCCTGTTGGCAGTTCATGGTAATGTTAAATTCTTAAAGTAAAAGTGATATTTCCTTTATTTTTCATTTTCATCCTTTTACTTAAATTTTTAACATTACCATGAAATGACTCAGGATGTTTAAGAGTGGTTTTGACCTCATTGGATTTCATATGGAGAAACTAGAATTTTAGATTTCACTCAAAATTCAGCAGACTTAATGGTTTTCAGGGTTTCATGGTTTGGAGATTTGCATTATTTCCATTTGATTCTATTATGTGTAAGGGTATGAAATTGGCATTTGATCAAGAGTATGAAGTCCTTTAAGAACCTTGATGTTGGTGGCATTGATTGTTGAACTTTGTTGATGTTGGTGGTATTGATTGTTGAACTCCCCTACTGTGGCCTTAACAAGAATGTACCCTTCACTCAAAGGAAAACAACTGGCTAGGCATGTTAATCTTTTTCTACCGCATTTTAAGGTTGAGCAATCCAAGTCTGAAGACTTTGAGCTAGATGATGTTTATGTATCTCTTGTTGATGATCCCATTTCTAGTAGCGATGAATCAATGATGAGTTTCATGAGGAGGAGGAGAAGGAGCAACAATAGGAGGAGAAGGAGCAACAATAGGAGGAGGAGGTGACACCACCTACCCCTGCTATCGGTAGAGGACGTGGTCTACCTCCTTTAGCTCCTAGTGCTTCAGGATCTGGAGCACAACAGAGTCCATTGCCAGCCCCGCCAACTTCTTCGTCTAGAGGGAAAGCTGTTACATTTTCTCGCAAGAGGGGCAAAGGAAATCAGTAGTATAGGTTATTTGGTGCATTCCTTTGTATATAACATTATGACTCATGATATGAGATACATTATTATATTTTTTGTTGATATTTTGAGGTTGAGTTGAGACTCAGGACTTAGTATTCAGGACATGATTCAGTTTTATGTGTGATGTAGCACTAGACATGACATTACACATCTTATATATTAGGTTTTTTTTCATATTTATGTGTCAATGCATTTATTTTATGCTGTAGATGCTTTAAATATTAAAAAAATTGAAAAAAATTGAATATTTTTGTATGTGCCGATTTTTTCCCGATAATTATGATTTTTTCCGATTTTTTCCCCTCGGCGATAATATCCCGATAACGATTTTTTCATCTTTGCTTCATATACATGACTCTAATTATATTTATGACAAGACAAATTCCTAAAGACATCAAGAAGAAGTCTTTGACCTATAATAAAAACTCCTTGCTCATGAAACCCATGAGGCAAGCATTACAAAATGCATTTTATTATCTTTGTCTTCTTCATTACATAAATCCATAATTACTTTAGTCATTATGAAGACCGAACCTAGTTACACTTTCCAACAGTGACCACACGCTCTAGCCTCCTCATAGGCTAAATCTTGTTCAGCTAATTACATCCTTTACCATGCTCCCATTAGTTAGGGGCACGAAGCGACAAGTTGATGACAACATTTCTTTTACCTCCATATCAGTGTGGACCAGAGGGACTATTACCCTTCACCAATGGTCAGCAGCCAGTATCCCTTTGCAGCCACCAGATAGCTTGATATGCCACCATTCTCTGCCACCTAAGCTAGCCATTGTGTGCCTTCACCCATTTGTTATGATCATATGTTTGAAGGCGGGCCTTCCAACCTCGAAGGTATGGTTTTTCATTATGTAATTGGGTGTTTATGCTTGCTTTTCTTGGACACATCTGGACATGGATTAGTGGCGGGGATTCAGCGAAAAGAATGGGCTTGGATTGTACCCTCGTTCCCTTGTCCCAACTTGGAGGCTAGTCCCATCAGATCTCCTCTATTGGCTACTAGCTTTAGGAATGGCACTACATGCGAAACCCTGATTTTGGTTGCGTGGTCCCGCTTCCCGAAACATATATCTCACTTCCCTCCACTCATTATAACCCCTTTTCATAACTTTTCCCATCTGGGTCCACATTTGTCCATTGGGTCCACAAGATGTTAGTCTCCCCCTCCCCTTGTCCACTCTTTGGGTCAGACCTGGAACAATGCCCCAGAGGTTGATGCAGCTAAAGAGAAAGTTAAAAGCATAATTTGGCCACTTACAACAGGAAATGTACAACAAAATGCAAACGATGGTCTAACATAAAAATTTAGCACATGAGCAAAAGCCAAACATGAGCTCTACCCCCTATCACTGTGGCCATCACTCTAGTTCCTAGGGCCCTTATGAGTGCCCCCTCTATCATTTAGGAACCCATGATTGTCCCAACCCATGGTGGGCGATCAACTGCCTAAACTTAAGGGGGTAATCACTGCTTTATCATACACATCATGCTCCCATTCCCTAGAGCCCCGAGCAGTTAAAAGAAAGAAAAATAAATAAAAGGAAAACGGAATATGAAGAAGGGTGGAAAAACAAAGGTGAGGGTAACTCATGCACCATGATTACTCCTTCCTACATCCATACACCTAATGTGTGGGCCTCCCTCATTATAGCTACCCTTGTACCATGACGTGTGCCTTGGATCTTTCCATGTTACCCCACTTTGTTCCACCATCATTTCACATGACACCTGCCATTTGACGGATGTACCATGAACTTGTTACTCCCGTAGAGGTTGAAACCAGCTAATAGGGTTCTTTATTAACCTTTATTGTCGAGCTTGGTTACACATGTACACCCTAAAGCCCATATGGAAGGGCATGCGACTATGAAGTGTCCACTTTTTCCCCTGGTTAGCAAGCTTATTTATTCAATTACACTAATTAATTGTTGTGTTGGAAGGTGAGGAGATGCATTGAATCTTATACAAGCTTACAGGTGGGTTTCCAGGTGGGTTTCCGTTTGGACTTGGTCTCCCTATACGGGGTCTAAACCCTCCAGAGGGTCATAATGGCACTTGTAGGTGAGCGTTGAGAGCCATGGGCCTCCACTACAGCAGAGCATTGATTGACACACCATGGCCTTCTTCAGCACCACACATTGCTTGTTCGTGCCCAAGCCTTATAAAGATGATGATGCACTTGGACCATGTTGCCCTGTTGGCCACACATTTGCAACGAATCCAGGGCCCCGATGGGGTGTCTCATCTGGAGAGACACGAGAGGGCACATGTCATCATTCTAGCCCTTATTGATGGAGCATCGACATGTTTGATCTAGTTGGAGACCCATGAGACCATTTATTGTGCCCAAGAGGCACATTGGAGCACCACTTCATGTTTTGCTTGAAGATCAAGGGGCCACCTCCTTGACCATTATTTATGGAGCCCCATCACTCATCATGACGCTTAAGGAGTTTATTAGGCCTTCCCTGGCCCTCTTTCCACATTATTGTACCATTTTCAGACTAATTTGGATGGCTTAGTTAGCACATTTGAGCTATTTGGTGGGCTTGTCACCAATAGGGTTGTTATTTGCACATTAAAGTATTTTTAGGGGCGTTATTAGACTAATTAGACCATTCAAACATATGAGAGGCTCATATTAATTGACGAGAGCCTCATTTTGTAAATCATCATCACTTGGATTTGGGATATCTCTCTCTAAAGAATTTAGACATGCAATTGTGTAATGACCCCACCTCGAACTATGGGCAGAAAAGGAGTATTAGCATGCATATGAGGCATGCATATGACATATGCATGCATCGCATGCATTACATTAGTAAACTTACTAATTGGTTATTTAGTATGTCTAAAGAAAGGATAAACGAATTAATTATTAAAATACTAGATTAAATACCTAACCATTAAGAAGGGAAATCTTACCCAAAACATAACACTCCAAAAAAAAATTATATATATATATATATATATATATATATATATATTATCTTTGAATAGATTAAACGATATATATATATATATATATATATATATATATATATATATATATATATTATCTTTGAATAGATTAAACGCTTATAATTTGAATATCTAATTGCTCTTATTATTAACATAAGTCAATATAATATATCAGAAATATATCCAAATTAGAGGGAATTGTATATATGAAATATATTCTATATAACTAAAAAGAAATTATAGTATATTAAAAGAGACTATATATCTGTGTGTGTGTGTGTGTGTGTGTGTGTGTGTGTGATACATCAAGGAATAAAGATAACTCATAGAAGACCTGTCATAAAATGACAACGGCAACCTCCAACCATCAAGCTACCGTCTCAAAAGGTGGTCACCGCTTGAGAATTTTAGGAAAAGTTAATGACAGGGCAATGAAGGGATGGAGGGCAATGGAGAGGTTGTCGAGAAAGGAATGAACCTCGGGAATATAAGGGGATCGATGGAGGAATTTGAGGGAGAGTTTTTAGGAGTATTTCACAAACAAAGAAGGAAATTTTGAGGAAACCATAGACAAAGAGGAAGAGTGAGCCTTAATTGTTCTTGGAGCTTTGGGCAGGGGGGCCAGAAGACCTCCATTTTGAAGTCTTCTACATCTGGGAACCGGATAGGTTAATCCCAAATAGGCTGGGAGGAAAAAGGGTCGATTTGGTTGCAGGAGCGGGAACAAATTCTAACTAGGAGCGCTTCAAATGAGACTTCCAAGTAAGTTCTTGCAAATTAAACCATTAAAGTTCATATTTCTCTAGTTAAAATGCAAATTAGGGCATCATAACTGGTTTAATTGTTGAATTTAAGTTCATCCCTAAATTTAGGGCACAAAATTTTCATTTCCGGTTAACTGTAGAAACTAATTATGACATTTCTTGTTAATTGATAAAAAGTGCGTTTTACAAATCGTGGAATGATTTGGATGAATAAAATGCCTTTTGATGTGTAGAAAATTTCCGCTCTCTCTTGGAGCTTCTTGTTGGCAAGATCTTGGATGGATATACTCTTCTTTGTCTTGTAAGTGCAATATAATGCTATATTTTTGTTTTAATGGATGTCTAATGCATGGAATTATTTTCTTATGGTGAAATAATGTGCCCTAATTAATGTGAATTTGGAATCATCGAAACTATTGGAGAAATTTGCATGTGTTACTCATTGGACAAAGAATGAATGAATGTTCCTAGAGAATTATTTGCATATGCATCCTCGAAACTCCATAACAATTGCCATCAAAGTATAAAAGTGTCATGTAGTTGAATCCATAGAAAGTGAAGTTGCTTCTTTAGGACTCATTCAAGAGCAAAGTTCTCAAATCTTGATCATTTTGACTCCAATCATCCCAATAGCTAGGCACTGATCTTAGATCCTTGGTGATCAACCTAAAACCATTTTTTTCTGTAATGTTCCTTTTTCTAGTGTTCCTTATGACATAGTTAGGATGGACTTTTAGAGTTGGGGGCAGACTGGTCACAGGTGCAGGTTGGTGTCATCAGCAGGCCCAAGAGCTTTTGGAGGGGTTTTGAGGAGTTTCAATGAAGTTTGATGGTATTCGCTCGGTATATTCCATCATCCGAACAACTTGCCTTTCGTTCCAGTGCATTCCGACAACTTTCAGAAAACAGATTTATTTTTGGGCCTAAATTAATTACGCTTAAGGTGGCATTTTGGGGGGGATACTTGACAGAACACATTAGTGTAATAGCTCGTTGGAACTGGAACAAGAAGATCTACATGATGGGATGGCTTGATGTGAGTTTCAGCGACCTGAGGAGACATGGTCGTCGATTTCCCCTTTTCCCACATTAAAAAAAAATATTTTAATTAAAATAGAAGAGGGAAAAATGCTCCATGATTAAAATAATAATAAAATAGGAGGTTCTAAAGGGGTCCATCAAATCTATAAAGAGGAGGAGGCCATTGGAGGATCATTTGGATTTGATATTTCTTCTTGTATGAGAGGTTGAGAACCCGGTTCTCTACTTCACCAGTAGCCCCAGGACGGAAACCCTCGGGTGATTGAGAGAGATTGGGTGAGTACCCATCTCCCCTTGGTGAATTCATCCAGAATTCACAGGAGAGCTCAGCAGTGACATTTCAGTTCAGTTTTGGAGGGCTAAAACAACATTGGAGTAGATTATTGAGGCCAGTTTCCCATCTCAATTATTTTATGGTATCAACATGTAAACCCCAATTTATATTATAATAAAGCTTAGATTATTTTCTGCTTATCATGTTATGGAATTGCATGTACTCTCTATGTTTTGTTTTACATGGCAATCTTTTGTTAAGTGGATGATAATTTAATGGTGAAATTTGGGTCGAGATCGATTTCTGCAAATTTAGCAAAATATCCCATTTGGGACATTACATTTTCCTTCCTCCTTTAATTTTTGGCCTCTCACCTGTATGGCCTTGCCAGGGCACCATGTGAAATCTCTTAGAAGGGTGATATTTCAATTCTATTTGGACCAATCTCTGCATTGGTGTTCCTTCTAGAGATCCTCAAGGTTTCACAGCATTTCAACAATTCATTTATGAGAAAAGTCAAACCCTAGCTCGGACTTTGAAGACCCATCTTTGACGTCATAGTGAGAGGCTTCCATGAGTGTTGTCTTTCATTAAAGCTTGATCTATTCCAACCCTTTCTTAGTCCTGCCTTGACCTAGTGTCTTAGGAGGTCTCCCTTTCATGATCAATCCACAAAACCTAGGTCTCATGTGCACCATCTTGGATCTCTCAAGTTAAGTAGCACTTATCATAGAAGCAATTGTTTACATCAAAGAGCTTGCTGAGAGGTCCTATTTTATCTTGGAGATCTTGACTCTAGATGCATCTAAATTCTCATATCATCACAAATCCCTAGGTCTTGATTTCCTCTCTTTAGGTCTTTCTTGGAGAGAAATCAAGCTTCATTGAAGCAAGTGAGCCTCATATTGAGCCCCTCCTTTGAAAGGACCTTAGAAATCACATCATACCTTGCCATTGATCCTACCATTCAAGTGATTTTCCCTATACTGTGACTCCTACCATCGATGAAAGTTTGTAAAGAGCAGGGGACACTGACTGAGGTGACAATGGGTCTTTGTCCCATTGTTGTCATTTGGTCTAGTAGTTGTCCCTTAGGTACCCCTCCTTGGACCCCTGCTAGATTGTGTGGCAACAAGGACCATTCCCCCTCCCTAGAGACTTCAATGACATCACCAGATCAATTCCCTTACTAGTAGGACAAACTGGCAGATACATCCAAACATGTCTCAAAGAACATACTATTGACACCTTTCATTTCCAAATCTTCTTTAACAAAAAATTCCTATAACACCAAGCATCTCATTTTATTTGATCAAGGCAAACAAAGCACAACAAAAGAGAGAAACTATATTTCGTTGTTGACTTGCGTGAATTAGAAAGCATAAAAACACCCAAAAATACTAAAACAACTTTTAAATTGCATTTCGTCATAAAACAGCTTAAACTGCCTGAAGTACCAATCGTTATTAGTTTCTGTAACTTCTCTTTAGATCTGCATTGGGTTGTGTGTCCAACATAGTGCTTATTTTCTGCATCGTTTCCTCTTTGTTTAAGACCGTTTTAGAGTTTTTAGATTGCTATTTTTTATACCTTAATGACAGATTACAAATAGAACAACAATCCTTACCTATGAACCAGATGAATCCCTTCACACCAAGTTAATTGAAAAAATTCTCAGACTGAAAGATACATTCATGACCAATCCCGCCACCACCCAATGGAAAAATCTGCAGTTTAAAAAACTATTGTGTCCAGAGCCATTCAAATTTCCACTTCCCACAACAAAGAATGATATCATGCCACTAAGGTCCTCCAAGCGAACAAATATTCTCTTTCCTTACTCAATGGAGCCTTTCGGATCACCCTACATCCAAAATCCAAGAACCCCCCATTCAATTCTCCTCCCAAGGCCTTGCTTTGCTGCCTTCCATTAAAGCAATCACTGACCACATTTCCAGTATCTTAGCCAAAAAGAATGTTAAATCTTTCTTAAGTCTCACAAAACCCTTAAACAATAATTTGTAAGTGTTAAAGATAAATCCAATCCTCTTAATTGTTAACGTCTCTACCAAATTCCTTGTTTCTGTGGAAAATCCTACATAGGTCAAACTAGCAAGTACATCCAAACCCCCATCCCAAATAACATATTCTTAATACCCTTCATAAATGCATTTCCAAATCTGCTATAGGAAAACAATGCTATAACACCAAACATCTCATTTGCTTTAATCAAACCAAAATCTGTCTGTCAACAGCCTATTATTCATCATACATCATAAAGGAGGATAGAAGAAAACTTGATAAGTCTTTAAGGGCCATCGAGATAAGTCTATTTTCAGCACATTAACAGAGTAGAAATGGAGAATTCACCGGAAGAATAAATGTCCTCATCTTCCTCTTCTATGTCCTCAAGGGCGCCAATCCCAAAACCTGTAGCAGTTTTTCCAGCTGTGTATTCAAAAGAAAGAAATGAGTGAGTCTCACAATTTAAAAAGTTTTATAGTTTAATGCTTGGCAGAATTAAAAAGATGTCGAAGCCTCTTCTTCTAATACCAAATTATGTATAATGTTGAAGTCCAGACTCCAAACAGAAAATGTGCATAAGTTGCAATGTCAGAAAACGTCCAAGCAAAATATTTAATAAATATCATCCATACCATTTGGCCTGAAGAGGTTTGCATGCAATTGACCAGTTTTCTTCAGCCCTGTTACTTTGTCTTGAGACATGCGCATATACTTCCTTTCTGCAAAACACAATATTATGAATCAATGTTGAAAACAAAGAAGCTAGAGGAGCACAGAGAACAAACTAAAAAACAGAAAATTTTATATGTGCACAAGTATTTTACAGACTATTAAAGATGGATAGCATTAAGTAATTGAATGCCAGAAAACACAAAGATACATTTCTAGAGAGCAAACACAATAAACACTAATCCAAGTAGGAATGCAGAAACTATACAATATTTCCTTTTCAGATCTACATCCTTGAGGCATAAATCAAGTTATGAAAAGAAACATGGACAATGGCACGCCATGAACTGCTCTACTGACTTATAATTTAAAGGACTTGGTAGCCAACAATATTATCATCCAAAACTCAAAGAAACCTAAGAGTCAATTTATAGTTAAATGGAAATATGACAAACCTCTAAATTCAGGGGCATTTTTGAACGGATCATAACCAAGCCCATATAGATCGTTCTTTGGATGAATGACAAAGACCTACAACAACATAGAAGAGGAATAAATTATAAAGTTTGGAACTTGAGCAGCCAGTATGCAGAGATGCCAGAGGAAACCATGCTGCTTATACAAAATAAGACTACAAAAAGGATTTAAACAAATAAAACTGTAATCTCTAGTCGGGCAAAATGTAGTCAATAAAGATGAAAGCATTATCTGTTTTCATATCCCATGGGAGATGAGGGCAGCACGATAAAACTCATGAAAGATTAAAGAATGAATTCATCAAGCAAGAATGTAGCAGTAATAAAACAACATCTCACGGTAAAATTTTGAAAGTGCATTTTGTTATCATGTGTTCTCATCCAAAGAAGAGATCTAAAATTTTACTTTAGAATTGATTCATCCAGTATAAGTCAGAGTTGATGCTAAGGTGCATGCCAAATGATGTCATCCAAAGATATACAAATTTCAGACAGCGCTGTTCTCTGATATATTATAGAACAAGGTTTAGATGTCATAACATAATATCCAACTTGTTTACTGATATTGAATTCAGTATGAAAGGAACGTAATGTTACAATTCCCCTAGGTTATGGCATGAACTCATGATAAGCAATTGTTGCCAATATAACAAGAAAACGTGTTTCCATGATATTTTAGAATGCATCTGCTTTAGCTCCTTAACATTATGTGTCCAGATTTAATTTGTAAGGTTGTTGACTTGGACCTTGCATGTAGTTTATGAGACTTTCAAAGGTATAAGTAAAGGATCTCAACCCATATCATTATTGCATAAACTAACAAGCTTACAAATAACTTTGCATGCATAGACGTATATATGCCAATGTTATCACTATCAGAACCAGACCAGGATAGCACAAGATAGATTACTATTTTTCAAGAACTTAACATGTGACTCTACAGGATTCGAACCTGGGTGGGGAGGATAACAGCTATTCCACCCAAAACCCAATTGACTAAAATTTTGGGCATTGGGGACTGCCCAGGGAAAGAAATTCGCCTCCTTCTCAAGCCCAAAGGCAAGAGAAATGTGATTTTGGTACCATGCCAGCACCAGATTATATATTTATTTAAGAGCATGGTTTGCTAAGAATTTCCAGAAGTGTTTAAGTTGTTGCGAGGGGTAGTATTGGCGGAAGGGATGATCTGATCTCAGGCCAATTGTGCAGCAAGAGGCAGAGACGTAGCAGATAGAGCAGCGCAAAGGGAGCAGCAGTTGCATAGCGCAGAAGGCTTCAGGTGCTACGCAGGCCCAGAAAGGGCAACGCAGAGGCAGCAGCATGCCAGTAGGGCTGACGTAGGCCAAGCCAAGGCAGCGTAGGGGCGGCGTAACCTAGTTTGAGGTTACGCAGGCCCTTCCTGTGAAGCATAGGGGCAGCGACAGCCTATCAGAGTTGACGCAAAGAGCTTCAGAGAAACGCTGGGGTTTCCGAAGACTGAAAAGAGTTGAGTTCTGTAAATCCCGTTTGAGGGTGAGAATCAATCAAATTTTTTGTCTTCGGAATGGAGCTATTGCTGCAGATTTTGTATTTCTCTGTCGGGTTAACCAGTAAGGTGCCCAAATTTGTTGTACTTAGAATCTACTTAATAATATAAACCCTCCAGTAGCCAGAGGACCGGTTTTGCCGTCTTGGGTTTTCCCGGGGATAGTTGTCCAGAAAATCCTGTGTGTCACTTTGTCATCGTGCATGTATTCAGTTTAGATTTGTATCTGTGTAGATCGTTAATGTGTTTACTTCGATGTTAATGTTGAATATTTCATATCAATAACTTGTCTAAGTAGGAGAAGTAAATCAAGATTAAACGGTAGGGTTTCTGCATAAGTAATATTCAGAAATTTTCACATGGTATCAGAGCGATTGTAGATCTGGTTGAATCACCAGCAAGAAGACTAAAGAACCCTTGCTACAGAAAGTAGCAGAGAAAGCAGCAGCAGCCACAGAAAGCTGGACCAGAGAGGACAGCGTAGCAGCAGAAGGAAGCAAAGCCACGCAGAGGCCAGAGTGACATAGTCTCCACAGAGGCCCACGTACTTACTACATAGAGGCAACGCAGAAGCTGTGCTGGGACTGTCTCCTCACGCAGAGGCCAGCCACGGTGACGCAATCCTGAAGTTGTTTGTTGATTCACAGTGCCAGAAGTCGTGCTGCAGAGCTTCAGTGGTTGCTGGTGTTATCACAAAATTGGACCTGATAGGCTGCTAATCAGACAATCTCATGTAACTATTTCAAACCAATCTTGTGACTGAAGCTTAGCCTCTTCAGTCTAAGAGGGCTCTCTCAAAGGGTTAATGATATTGAATAAAGATGTATTTAGATGGCTAACTCTACTTGGAAAACAACTTGTTTATGATGAATATAGGTTGTGTTGTCGCACAGATTGTCCAGGCACCGCGACAACGGCTCAGATTGGGGGTTGTCACTCTTATCCCCAATCTCTCTATTTAAACTGTCTCCTTGCAAGTTAAGGGAGGTAGACCCTATTATAAATGAGAATGACAAATCCAGGAGACACAGCGAAAACATCAAATACTTGATAGAATAAACGAGATTCCACAGATCTAAATTAGATTTCACATTTAAGACCAGTGCCTTATGG
Source organism: Pinus albicaulis (assembly GCA_034641835.2). Taxonomy (NCBI): domain Eukaryota; kingdom Viridiplantae; phylum Streptophyta; class Pinopsida; order Pinales; family Pinaceae; genus Pinus; species Pinus albicaulis. The sequence continues at coordinate 208,242,688 of CM076577.1, forward strand.
AGTCAAACAAAATCCCGTTATGCAATTATAAACAAGTAAGTGACGATTAACTGCTGCTTATTAAAACACGATTGCTCACAATGATATTTAATTGAAAATGCCACAACCATGAACATGAGAATGCCAGATTTCCGATAGATAAGATATTCCAATTATAACCCAGTTCCAAAATCAAAATGTTCTATAGTCAAACTTTAGATAAAAATAAAATTAGCACATTTGACTATCGAAAATTTGAAATTTTTTTATATTTTTGTATTTTCTAAATTCTTTTAGAATTTTTTGGAATTTTTTAATTTTTTATTATTTTTATTTTTCTAATCTAAAACAAGTTAAAAAAAAATCTAAATTAAAACTAAAAGCTAATCTAATTAACAAAATCAAAATCTAACTAAATTAAAAAAACAGGTTATATTAAAAATTAAACTCTAAACTAACTAGCATCTAAAATTTAAACATAAAAATCTAACTTAGCAAAATCTGATTACAATCTAAATCTAAAAGTGAATAAAATTAAATCTAAGTCTAAATCTAATTCTAAATCTAAAGTTAATCTAAATCTAACATTTTAAAACTAAACAAATAAAACAAATCGAATTATTAAAATGGAGGCCGACTCACTTAAAAAATAAAAATTGAAACCTAAATCTTAAAAGCTAAACTATATACAATTAAAAAAAGAAATGAAACCACGTTGAAACAAATCGCAAGGGTTATTCAGATTTTATATGCGCGTTTTTTACTGGTTGCTTGTTATGCAGGTCGATGTGAAGACTCAGAAGCTTATGCGGCGCTCATTGCTGTGTATTCCTGCTTGCGTTTGCAGGTTGAGGAGTAGGGCGGACGGCGGAATAGAGGATTGCTCGAGGGATCGGATGACGGCTTGAGGGACGGCAAGCAGATGATCGCAGAGTCGATTGCAGAGATGGACGGGTTAAGGGAAGGAGTTGATGGTTTGAAGGGGAAGATGGAATGGACGAGGGCACAATGGGGACGGCAAGAGACTGGCAGATCGATGGAGGACGGAAACAATGGACAGATCAAATGGCAAAGATCCAGGTTTTTTTTTTTTTATGTAGTTCGATGAGGGATCAGAAGAAAGGGGAGAAGCTGGACGGAGGAGAGAAAGATAAAGGCAGAAGGGAGGTCGATGGCAGAGGTACAAGCCAGCATATGGTTTGCAAATAGCTAGGCAGCGAAGATCAGAATTAAGATAACCCAGTACACAAATGTCGCTTAACAAACTTCGAATTAAAATTTTTTTGTCAAACTCTGACTTCCAAATGCTCTTTGAATCCAATAATGCCCAGATTTGCCCACAGTGGAGATTTGAAGTCGGATCTGGCCTTTGGAGGCTAGATCCGCCTTAGATCTTTAAAAAAAAAAAAAATTTACGATTTGAACCTGTAACCTGCAACAATCAGTGAGATCTGATGATACACATTAAGAAACATTAAACCCTTACAATCCTAGAAAAATAAAATTTACAAATTTACAACTAGTTTACAGATTTAAAACCCTCGTGGTCAGATTCGAATCCATTTTAGCACAATTTTCAGAGATTTAAAGTTTTAGTGAGAGGCACAAGCCTTCGAAACCCTGCAAAATCACAAATATCGTAAGATAGACCCGGAATTTAACAAATAAAGAGCTTATCAGATTTATGTTTATTGGGAGTCGGCTGGTCCAACCGAAGACTTCCCCAGACGTCCAATCTTAAAAAAAGTTTCCCTGCACACTTAGATCTGAATCTTAGAGCGATAGATATTTAAGAAAACAACATGAGACCTTTGCAGAAAAATCAGAATGTTATTTTATAAACCCAGAAAACTGCATAAGATACCTATATGCAGATTAATCCATGAAGGCCATCAACCATAAAATGCGAGAAACCAAGTAGCAGAGTTTAGAGACAATTCACCACATAGATCCGAGAAGGAACATCCAGATTTGTAACGCCAAAGTCTTTATGATTTATTACTTAAAAAGTTTACAAGAGCTTCTAAGAGCAAGTGCACGATCCTGAGATCGGATGACCCAAGAATGACAAAGACCTCTAAATTTATAGGACAAAATCTCTAACGGCTAATTTGGATGATCCTCGTCAAAATAATCTCAACCGTCCAAAAGATTTAATTATCTTTTAATCCGGAGCGTTGAAATTAAAATTTTGGGGAAAAAACGAATTTATCATTTAATTCAATTTTAATAAACTCAAAAATACTATTTTTGAGTTAATTACCCCACAATTTTGACTTTGACTTAACCACCAAGGCCCAAGGGTCCAATATTTCTTAAAATTCTCAATATTCCCTTGGTTTGGGGCTTTCAAAATCATTTTCCAAGGACCCACAAATTTTTCCTTTAAAGATTTAATCCTAATTTAGGACCCTAAATTAATTAAATTTCTGGTTTAGGATTTTATTAATTAATTGACCAGAAAATTTAATTAATTGACTAAGAGGGGATTATAATTATTTTTCCAACCCTCTTTTACATGAGATAATACATTTACATACATAAAGGGGAAAAACCCACTCGTATAGACCCTCAAATAAATACCCAGTTCTGCGACTCAACATATGATCTAGTAGACCAGAAGTTGAAACTAAAGATGAAAAATTCGCGATATTATCGCGATAATTTGAAATTATCGCGACTTTTTCAACCAAACGATAATATCGGCGATAATTTGAAACGATAATTTGAAATTATCGTTATCGCGATATTATCGCGATTATTTCAGTAAAAATCGTGGGCCCGTCAAATAGCAACCCTATAAGTTCAAAAATCGATTTTTTTTTGTCATTTTTGCAGCCCTCTCATTTTCCTGACACACCCTGTTGGCAGTTCATGGTAATGTTAAATTCTTAAAGTAAAAGTGATATTTCCTTTATTTTTCATTTTCATCCTTTTACTTAAATTTTTAACATTACCATGAAATGACTCAGGATATTTAAGAGTGGTTTCGACCTCATTGGAATTCATATGGAGAAACTAGAATTTTAGATTTCACTCAAAATCCAGCAGACTTAATGGTTTTCAGGGTTTTATGGTTTGGGGATTTGCATTGTTTCCATTTGATTCTATTATGTGTAAGGGTATGAGATTGGCATTTGATCAAGAGTATGAAGTCCTTTAAGAACTTTGATGTTGGTGGCATTGATTGTTGAACTTTGTTGATGTTGGTGGTATTGATTGTTGAACTCCCCTACTGTGGCCTTAACAAGAATGTACCCTTCACTCAAAGGAAAACAACTAGTTAGGCATGTTAATCTTTTTCTACCGCATTTTAAGGTTGAGCAATCCATGTCTGAAGACTTTGAGCTAGATGATGTTTATGTATCTCTTGTTGATGATCCCATTTCTAGTAGCGATGAATCAATGATGAGTTTCATGAGGAGGAGGAGAAGGAGCAACAATAGGAGGAGGAGCAACAATAGGAGGAGGAGGTGACACCACCTACCCCTGCTATCGGTAGAGGACGTGGTCTACCTCCTTTAGCTCCTAGTGCTTCAGGATCTGGAGCACAACAGAGTCCATTGCCAGCCCCGCCAACTTCTCCCTCTAGAGGGAAAGCTGTTACATTTTCTCGCAAGAGGGGCAGAGGAAATCAGTAGTATAGGTTATTTGGTGCATTCCTTTGTATATAACATTATGACTCATGATATGAGATACATTATTATATTTTTTGTTGATATTTTGATGTTGAATTGAGACTCAGGACTTAGTATTCAGGACAGGATTCAGTTTTATGTGTGATGTAGCACTAGACATGATATTACACATCTTATATATTAGTTTTTTTTCATATTTATGTGTCAATGCATTTATTTTATGCTGTAGATGCTTTAAATATTAAAAAAATTGAAAAAAAATGAATATTTTTGTATGTGACGATTTTTTCCCGATAATTACGATTTTTTTCCGAGCACTCACGATTTTTTCCGATTTTTCCCTCGGCGATTTCGATAATATCCTGATAACGATTTTTTTCATCTTGGTTGAAACTACTTTTACAAGGACTCGATAAAAAACACTAGGACTCACTTAGCATGCTGATGACAAATCCACCCTAGCTTTGGGGTGAGGCTTGGAGGGAAAAACTCTGCCGATCACTTTCGTGAATCAGTGAGACAAAAAACCTCCTAGGATAGAGATCATCGACAACATACTAGGCTTACCTAGGTTGTTACATACATTGACGGTCTTACTCAGATCATTTACATCATAACATGCAGAATGGGTTTACATCATTTATAACAATGTCAACTGTCGATGAAATCTGGGTGATGGAATCTGAATGGCGCAACCACGTCGAACATGACGAATCCCATTTAAAAAAATGGGGTGTACTACTATGGGGTCATTGACAAAGTGTGGTCAACAGGTTGAAAATAGTATCAGTCTGCAAACATTGGGCTTTAGAGTCAACAATTTCAGTGATTCAGTAGTAAGTTCACTTGACATGGAAGCTGAGGCAGGTAAGAGTTTTTAGCAGAAGTACACACATACATGAAATAGGAAATCACACAGTCAATTCATCTATAAAGGAAGTCAGAGCATTACATGAATGAATTCTGAGTATTAAAGATGAAAACCACTACAAATAGTACACATCAAAGATATAGATAAGATAGGCACTAAAAACTCAATCAAAATCTCAGGTTGGTCAAGAAACAAGTCTTTGTATTACTGAAAACAGTCAATTTACATAAAGCTGCAGTTTTGCCAAAAAATCTCCAACCTTTGACAAATTCAACTCTCTGCCCTTTAATAGACTTGTTACATCATGAGATGATCTGCCTCCTGGCTAGATCCATCGAATTTTTTCCTAATGACACCTTGCATAACCATAAAACATCTATTTAATGAGAAAATGACAGTTATCCTACTTGACAGTCCTTTTCCTAATAGGACTCAAACAGTTCATTATTACAATAACAACTTTATCTCCTAAAACAATTACATCTTTGACAAATATGACTTCACATGTTCAAATAGGGTGTGATGGGACTCATCACTACATTAGCTCTTAATTGACCTCCTCTAAAACTGGAAACAAACCCTGTTTTTTAGGCAAACTGGTCTTCATCTTCAACGAATGCTTTGGCTGGTAGTTTGTCTTCATTTCGTGGTCTTTAAGTCTTGAATAATTGCTATCATGGTCCTTTAACACTTTGATAGTATCCAGTTGTCCAAAGATGCCCAAAAACCTGCTTATAAAGCTCCAAAATAGTACGCTACGAAAGTAAGACAGTTTCGTAGCGTACTTTCGTAGCACTGCAAAAATGCCATTTGCCCCCAATTTTTTTGTCTCTTTCCTTTGGTATTGTCTTCATCATCCTTAGACACCTCTACCATATCATTTTCATCTCTTGGGAGATCCAAAAACCGGTTCAAAATGCAAAAATGAAAGCTACAGTAGTTTCGTAGCGTTTTGTTGTTCTTCAAGCCCAGGCATGCTACGAAACTGCTGAAAATAGTCAAAATTCCAAAATTTTGTGTAGCTTTCATTAATCTACCTTCTAAGTGAAAAAACTCAGTTTCTAACATGCCATTAGTCTTCAAAACCATAAACCAGCTTACATTATGATTCTTGAGGGGTTTCTTCCTCATTGATGATGAGTTGAGCAATTGGCTCCTCAACTACTGTCATTTTAAGGCCTTTTTTCTCCAGCCCCTCATGAATTAGTTCAAGCTGCTCCTGGAGGTCCTTACCCTGATCTTTCAACTTTTTGTTGGTGGCTTTCAAATGTGCATTCATTTTCCTTACATGTTTGACCTCTTTCCTCAATGGAATGGTCCATTTGATAAGCTGTTGTGTATTATCTAGAGTCTTGGAAACACTGTCAACCTGCTCTTCCCAAATTTCCTTCATCTTTTCAAACTGAACCTTCTCTACATTGTGTTTCCTTGCTTCTTTTTTCATAACAGCAATTTCATGATTAGCCAACTTCAATTGTTCTTCAAGAAGTTGAAACTTTGTTTTTTCCATCACCTTCTCTTCACTCTTCGGGCAATTATCAAGGAGTCCCGACATAGATCCTCCAAAGTATATTGCTGCTTTGTGGACTTCAGGAAGGCCTTTGATTCGGTCCCAAGGGAGGACCTCTTTCAGAGGCTGAGAGAGATTGGTATCTCTTCGACACTTTTGACTGCTATTATGCATCTCTACGAGTCCGTACTTGGCCGTCTCCGCACAATTGCAGGGATGTCCGAGTTCATCCGAAGCACTATTGGAGTCAAGCAGGGGTGCCCGCTTTCCCCCACTCTTTTCGGGATCTACATTGATGAGCTGGAATCTTTTCTCCAAGAGCATATCCAGGAGTCCGATGGGTGCCTCCTCCACCAGGTCCTGATCTCCATCCTACTCTTTGTTGATGATATTGTTCTCCTAGCCTCCTCCTCGGATCGGCTACAGAGACAGCTAGACACCCTCGCAGATTTTTGTGACCTTCGACACTTGACGGTGAACCTGAGCAAAACCAAAGTTATAATCTTCAATGGGATGAAGAAATCCACGAGTTTCCACTTTCTATTCAAGGGAGAAGAGATCGAAGTCGTCAACAGTTACACCTACTTGGGAGTGCAGTTCTCGGGCCCCCGTTTCAGCCTTCGGTCGGCCCTCCAGCCCAGGATAAACAAAGGGTACGACTCCCTAGCCCTTCTCGAGAGACAATGCTTCCGCCACCACTTCCAGGATATACCATCCAAGATGAGCATCATGGATACCTCGATCTGTCCCACCGTGCTTTATGGATCAGAGGTTTGGGGCCCCTCACTACTGGAGTCAAATTGGGCATCGGTTGAGCGAGTTCAGATTCTTCTCTTGCGTCGCTTCATCTGGTGCAAGCAGATAGTTCCTCACAGCATCATCTTAGCAGAGTTCAAAGCTAAACCCTTTCGTCTAGAGGCAATATTCAGGATAGTCTCTTATCTTCATCGGATCTGGGGCTTGGCGGACACAAGAGAGGGGAGAGATAGGTACCCATACCTGGCCTATTGCTACTCGAAGAACATCGCGCATACGCAGAATGGCCACACCAAAGGCTGGTTCACTGGGATGACAGAACTCCTTAGTCTTATCAGTATCCAGACAGATCATCTCCCCCCGTTCCAGTATTCACTGAACGCCCCGGGGCACCTTCTTCCGAACCAGCAGGAGCTCAACAAAATAATCAGGGAGGACATCTACAGGCAGTACATTCAAACCACATGGATTAATCCTCCGAGCAGTCTTCGCCCAAAGATGGCCTTTTATGCTGAACACTTTCTGGAGATTAGAGATGGGCTCATCACTCGACCCTCTTATACCCACCAGCATGGATGCACACCATCAAGATCCCCCTGGGGCAACTCAGAGTTGGATCGCACAAGCTTCGGGTGGAAACAGACCACCATATTCACAGGATGGAGAGGATCTGTCAACTTTGCCACTTACAGGAAGTGGAAACCGAGTCACACTTCATCTTCAGATGCCCGGTCTACTATGAGATACGCAGGCACTTTTATTGCCTATTCAGAGGCCCCCAAAGCATGGCCAGCTTCCTTAGATACCCTGACCAGCGGTGCCTGGCTCTATACCTCCTGGAGACTTTTAGATACCGTTCAGCTCTACTCCAACCTCCATCTACTGCGACCACCACACAAAGGATCACAGACTTCTTCAGAGTACTCTCAGCACCACAGGGCACCAAGAGAACCACCGATTGATCCATAGACCATGACTCCAGATCAGTGAGGTTCCGAGAATCTCATCCCACTAAAACCCACCAACATTCCAGAACCAAGCACCCCCACCCTCCCAGGGGACGCCCTAAATCCTCCATGCAGTAGTGGCTACAATCCAGATCCAGCTCCTCCTCAGGGCAGCAGACATTGACAAGTTTCCTTCAGTCCTCTTCTATCGACCTCGGGTGTTAGGAGAAGAAGTCTCTCCCCATTCAAGAGGCTCATCCTCCTCCTCCAGGACATCCTCATCACAGCTCATTGTCAGGATGTATCAGTCACTCAGTTATCCAATCTTTACTTTTACTTTCCTTATAGCTTTATTTTTCCTGCTTTTACGATGAAAGCGGACCGTTTGGTCCACCAGCTAGTGTGATGTAATCATTGTAACCAATAGTCCCATTGACCTTTTTGTGGTCATTCGATGGACATTAATAAAATTATCTTATCTTATCTTTTCCTTTCTTTGATTTGCTAACTGTATCTTTTTCTGCAGGTGATGAAAAGTCAATGATGTCTCGTGGTGGCTGGACTGTGTCAGTAGGTGGCTGAACCTCTTCACTGCTTTCTAATAGCTTTCTAGCATGCCTTGTCATAGGCTTTCTTGCTTGAAACATAAAACTTGCATCTTCTCCTTCAAATTCTAATTTCTTTGCAGATTTGGCCTTTTTTAGCTTCTGTCCACCTTCCTCTATGTCCTCAGCCTGGACTACAGGAGTTTCTTCTATGTCAATGGCATGTAATATGTCTTCTAGGTTTCCTTTAGCTACTGCCCTGTCTTCTACAGCCACTGTTTTCTCTTCTAAGGCCACTGTTTGGCTCCTTGTCATCCTTTTGGTTCCTTGTTTACTCACAGCTTGTTTTTGTTCTGCAGGTTTGACCACTTTTGACTTTTGTTTTGTAGGTGGGACATTTGGTGTATCAAAAATCTGCACTTGCTCTGTTTCCATCATGATTGGTTCACTTGGTTCTACTCTTGCTGGTTCACTTGATTCTGCCACCAAGGGTTCACTCTGTTCTGCTACTAAGGGTGATGGAATTGTCCTAGGTTTAGGAGTTCTTGAAGGAGTAAGAGCATCGAACTCAAAACCACTAACAAACAAAAATGAAGACTAGTCTCTGCCTAGCCTTTGGAGTTCATCTAAAACCAGTAGTTTCATTAAACCATGATGAAACAATGAAGTCTCACTCCCTTCAGATTTTGCTTGGACCTTATCTGCCATTTTTGACAAACTTCTATGTAAATAGAAAGGCAGATGAAGGGAAATCTTACCAGTAAAGTGTAGGAGTAGCTTGAAATAATATGAGTAGACTTTATGGTATCTCCCTTCACAAGTAAATTACTTTTGGATGGTGAGCAGCAATTTTGAGTAGTTGTCCTTCATGCAGCTCCTTGGAATGGCACTAGTGAGATCCATTTCACTGTTTTCAGGCTTCATAAACTCTTTGCACTGCTCCATGTTGAACTTGAAACCTTTAAACCATTTCTCCTGTCCTCTTGGAATCCATGTAGCTGCAGCAATAACCTCTGGTGTGATGGAAAGATTAAGCATTCCCACTTTGGTGGCTGTTCCACTGAAATTTAAAGCAAACTCTTTGGAAACCTATACATGGCAACTTTGTAATCTTTCACAAAACTGTAAGCAACATGTCCTTCTGAAGACTCCCACAGTTGTTGGGTCTTTATTGATCAAATTCATATTTGCTGGTTCATATCTCAGACATTGGCCACCCTTATTTGTCCTTCTTTTTTCTGCCATGGTTTCTTCAATGCCTTCACAGCCTCGCTTGATAATTTGCAACCTTGCTTGATAGTTTTGCGGCCTCGCTTGATAGTGTTCAATGTAAACCTTTGAAAACACCAGCCACAGCTTTGGCTTAATGCAATAGCTCTCCAGAGCTCGATATCACGTAAAGAAGGAATGAGAAATGAGAAATGACTGAATTAGGAAAGATTTTGAAGTTTGATGTCTTCTCATGACACAATGATGACTCACACATGCCTAAACTGGTGATGATGACTTTAGACCTGACCATGTACCTTGATCTTATCCCTCTATGACTCGAAAGGTATCTAACTTACCCTTTCCCAACGATACTCTGACACCTAACAGCTAATCTGACAAGACAAACAGGAAACCACGCTTTCGTAGCGTATCTAGTGTAAATCTAGGTGTTTTCACTACGAAACTATCAGCAATTTCGTAGCGAAAAGGGACATTTCCCAGTGTATTTCGCTACGAAATTGTGGTTTCTTGGCTAAAATGATAATTTCGGTACAAAATCTTTGGGAATTGAAATCTGTCAGAAAATTATGAGTGATGTGACATGAGGGGATTTGAAAGTGAGTGGGTTTAGACCTTAGGGTGAGCTTAAACAAGAAAAATTTAAAATTCCCTTGACCAAGAATATAAAAAATGAATCCTACAACCCTACCATTGACACATGAACCTATTTAACTTTGTCAAATGATGCTCCACTTTTTTGGGTGATAACAACTGGTTGGGTTAAAATTTTGTAGGTTCAGAATTTAGCCTGAGCAAGTTGACAAAGAGTAGGAGGAGAACAACTTCTCAGAGGATTTCCAGCCAAAGAAATCTGCAGATCGATCAAAGGATCGAAGAGAGCTGATTCGTTTTGATTTGGCAGACTTCCAAGAGAGGAAGTCAGTTTTCAGAGGGAGCAGAGGGTGCCTGTTTCGCCAAGGACCCTAGATCCAAGACTATAGCATAGAGAGGAGGATTCGTTTCGACATATTTTATGAGCAGATGGCACCTCAAGGACTACGAGATCATGATAGGTTGGATGGCTTGTCCAACTTTGCAATCTGGAAGGCCAAAATCCTGGTAGTAATGGAGGCATACGGTCTAAGGGAGCATGCAGAGAAAGTCCTAGCCACACCAACCGATGCCAAGCTCCTGGAGAAGCATGAAGAAGCAGCGGCACATGCGAAACGCTTCATCATGGACAGGGTCAAAGATCATGTGGTCCCTCACATAGCCAAGAAGACAACGGCTCATGATATGTGGGTGGCTCTGACCACACTATATGAAGGAAGATCCGTCCAGAGGAAGATGCTTCTGGAGAACTAGGTGAGGCTATTCATGATGGCCAAGGGAGAGGAGATCGATCATTTTCTGTCTAGACTTGAAGAGATCTGGGATCAACTGACTGGCATGGGGGTGAAGGTCGAGGACGATGTTATGGTGAGGACGGCTCTAAATGTTGTCACAGAGGACTGGGAAACTTTTGTCCAAAGTCTCTTGGGCAGAGCAGACCTTCCCAACTGGGACAATATGTTGGCTATCCTCTGACAAGAAGAAATCCGTCGGATCACCAAGAGGCAATTCAGCACCGAGTCGAACAAAGTAAAGAAGGAAGAAGAGGAAGATGCAGCCTTGGCATCAAAGAGGCAACAAGGGAGAAAGAAGCGGGATCTGTCTAAAATCAAGTTTTTCCAATGCAACGAACTAGGACATTTCGCCAACAATTGTCCTCAGAAGAAGAAGGACAAGGAAGCTTCTAGCTCCAAGGCTGTTGTGGCGGACGATAGCTACGAAGATGACGTAGCCATGAGTGCACATGAACCACAAAAGTGGGGCGATGGATCTGTAGAGTACCTAGAGAGTGGTGCCAGGATCCTTGAGTAGCCCAACTCTTGGATCACATACGAGCTACGAGAGCCTTAAGACAGTAGCGGGACAAGTGGAGCAGTGGGTGCAGAGAATCACAGCTGGAGCAGAGGCAAAGCTGGAAGCTAAAGGGAGCAGCGTAGTGCAAATGCAGAAGCAACAACGCAGGGGCTGATGTGATATCAGCAGTGCAGAGCATGCCTGCATACGCAAAGCAGAGTTGTAGCAGCGTAGAGGCTTCAAGAGGACAGCGCAACGCGGCAGCAACATAGGGGACTTCAGCGCAAAGGGGTTGATGTGACTTTAGCTGCGCAGAGGAGGCTTGCTTACACAGTATAGAGTTGTAGTTGTGCAGCAACCTCCTAATGACAACACAGAGCAGTAGCCTATGGAGCTTCAATGATGAGGATGCATCCCAACTGACTTGTCTGTCAAAGATTGGGCAGGAATTTTCAGTTGCTTCTCTCAGCAACTGAGTTGCAGTGCAGCAGTTAGCAACACGTTGCAGCAGATTGAGAGGGAGTTGCAGTACAAATGTAGCAGTGGCGGTGGCAGCGTCATGGGTAGCAATACGAGAGAGCAGTAGCAGTGCACTGATGAAGGGCATCAAGGCAGAGACCCACACCAGAGATTAGTACAGAACTTCGGGGTGAAGAGTTGCGCTAGAGCACATTCCTCTCTAAGAGAGAGTGTTGAGATTTTTGAGTGTTGGGGTAGCATCGGATGTGCTCTAGCTCCCAAACTTTGTGGAGGGACTAGAGTACATGAGATCTCCAAGACCCGGAAAGGGATTTGAGAGATTTCATCCTGTTTAAGAGAAAATTAATTAATCAATCTTTTTAATTAAGGACCCCAAGTCTAACTTAGGAAAATTAAAAGATTAAAGGTAATTAATTTAAACATGTAATGGAAATGACTTAAGTCACACAGATCAAGCTTTCTTTTAATCTTAGCCATCTATTCAAGATTAGATCACAGTCATTGGTTTCCCAATGAGAAAAGTATAAAGGAGAGGCTTGGAGTCAATTGGAGAACACACATAGTGGCAGAGCATTGAGACTAAGCTGGAACACTAGGGCGTGGTTTGCAAAGAATTTCTAGAAGTGTTTCCACTGCAACGAGGAGTAGTATTGGCGGAAGAGATGATCTGATCCCAGGCCAAGAGTGTAGCAAGAGGCAGAGAAGCAGCAGACATAGCAATGTAGAGGGAGCAGCAGTTGTGCAGCGCAGAGGGCTTCAGGTACTACGCATGCCCAGAATGGGCAACATAGAGACAGCAGGAGGCCAGCAGGGCTGACGCAGAGGTATTGTTGCAAATTTTGTATTTCTCTATTGGGTTAACCAGTAAGGTGCCTAGATTTGTTGTATTTATAATCTACTTAATAATATAAACCCTCCATCAGCCAGAAAACCGGTTTTCTCACATTGGGTTTTTCCGGGGACAGTTGTCCAGAAAATCCTGTCTATCACTTTGTCATTGTGCATGTATTCAAATTAGATCTGTGTCTGTGTAGACTCTTAATGTGTTTACTTCGATGTTAATGCTGAATATTTCAGATTAATAACTTGTCTAAGTAGGAGAAGTAAATCAAGATTTAATAGTAGGGTTTCTGCATAAGTAATACTCAGAAATCTTCACAATATATATATATATATATATATATATATATATATGCAAATTTTGTTCATGTTTATAGGAGGTAATGGTGACTATGGCAAAATGCAACCAATTGCTATGAATATCTAAAAAAAAATACATATACATCAAGGCTCTAAATGGCCTCTAAAGTCCAGAATCCATCATGCTATAATAAATATCTACATATCAACAAAACCATCCCCTACATTAGGATCCTCATCATCACTAGCACACACTACCATTTCTTCTAGCCTCTACCTTGATCCTCCAAAGACATCAATACTAATGTGTGGTGCTACTTGTGTATCCAAGTCCATCCGCCCTATTGATGCTAAAATTAACACCTTCCAATTATGACAATATTGTCTAATCCAACATTTAAAATGAGGCAAAAGCTTTACATGCTTTATCATTGGTTTTGGCCTAAGTGAAGGGTACATTTTTCGCAAGATCTTGACAAATGAGTTCAATGGTCAACATCATCAATATCAGGGTACATAGAGTGCTTGGTGCCCTCAATTAAATGTCAATCCCAAACCAACATACATGATAGAATCCAACCCTAAAATGTCAATCCCCTCAAAAGGTATTAAGTCTGCTAAATTTTGAAGGGATATAAAAATCCAATTTCTTCATATCAACTCCTATGAGATTGAAACCACTCTCAAGCATTGTGGAAGAATTAACGGTGATGTTAATAATTTAAGTAAAAAAATAGAAGAGAAAAGACTTTCCCTTTTATTTTTGACACTTTTTGCCGAATTGGTGTGCAGGTGGGTTCGCATTGAAAAAGGCCTTATTTTCCCTCCACCTAAGTTGCAAAAGAAAAACCCAAAGACAATCTTAAGGAATAGTAAAGCTCTGTAAGGTCTTTCTTTCTATGTACAGGCAGTCTACATCTTCTTAGATATGCTTATTTCACCAAGTGTCTCTCCAACACAATATCCAAATCATTATGCCTTTTATGTAGATCAAAACTTAGCCAACAAGGAATTCCACTATCTTAGCATCACTATCACCTTTCACCAAAGCTGCATTCACAGGGTTCCCCATCATTGAGTCACTAACTTCCTTAACCTTCATCATTAGGCAAAAATTAGGGATGGGTACAAATTAGAACCAACTCAAACCAACTAGTCTTTTCCCTCCAGCTAAGTTGCATAAGAAAACCCAAGGGTAGTCCCAAGGAGTAGTAAAGTTCATATTACATAAGGTCTTTCTATCCATGCACAAGTAGTTTACATCCTCATAGATATGTATATTTAAGCAAGTCTTTCTTTGACACAATGCCTATATCATTTGGCCTTTTGTGTGGGTCGAACTTACCCGAAAACAAATTTCACTACCTTAACACTATTATTAATACGATCACCTTTCACCGAGGATTCTATTGTTGGCTTCCCCATTATTGACTCACCAACATCCTAAATATTCTAGCACCAGGTAGGTATTAGAGACCAATCTAGATTAAAATTGGCCTAAAATCACTAAGTTTAGTCAGTTCAAGAAAGAACTAGCCTATTGGTCTAAACCACAAGTTGGTTCAAGATCCTCAAGGGATGACCCACTCTAGACAGACCAAAACCATCCAATCTAGGCAGTTTTGATACTACTAGTATCTACACATATTTATGGATATCTCATTATAAATATAGAAAGTAAATTCATTATATACAAACATAAATGGACAATCTTGCATACAAACTAATGTTTTTTTCTATTTATGTTTCTTTTTTTCTTTTCCTGTATGTGTGTAAACATACGTTAAGTGTTTCGAACACTTGCATCCCCTATAACAAAGGACACCAACATGTAATTAGAATTTAGAACATGTCCCTCAACACTAGTGTGAGAATAATGTTGAAATTTGGTAGCTCAAAAGGTATTTCTGACTAGAAAAACCTTCGGGGGCTTTGTGGGCAACGCACCCAAAGTTTGGGGTTTTGACCCAAAAGATTGGACTTGGAACCCAAGAAAGTGAATTTTATATTCTAATTTATTGTTGAGTGGTGTGTTAATTTTACACTGCTCTATGTTGTTTCAATTCCTTTAGCCCAATTCAATTGTTCAATTAGCAATCTTCGAAATAACAAATAATACTTTTCATCAATCAATAGTAATTGAAGAGAGAATAGTAATCCAATGACAATAGGAGACAACCAACACATCAACAAGAGACACCAGAACTGGTCAATGACCAGAGAAAAACCCCACCAAGGGGGAAAACCCTTTGAAATTCTTCTTCTATTAGATTGTCATAAAATGTTCAATAGAGAGTACAATGAGCCCATACAAAAATATCCAACAATATCATAAATATGATCCCAACAACAATATTGATCAAAGTTTGTTTCCCAATCTGCAGTCAATTGTGGTTAACTGTCAAACTGAAACCCTAGATCCCAATCGCATGGAGGAAGACTTATGCGTGCAGTTGAGATGCTCCAACTACATGGATGAGCCTGTGTGTTTATGGTTATAACCTAAAATTCCCTGAGTCAACCATGCAGCTGGAAAGCAAAAACCCTAATCACATGTGCGAGCTTCGAACCCTGCAATTTCAGACATGTACAAACCAAACTTCGCAAACCAAACTTCAGACCTGTACGAACCAATCCAACGAAGAGAGAGAAGAAGAAGATGTTTGATGATGATGTCCAAATGAAGGTCACTTGACTTGTATTTATAGGCTTCCAAGGGTGTCCAATTTCCTGTTAGGGTCAACTTGTCTTTTTGTGCACATGTGGGTTTCAATTCAAAAATACACTTTCCCTTGTCCAAATTAAGTCCTTCAAAAGTCAAAAGTGTTCCTCTCGAAAAAAGGAATCTAGTCCCATGATTGGAATTTGTCACCGAGCTGCCAAATTAACACTCCCTCTTAACTAGGGAGAGATTCCAACTACATCATGTAATCATTAGAAGTATACTGTCAATATCATGTCCCAACTTTTCGCAGCTCTATTTGTTGAATCATTCTTGAATCTAAAGAAGACAAATCATCAGGAAGCATCAGCTACCACCCTCTCAAGATAATGAGGAAGGTCCTATGGGACACTCTCACCTCATGTCATCTCATAGGGGAGCATACGTCTTCCACCCTATGTCGAGCAATAGGCAAGATACAATACTCATCCATCATATTGCTTCCTGATCTTCCCAACAATGACCCTAAAGAGTCAGATGGTAGAACACCTTGAATCATAATCAAGCTTGGGTGAGATACCTAACTTACCAAAGGTAAGTATCACACACCCCTAAACCCTCTCAACCCGTTAGCCAGATGGGGAGCTACAATCCCAACAAGCCTAGCTTGTGGGTATGATGCTAGTTGGGGTTTACTCTGCTAGACCAAGATAGGGGAGCAACATCTTCCACCCTATGGGTGACAGATAGGGGTTATATCCTATTATCCAAAGATCCCTCAACCCCAGGAGCTCTACATCTCAATTCCTCACCCTGGGAGATCAAACAAGGGGGAAGAGCTAGCTAAGTGTCCTCAATCAGCGATGTCCCTTATCAGGAGGGGTCACATCCATGAATCCAAGTTGCTCTCTAAAGACGAAGAACTTCCATTTTGGCAAAACCTTGGTGAGAATATGTGAAATATGCTCATTTGTCGATATGTGATGGAGACTAATGTCTCCTCTTTGTACCATGTCTCGAATGTAATGATATCAGATCTCTATGTGCTTGGACTTGTCATGAAACACGGGATTCTCTGTTAGACGGATCCCACTCTTGTTGTCATAATATATCATTATAGTGTCTAGGACCTACTCAAACAGCGCTCCAAAGATCTTTCTCAACCAAACTGCTTCGCAACAAGCATGCTAGCGGCAATATACTCTTCCTCTACAGTACTCAATGCTACGAACTTTTGTTTCCTTTTCATCCAAGATATCATGGCAGATCCAAGGCTAAAACAACATCCAAAAGTGCTTTTCCTGTCAATAACATTTCCTACCCTATCAACATCGGTATATCCATGGAGTCGAACATCTCCAACAGAATATCTCAGACCAAAGGTGACCGTCCCATGCAGATATCTCAAAATGTGTTTGGCTGCAACCCAATGTGCATGGAGAGGCTCAGTCATGAATCGAATCAACGTGTTCACTGCATAGCATATGTCCAGACGAATGTTCACTAAGAACATGAGAGCCCCAATCAACTTTCTATATTATGATGGATTTGCCAAATCGGGTCCTGCAGCTTCTCCACATAGCTTCTTGAAATTCATTTCATCGATGTGGCTAAGGACTTGCATTATGTCATTCCAAGTCTCTCCAACAGCTTCACGACATATTTTCCTTATGAAAGGAAGATCTCACGAGGCCCTTGCCACACCTCAAGGCCTAGGAAGTAGTGCATGAGTCCAAAGTCCTTCATCTCGAATTCAAAGGCTAGCTCCCTCTTACACTTGACCATCAGGGACTCGCTACCTATCAAAAATAGATCGTCAACATATAAAACCGAAATCAATGGCATACCTTGGACTACATTGAAGTAGAGGTTGGATCGGCATTGCTTCTTGTGAATCCAAGCTTCATCAGGTAACTATCTATGTGGGTGTACCATGATTTGGGAGCTTGCTTTAAACCATACAATGCCTTCTTTAACCTGCAAACATGTTCTTTCGATCCTCTACTTCAAATCTTTGTGGTTGATCAAAGTACACTTCTTCTTGTAACATGCCATGAAGGAATGTTGTCTTCATGTCCATCTAATGAAAGGTCCATCCTTGACTCACAGCAAGGCAAACTATCGAACGAATGGTTGTATATCGAGCCACAGGAGCAAATATATCGTCGTAATATTCTCCCTCTTTCTGGGAGAATCCTCGGGCCACGAACCTTGCCTTATATTTCTCAATACTTCTATTGACTCTATGTTTGATCTTGAATAGCCATTTTGAAGTCGCCACAAATTTTCCCTTTGGTCTCGACACAACATCCCCTACGTCATCCTTCATGATTGATTCGTATTCTTCGGCCATAGCATCTTTCCAAACTTGTTCTTTCACGGCTTCTTCAAAGGTGTGAGGCTCAACTTGAATCATATTGCTCATAGCTACAACATCTCCCTAGTACATGCATGGCTTCATGCTTTCTCTGAAATAACTTCTTGCAGGAATGTGCCTCTCGGCATCTTGTAATGTGTCATGAAACCAAAGTGGCCTCTTCCTGGCAAGAGGATCACATGGAGGAGGATCCAAAGGATCCAAAATCTCCATGGGATCATCAACAATGTCTCTCTTGCATTCAGGCACGGAAGGACCTTCTAGAATATCCATATCATCATTCTTCTTCTCAAGAGGTGGAGGCGAAAGAAGGTTCCTTGCTTTCCCAAGGCCAGCATCTTCATCGAACATTACATCCTTGCGAATTTCAACCTTCGTTTGACCAAGAATATATATTCTAAATGCTTTAGAATCTTCATAATATGCAACAAACGTACCTTTTCTTCCTGTTGCTTCCAGCTTGTTCCTTTTTGTCCATGGGCACATGAAAATATACAGGGCAACCAAATATACGAATGTGAATAACATCGGGCTTGACACCTGTGAAGACTTCTTCGGGAGTTTTGTTGTCCAAAGCTTGATGAGGCACCCTGTTTTGAACATATACAACTGCATTAGTAGCTTCTCCCCAAAGAAACTTCAGCAACTTTTGATCATGTAGCATGGCACAGGCAACTTCTACAATGAACTTGTTCTTTCTTTCGGCTACTCCAATTTTTTCGAGGTTATAGGGCACAATCATCTCTTTCTTGATGGCTTCCTTCTTGCAGAAATCTATGAATTCATTGGAAATGTACTCTGCACCATTGTCACACATGAAAATCTTTATTTCCTCCCTGTTTTATTTTTGCCCAAAGCCTTAATATTTTTGAACAAATCAAACGGCTCATCCTTATGCTTCAAGTAATATATCCATCTCTTCCTTGAGAAATCATCAATGAAGGTAATGTAATAGAGAAGGCCACCAAGAGAGTGTACGGGCATAAGACCACATATGTTGAAATGAATGAGTTGGAGGATGTCATTTGTCATTCTTACTAGAGGGGAATGGTCCCCTTGTCTTCTTTCCACTGGGACATCCATAACATACTCCATTGTGTTGGGCTTGAACATTGGGAATTCCAGAGACCAATTTCTTCAAGTTCGGAAGAGCATCATAATGTAGATGGGACAATCTTCGGTGCCATAGCTCGCTTTGATGATTAGTATCATGGACCAATTCTAGAAGAGGTCTTCCAGTGACTCTATAGAGTCCTTCAAATCTAGATCCAAATGTGAATGCATCTCTCATAAGGGATCCCACCAGCCAAGTGAGTACTTGTCCCTTGATGAAGGCAACCCTCATCCCTTTGTCTTCCAAAGCAGATATAGACACCAAATTCTTCTTAAACCCCAACACATACATCACATCATGAAGCAAAATACATTCCCCAAAGTCCAAATGAAATTTAACAAACCCAAAACCTTTAACGAGATGAGTGGAGTTGTCTCCAAGAATGATTTTCAAACTCGACTCCCTCTCCACCAAATTAGAGAGAACTTCATTATACCCAGAGAAATTATGAGATGCCCCACTATCAACCAACCAACTATCCCAAGTATCCGGAGGAGAGGAACTAGAAAGTGCAGAAATAAGAACATATTCAAATTGATTTACAGCATTACTTTCATACCTAGTGTTTCTTGACTTCTTTTGAGGACAGTGATCTTCTTCATGATCACTCGGAGCATCTCTTCTTCTTCTGTCACCTCTTCCATTATGATCATTTCTTCTTCATTGATTATTAAACCTATCATTATTGCTTCCAGTGTTGTAGCATCGACCATTGTTCTTCTCAAGGAAATCTCAAGCACAGTGACCTTTCTTGTGACAATTGTAACATTCAATGTGCGATGCTTCTCTTTCATTCCTTCTCTTCGAATTTCAAGGAGGAGGCTTCCTTGAATATGATGGACCTCCTTTTCCCTTTTTTTTTCTTGTTATAGTGATGAATGCAGCAAGCTCTCCTTCTTCATGCTTTTGTATCCTGCCTCTAAAAACCATCCCTAATTCTTGTTGAGTAAGTTTTCCAACGAGATCATCAAATGATGGGAAAACATTGTTATTGCTTATAGTGGTAATGAAGGCTTCCGAAATAGGAGGGAGACCTCTAAGGGTCATAATCACCAATTCCCTACCATGCACAATTTCCCCAACTCTCTGCAATTGGTCTCTAAGATGAGATATCCTCATAATGTAGGATTGCACAGACTCTCCTTTATTCCTCTTCATATCTTTGAGTTGATCTTTTAAGGAGATGATTTCATTCAAATTGTTGACTTCATATATGCCAGCTAGCTTATCATACATATCCTTGAACTTCAAATTTCCAAACATATGCAAGTAAATGATCTTGTAAACAATCAGCTATAATTTTCTTTGTTTTTAACTCACCTTTCTTGTACTTGTTCTTGGCAGTAGCGGAAGCATTATCCAGAGGCTCAGGTATTTTTCCTTCTATGTATTCACAAGCATCATTGTCTTCAGCTATGATTTCCAATCTAATATTCCAGGCAGCAAAGTTAGATGAGTCACCAAGCCTCTCATTTTCCTTAAAGAAAGAGGAAGACATCTCGACTTGATTAGATAGACTCCTTCAACTCTTCAAAGATAATTGCTCTAGCTCTCGTCTCCTTTGGGCGTGTCCTTCACCTTAGCTCTAATATGTTAATTTTTGTTAATTTTAGATAACAATGGTTTGTTCTATACTTTAGAGCAATTTACTTATTATTAGACCAATATTAATTTCCAGATTAACAATCACATTGATAGCAAATGCAGATAGAACATAAACAGTAAGCAGAAGACAAGCCAAGACAAGAGGACACAATGTTTGGAGGATGCTAGGGAAAAACCCCAATGCAGAGAAAACCCTTCAATCAAAGCTTCTTATTATTCTTCAAAAGTTCAGCAGAGAGAGAGAGTACAATATACAAAATACTCTTGCCCAATCACTGTCAAAATAGTCCAGTCAAACTGCAATCAATAGGATGCCCTAACCAGAAAGTCAACGTTGGTCAAACCAGCAAGAATACACATCCAAATCAGATCGATCAAACCCAGTCAATGCGGCCTCCAAAGATAGTCCAAGTCAGCCTAAAATAGATCCGAAAATAACAGTCAAGCACAGTCAAAAGAAAGTCAACGTTGTGGTCAAAGGTGTTGCAGTCAACGCAAGGCAACCTGCTCCAAATGCCTCGGGATGTGTGCCAAAGAATGTGGCCTAAAAAGATCGAACTTCCTGCCTGAAAACCGAAGTCAAATATGTGGTGTTGACCCTTGGTCAACCTTGGTCAACGCTCTGCAGTTTGCCCCAAAAACAGATCTGCAATTTCAACCTGAAATTTCCGTCACCCTAGCCACACGAGTGAAGAGAGAGAAGCTTCTCCTTGTTGTACGAACCAAAGAAGAGAGGAAAGAGAATGTGATGAGTGATGATGCCCAAAATGAGGAAGAGGTCTCTCATGTTTATATGAAAATCACATATATCGCTGATAATTTGAAATTATCAGCGATTTTTTCAACCAAACGATAATATCGGGCGAGTAATTTGAAACGATAATTTGAAATTATCAAGTATGTCGATATTATTGCGACAATTTGAAATAATCGACATTTTTGTAAGAAATCCGTGGGCCTATCAAATAGCAACCCTATAAGTTCAAAATCGCATTTTTTTTTGGTTATTTTTATAAAATTTCATTTTTCGACATTAATTTCGTTGGCGCTCATGGTAATGTTAAATTCTAAAGTGTAAAAGTGATATTTCTATTTTTCATTTTCATCTCATTTCTAAATTTTAACATTAATTTTTTTTTTTTTAGAAATGACTCAGGATGTTTAAGAGTGGTTTCGACCTCATTGGATTTCATATGGAGAAACTAGAATTTTAGATTTCACTCAAAATTCAATAGACTTAATGGTTTTCAGGGTTTCATGGTTTGGGGATTTGCATTGTTTCCATTTGATTCTATTATGTGTAAGGGTATGAGATTGGCATTTGATCAAGAGTATGAAGTCCTTTAAGAACCTTGATGTTGGTGGCATTGATTGTTGAACTTTGTTGATGTTGGTGGTATTGATTGTTGAACTCCTTTACTGTGGCCTTAACAAGAATGTACCCTTCACTCAAAGGAAAACAACTGGTTAGGCATGTTAATCTTTTTCTACCGCATTTTAAGGTTGAGCAATCCAAGTCTGAAGACTTTGAGCTAGATGATGTTTATGTATCTCTTGTTGATGATCCCATTTCTAGTAGCGATGAATCAATGATGAGTTTCATGAGGAGGAGAAGGAGCAACAATAGGAGGAGGAGGAGCAACAATAGGAGGAGGAGGTGACACCACCTACCCCTGCTACCGGTAGAGGACGTGGTCTACCTCCTTTAGCTCCTAGTGCTTCAGGATCTGGAGCACAACAGAGTCCATTGCCAGCCTCGCCAACTTCTTCGTCTAGAGGGAAAGCTGTTACATTTTCTCGCAAGAGGGGCAGAGGAAATCAGTAGTATAGGTTATTTGGTGCATTCCTTTGTATATAACATTATGACTCATGATATGAGATACATTATTATATTTTTTTTTTATATTTTGAGGTTGAGTTGAGACTCAGGACTTAGTAGCCAGGACAGGATTCAGTTTTATGTGTGATGTAGCACTAGACATGATATTACACATCTTATATATTAGTTTTTTTTTTTCATATTTATGTGTCAATGCATTTATTTTATGCTGTAGATGCTTTAAATATTAAAAAAATTGAAAAAAATGAATATTTTTGTATGTGCCGATTTTTTCCCGATAATTACGATTTTTTCCGATTTTTTCCCCTCGGCGATAATATCCCGATAACGATTTTTTCATCTTTGGTTTATACAATCTAAGAGAAAGTGGAGAGATGACATCTATATTAGGGCTTATGAGCCTACATTAAACTTTTGGCCGACCCCGACAATTTGCATATGTGTGAGGAGATTAAATTCAAAATCTCACTTCGCTCATCCAAACAAGATGATCTCAGATCAATCTGCACTCCCTGAAGAGGAATCTAACAAAATATCATCTCCATCATATGAGTTGTCCAAGGGAGTTTACCTAGCTGCCAATGGACACTCTCAACTAGGGAGAAATCCACCTACCAATCCATCTCTCAACCTGAACCATCCTGACATCCCTGCGCTACTCTGCTCTGCTGAACTCTAAAGAAATAATGAAGAAGAATTTGATCGAGAGTGAGTCACAAGACCTTGCCACTCCCCACTAACCCAAAATCAATCTAAAGGTAAAAACCTCAACCAGACTTGATCCCAGATCAAGTTGTTGAACACCATGCATCCTAGCATAGAGAGTACGGCAGTACACAATACGTCCATCGGTAGTGCTATGGCCTCTATCCTCATTTCCCAACTCATTGGCCAGATGAGAGGTACTTCCCATGAGTCCCGGACTACATGGGTAGGATGTATGTTGGGGCATCAACAAGAGAGGGTGAACCTGCTCATATATCATCCAACAAAGGGGGTATCACAGGGGAAGGTGAACCATTCACCCTGTACACAGCGCACCACTAAGGAAAGGTGAACCTTACCCTACGGTCGCTCATAGCTCCAGGAAGTACCCCCAAGCCCCCCAGAGCTCCCAGAGCTCAATGTCCAACTCAAGCGGGACCCTCATAGGAGGGTTTGTCCACGACTCCAAGTCTCTCACGGAACGTTAAGAATTTGACCTTCCCTAGGGGCTTAGTGAGAATATTTGCGACCTACTCATCAGTCCCAATGTGATGGAACCTTACGCCGCCTCGTTATACCATATCCCGGATAAAGTGGTACTTGATATCAATATGCTTGGAGTGGTCGTGGAACACGGGATTCTCTAAAATTTGAATCCCACTTTGGTTGTCGTAGTAGATCATGGTGGTATCCAACACATGCCCAAACAACTCACTAAAGAGCTTCCTCAACCAAATAGCTTCACAACAGGCCATACTTGTTACAATGTATTCGGCCTCGGTGGTGCTTAAAGCAACCGATTTATGCTTCTTTCTCATCCAGGATATCGAATCAGAATCTAGAGAGAAGCAACATCCAGACGTGCTCTTACGATCCACCACACTGTCAACCCAGTCAGCATTGATATATCCATGGAGCCTCAAATTCCCAATAGTGTATCTCAATCCATTGTTGATTGTGCCCCGGAGATATCTCAAAAGATTCTTGGTAGCAATCTAGTGTATGTGATGAGGCTCAATCATAAAATGACTCAACGTATTCACTGCAAAGCATATGTCCGGACGGGAGTTCGCCAAGAACATCAAGGCCCCTACAAGTTGACGATACTCGGAAGGATTTCCCAAATCGGGCCCAGCAGCACTTTCGCATAGCTTCTTAAAGTTGAGTTCCATCGGAGTAGTCACAAACTTATTGTCCACCATCCCAAATCTTTCAAGCAGCTTCACAATATATTTTCCTTGAGAAAGGAAAATCTTACCTGGCTTTTGCCAGACCTCCAAGCCTAGGAAGTAGTGCATCAACCCTAGGTCTTTCATTTCAAATTCAGAAGCCAACTACCTCTTACATTGATGAATGAGAGGGTCTGCACCTATCACAAAAAGATAGTCCACATAGAGCACCAAAATGAGAGTTTTGTCATTATCAACCTTGAAGTAAATTCCGGACCAGCTTCACTTCTTGTAAATCCCAACTTCATCAAATAGTTATCAATCCTCTCATACCAAGCCCTAGGGGCTTGCTTCAACCCATAAAGGTCTTTCTTCAACCTGCATACATGAATATCTCAATCCAGAACTTCAAACCCTTCGGGTTATTCTACAAAAATAGCATAATACAAATATCCTCCCAAGGATGTTACTGGAAACATACCAAATAAATCAAAATGAATCAATTCAAGAATGTCAGTAGTCTTGCTATCACTTGAGGGGAATGGTCCCCTTGTATGTTTCCCTTCGGCACAACCCTGACAAACACCTTCATGATCAACTTTGAAATCGGGCATACCTGTGACCATCTTCCTATATTTGGGAAGAGCTTTATAATGAAGGTGAGCAAACCTCCGATGCCATAATTCGGATTGAAGAGTAGTGTTGCATGTCATGGCTCCCAACAGACTTCCTCCAACCTAAGAAAGAGTATCAACCTTGAATCCAAGAGTGAATGCTTCTTTGAAATTCCTCTTCCAAAAACGTACCTTTCCATCAATGAATGCCACCTTAAATCCTTTGTCTTCCATCGCCAAAATAGATACCAAATTCTTCTTCAAGTCCAGTACATATAATACATCTTGTAGGTGAAGGATTTGACCTTGATTTAGATGAAGAGTAACATTCCCTGTCCCTTTCATGGGATAGGTGGTATTGTCTCTGAGTATGATTTCCAAATTGGTTTCCTTTTTAATCAAATGTTAGAGGGCCTCTTTGTACCTAGTGAAGTGCCTTGAGGCACCACTATCAATCAACCAATTATCCAAGGTGTCCGAAGGAGAGGCAACGGAGAGGGCAAATATAAGAAGAAATTATTTTTGCTTGCTATCTACAACATTAGATTCGTCATACCTGGAGTTTCTTGATCTCTTGGAAGGTTGACCATTTCCATATCGTGCAGCGGGAGCATCTCTCTTTCTTTTGTTATTGAACCTATTATTCCTTTGATTTCCATTTCCCTTAAAATTGTTGTAATCATCATCTCATGGTGTATACCTTTTATTGGGACACTCTCTAGCATAATGGCCAAACCTATTACCATTGAATCATCTACCCTTTCTTCCTTATTTGAATCCTAGTCTTCCTTGTCCTTGTTTCCTTGGACCAACATTGTTCTTTCTTTTAGCATAAGCAGAGAATGCAGTAGGATCATTCCTATTTGAAGGCATGTCTCTCTCTATCGTCCTTGTCTCCTCTTTAGTGCATCTAGTCAACAATTCATCAAAATCTAGAATCTTGTCATTGTTGAGGATAGTGGTAATGAATACATACCATGCTCGGGGAAGACCTCCAAGGGCAATAAGAGTGAGCTCCCGATTGGCAATAACTTCTCCAATAGATAGAAGATCATTTTTTATTTCGGTAATCCTCATGAAGTAGGATTGGATGGATTCCCCTCTATCCATCTTGATGTCCTTCATCTTGTTCTTGAGAAAGAGAATTTGATTTGTGTTGCTAGCCCTGAACATGCTAAGCAATTTGTCATACATCTCCTTAGATGTGCCCAGCTCGGAGATGTAAGCAACCAAATGCTTTTGAATAAAATTCCCGATGATCTTCTTAGATTTGACCTCTCCTTTCTTGTACTTTGTCTTAGTGGCAACAAGTGCATTTGAAGGAGGCTCAACAATCTTTTCCTGCACATAATCCATGACTTCACTTTCCTCCAAAGTCAAGTCAAGAGACATTTTCCATGCATGATAATCATTCTTATCATTGAGCTTGTCCTCCAATTTGAAATAAGATGAGGAAGCCATTGACCCTTGCCCTTCTCCAACAATTCTCAGTGATTTCTCTTCTCACTCTTGCTTAGGCTTTGTCTTCACCTGGGCTCTGATACCATGTTAATTTTAGATAACAATGGTATGTTCTATGCTTTAGAGCAATTTACTTATTATTAGCCCAATATTAATTTCCATATTAACAATCAAATTGATAGTAAATGCATGTAGAATATAAACAGGAAGCAGAAGACAAGCCAAAACAAGAGGACACAATGTTTGGTGGATGCCAGGGAAAAACCCTTTGATCGGATCTTCTTATTATTCTTCAAAAGTTCAGCAGAGAGATGTGAAAATTTCTGAATCTAAACCAGAAACCCTATTGCAGTAAATCTGATTTACTTCTCCTACTTGTGTTTCTTTAATTAACAAGTTATTTTCTGAATAATTAAGTAAAACATCAAAGTAAATACACTGCAGCCTACGCAATTATACAAATTTTTCGGACAAATGTCCCCGAAAAAACCCAATGCAGGAAAATCGGTACAGCAATTATATTATTAAGCACATTTCTGAATACAAATTAGGGTGCCAACATCGGCTCACCCAACAGAGAATTTCCTCATCAGAAGTAACTCTATCCAAAGACAGATATTTTGGCAAATCCAGAGGCAAAATGACGAAACTCCAAGGTGACTGCGTTGTCTCCAGTGTTGTGCAGCGATGACTGCAGCATGCTCTGCGCTGGGACTGCATCATCTCTCCTTGTTACTGCGTCACCCTCTCCGTGAGCCTTCCCGACTCAGCAATCGATCTGCTGGATTGTTGTTAGATCTGCCCCACAGAAACCCCAGCGTTGCTCCTGAAGTGACTGCATCACCCTCTATGGCTCTGTGTCACTCTTGCGTGAGCCCTGTTGGCTCTGCGTCACCTTCTCTGAAAAGTGTTGTCCCTCCTGGTGTTGATCTGCCTCTCTGTTATTGTATTCTCAGCCTCGGACAAAAATCCCGCTGCAGAATTGCCCCTCACTGCACTGAATCACTTAGATCTGATCTTCGTCCAAGCACTGCTCCGTCAAAAGAATTCAATTTCTTAGATCCATTGTGTGTATCCTCCAACTGACCCCAAGCCTTCCTTTAATACTTTTCCAATTGACGAATCAACGGTCATGATCTAATCTCTAATCGACAGCTAAGATTAGAAAAGACTTGATCCTCGTCACTTAGAACAGTCTCACCCACATGTTTAAATTAATTCACTTTAATTATTTAATTTTCCTAAGTTAGACTTGGCGTCTCCATTAAAAAAATTAATTATTTACATAACTTAAGCTTCAGGTGGAATTTCTCCAAACGATTTCAGGGTCTTGGAGATCTCATGTGTTCTAGCCCCTCCACAAAGTTTTGGAGCTAGAGCACATCCGATGCTACCCAAAAATCAACACTCCCTCTTAGTGAGGAATGTACTCTAGCAATACTTCAACCTGAAGCATCACCCTGATCCATGGCATCGGTCCTCTACGTTGTTGATGCTCGGTTGCTGCCCTTCATCCACTACGTTGTCGCTATCTGTACTGCTGCCCATGTCACTGCCACTAACACTGTCTCATCTGTATTGCAACTCCCTCTGAAATGCTGCATCATGTTGCCTATAGCACTGCCACTGCTAACTGTTACACTGCAACTCAGTTGCTGAGAAGTAAGCAACTGAAAAAATCAACCCAAAATTCTGACATACAAGTCAGTATGGGTATACCTTGATACTGAAGCAACCTCTGCTGCTAATTTGCGCTAACCCTCTGGTGCTCTGCACTGCGTAAGCACTGCCTTTGCGTTGTTGAAGTGCATCAACCTCTGCGCTGTCGGTGCCATTGCTCTGTGCTGCTCCAGTCTTCAGCTTTCTAGCTCTGCCAATGTTGCTCCATCATCCCTCGCACCAATTGACTTCAGTCATCCTACTACTGTCATTAAGGACTCCCGTAGCTCGTATGTGATCAAAGAGTTTGGGCACCTCAAGGATCCTGCCCCTTCAATCACTGCAATTCAAAATAACTACAGATCAATGTCGCCCTACCTCTTCTCCCAAGGAACATGAGCACTCATGGCCACATCTTCATCATCTCCATCATCATTCTTAGTTGCGGCAGGTTTCGAATCATAATCTTTTTTGCCCTTCTTTTTCATAGGGTATGTTGTGGCGAAATGTCCTAATTCACCACACCTAAAGCATCTGACCTTTGAAAGGTCTTTCTTCTTCTTCCTTTGCTGCCCATGTTGTCCTTTAGATGCGAGAGCCGCATCTTCCTCCTCTTCCTTGATCTTGATCCCTCCGCTGCTCATGCCCCCATTGGTCATCCTCCTGATCTCTTCCTGTCGAAGATCTACCCATGTGTTTTCCCAGCTCAGAAGCGTCACTCTGCCCAAGATGCCTTGGACAAAGTTCTCCCACTCATCGGAAACTGCATTCAGAGAAGTCCTCACCATAAGACCTTCATCAGGTGTGGCCCCCACGACAACCAGTTGATCATGGATCGTCTTCAATCTAATGAGGAAGGGGTCGATCTCTTCTCCCTTTAGCATCTGGAATAATCAGAGCTGATTCTCAAGAAGCATCCTCCTCTTAACAGAAGTACCCTAATACAATGTGGTCAAGGAAATCCACATCTCATGTGTTGTGTTCTTCTCAGCAATGTGTGGGACCACATGATCCTTGACTTCGTCCAGGATCAAGCACTCAGCCTTTGCTTGAGCTTCCTCATAGTTCTTGAGCGGATCAACATCAACAGGAACAACAATTGCGCTATCGGCAAGATGCTTGATACGATGCTCATCCAGTACTGACAGGATTGTGGCCTTCCAGATGACAAAGTTGGATGCTCCATCCAACCTCTCCTAATCCCTCAGTCAATGTGTGGTCATCTCTGCTCAACAAAAGATGTCGAATTGATTCTCTTCTCCCTCTTCTGTCGCTGCCCCAACAAAACTCAAATTTGGGTTTCTTGGTGCTAGAAACCCTCTAAGGAACCACGCTCCCTCTGAAAAATGATTTCCCTCCCAGAAATCCTTTGGCAACTGATGCCGAATCAGCCCTCTCCGATCACTCTTTGTTGTTGATCAGCATTGGATCTAGACTTCTTAGCGAGAAGTCTTTTAAGGAGCTGGCTCCCTCTAATTTTTCATAGTCCCACTAGGCATTGTTCTACACTGACAGAAACAATGCCCCACCAGCAACTCCAGAAGAAAAACGAACTGCTCTTCCAGCCACGGCAACCAGAAAGACAGAGGCTCAAACCTTTGCACTAGCCCAGCAAACACTGCGTTGCCTCTGCTGCAGCTACAGCGTCACCCCAGCTCGCTGACGCAGGCTCTGCGTGAGCCCCTCTGGTGACTGTGTCACCCTTCCTTGCCTCTTCCTGGATCTGCGTTGTCACTCGAGACAACTGCCTTCCTGCAGCAAAATTTTCTCTTTGTCTCTTCGCTGATGGCTTAAGCTCTACCTGATCTGCAACAGCTCTGATACCATGTGAAAATCTCTTAATCTAAACCAGCAACCCTACTGCAGTAAATCTGATTTACTTCTCCTACTTGTGTTTCTTTAATTAACAAGTTATTTTCTGAATAACTAAGGAAAACATCAAAGTAAATACACTGCAGCCTACACAATTATACAGATCAAGTGCTGAAAAATAAGTAAAGCACAAAGACAAAGGACACAAATTTTTCGGACAAATGTCCCCAAAAAAACCAAATGCGGGAAAATCGGTGCAACAGTTCTAAGGGTTTATATTATTAAGTAGATTTCTAAATAAAATCTAGGGTGCCAACACTGACTCACCCAACAGAGAATTTCCTCGACAGAGGTATCTCTATCCAGAGACGGATATGTTTGTGAATCCGGTGGCAGAATGACGAAACCCCAAGGTAACTGCGTTGTCCCCAATGCTGCACAACGATGGCTGCAACAAGCTCTGCGTTGGGACTGCATCACCTCTCCTAGTTACTGCATCACCCTCTCCGTGAGCCTTCCTGGCTCAGTAATCAATCTGCTGGATAGCTGCCCGATCTACCCCACAGAAACCCCAAAATTGTTCCTGAAGTGATTGCGTCACCCTCTCTGGCTCTGTGTCACTCTTACGTGAGCCCTGTTGGCTCTGCATCACCTTCTCTAAACTGTGTTGTCCCTCTTAATGCTGATCTACCTCTCTGTTATTGTATTCTCGGCCTTGGATGAAAATCTCGCTGTCGAACTGCCCCTCACTGCACTGAATCAATTAGATTTGATCTTCATCTAAGCACTGCTACGTCAGAAGAATTCAATCTCTTAGATCCACTGGGTGTATCCCCCAAACCTTCCTTTAATACTTTTCTAGTTGTTGAATCAACAATCGTGATCTAATCTCTAATCGACGGCTAAGTTTAGAAAAGACTTGATCCTCGTCACTTAGAACATTCTCACCCACATGTTTAAATTAATTCACTTTAATTATTTAATTTGCCTAAGTTAGACTTAGGGTCTCCATTAAAATTAAAAATTATTTGAATAACTTAAGCTCCGGGTGGAATTTCTCCAAACGATTTTTGGGTCTTGGAGATCTCATGTGTTCTAGCCCCTCCACAAAGTTTCGGAGCTAGAGCACATCCGATGCTACCCAAAAATCAACAAGAGAGAGAGTACAATATACAAAATACACTTGCCCAATCATTGTCAAAATAGTCCAGTCAAACTACAGTCAACAGGATGCCCTAACCAAAAAGTCAACAATGGTCAAACTAGCTAGAATACACCTCCAAATCAGATCAATGAAACCCAGTCAATGCAGCCTACAAAAATAGTCCAAGTCAGCCCAAAATAGATCAGAAAATCATAGTCGAACACAGTCACCAAAAGGTCAACATTGTGGTTAAAGGTGCTACAGTCAATGCAGGTCAACCTGCTCCAAATGCCTCAAGATGTGTGCCAAAGACTGCGACCTAAAAAGATCGAACTTCCTGCCTGAAAACCGAAGTCAAATATTTGGTAATGACCCTTGGTCAATGCTCTACAATTTGCCCCAAAAACAGATCTGCAATTTCAGCCTGAAAATTCCAGTCACCCTAACCACACGTGTGAAGAGAGAGAAGTTGCTCCTTGTTGTACGAACCAATGAAGAGAGGAGAGAGAATGTGATGAGTGATGATGTCCAAAATGGGGAAGAGGCCTCTCATATTTATACAATTCGTTGAGAGTGGAGACACATATATTGGGGCTTATGAGCTTACATTAGACTTCTGGCCGACCTTGACAATTTGCACGTGTAAAAGATTAAATTCAAAATCTCACTTCTGCTCATCCAAACAAGATGATCTTTAGATCAATCTTGCACCTCTCGGAAAGAGGAATCCAACAAAAATATCATCTCCATCATATGAGCTGTGCAAGGTGGAGTTTGGCCATAGTTGCCAAATTTAACAATTTTACACTGCTCTCTGTTGTTTCAATTACTTTAGCCCAATTCAATTGTTCAATTAGTAATTTTCTCAATAACAATTAATACTTTTCAACAATCAATAGTAACTGAAGATAGAACAATAATGCAATGACTATAGGAGACAATCAACACATCAACAAGAGACACTAGATTTGGTCAATGACCAGGGAAAATCCCCACAAGGGGAAAAACCCTTTGAAATTCTTCTTCCATTAGATTGTCATAAAATGTTCAGCAAAGAGTACAATGAGCCCATACAAAAATATCCAACAATATCAACTAAACAATATCAGAAATATAATCCCAGCAACAATACTAATCAAAGTTCGTTTTCCCAATCTGCAGTCAACTGTCAAACTAAAACCCTAGATCCCAACTGCGTGGAGGAAGAGTTATGGCGGTTGAGATGCTCCAACCACATGGATGAGCCCTTGTCCAAATTATGTGCTTCATAAGTCAAAATTGGTCCTCTCAAAAAAAGGAATCTAGTCCCATGTTTGGAATTTGTCATTGAGTTGCCAAATTAACATGGTGTAGTAGGGTCTCTCGAAGGACAAAGAGGGCTCACCTAAAGGAAACATATAAGTATAGGCCAAAGGAGAGGCTATAAGGCAAGAGGGAGAAGGACAATTCTCTTGTCTGGTGAAGCTAAAGTGACCTAGTTGCAAACTTAAGGAAGAAGAATAGTCGCAAGAGCAAAGGACACGTAATAAAAGGCTAAGTTTTCTATGTCTGGATAGGTCAAGGGAGCCATTGCCGAAAAAAGAAGATAGGTCGAGTTATGTGGCTGAATGGAGGGTTTGTTTAAGCAAGTATGGAGAGCAGAAGGATCCACAGTTTGAAGGGAAGGAGCCAAAGCCCTAGCTAGGTGATCGCAGGCCTCAAAGGGAGAGGCCAAGTTGAGTTTTAGGGTTGTTGTAGCAACACAACTAAAGGAAAGGAGTATTGGCCAAGCCCTAGTAGGAGGGTTGGCCAAGCCCTTGCAAGCAGGATGTAGAGCCGATGCAGGATGTCGAGCAGGTGCAGGATGTCAGGCAGGTGCAGGATGTCGTCATTGATGTCCTCGGTATGCTAGTTGTCATGGATGAGATGATGCGGTGATGAAACCCTAGCTCTAGGGTCTGGTTTCCTTGGATGATGAATACACCCTGTTTTTGTTGAAGTTTTTGAAATAGCGAATTAGTGAGTTTGTCTCTGTGACCCTTGTCGTTGGATTCTCTTTGTCATGTTGATTCCATTGATATGTGGAGCGTCTCATGGGCCTTCACGGTTTGAAAGAAATGTTTAGTCAAAGATGATGTACCCTTTTCTTGGACAAGTTCCCCAAAAGTCAAAACCCATTGGTCAAATATGATGATGTCGCAGGTGATAAAATTAGGTATTTTATAAGGATTTCAAAATTTAAAATTAAAAAAAAAAGAGAAGCTTATTCCAAGTTGGTTCAAAGTTAAGAAAATGGATCAAGCCAAAATTTCAAATTTTATTTGAATCACACTCCCTTCAAAACCCCAAGCTGGCCTACTCCAAAGAGGCCTCCATAAAACTATATAAACCTAGGTTTATGATCCTTAGGGAATGGAATGAATTGAATTTCTTCGCTCTTTGTGATTTTTCGGCGGATCTATGAGCAGATTAAAGAAGTTGAAGTGGTTCCTGGCCAACTAATTCGCTATTTCTTACCTGCGGTTTGAGGAGTGACGAGAGGGATTTCAGGCTATGGTCTCTGGGTCGTAGTTTTTATTGTTTCAATGGGATTCATTGAGGGTTAAATTTTAAACAAATTGTAGATCCATCACTAAGCCTGTGGACCCTTTTCTAGGGCACATCTGTGGCAATCTGCTGGCAAATACATCACTGGCTACCTTTGTTTTGAACGCAATTCTGGGCAAGATAAATATCTAAGATTCCAGTTGAGTTTTTCAACCATTCTATGATGCAGCGAAGTCAATACATGCATCACTGAGGATAATCGCTCTTTCTACTTATCATTCTGAAGTTGATTTTCACTCTTATTTTGTTCTGGAACAGGTTCAAAAGACACGGAGAGGACGCAATGATATTCTGGGTCAGATTCATTGTCTCTGTCACTGTGGATCTGACTCCAAATCCTTGGTGATCAACTCAGAGCACATGAAGGGATCTTTGTCTGATCTAGAGGGAGTATTTAAACTTACATATTTGTTTGATCCTGGCTCGTTTATTTTTGTCAATGCTAGTGAGAGTGTGATATCATTAATCTGGTATGTAATCATAAATTATTCGTTGTGAAGTCGATTGATCAGGCCCTAGGTATATAAATCAATTTCATTATTTGATTGATCTAGAGGATATTGGGAAAAATAGTTGTGTGGATAGCTCTCAATGTGAAGGACAGAGCACAGAGAATACCTGGAGTCAATTCATTAAAATACATTTGATATCGATCTGGCTATGAGAGAGTGCGAGCATCATCGTGTAATCTGTATAGAGCGATCTGAGTAGAGCATGGACTAAGTCAGAAATCTAAAACAGAATGAGATGACTGTAACAGTGGCCTTAGTGTTGGGTATGTGCCAATACAGAACACATATCTTCTTAATCATGCAAGTATTAGAAATTTTCTTTGCACAGAGAGAGTGTATGAAGTAGCTTGTGCCCACAATGGGTTATAGAGGTCGATGACTTGTCCTGCAGCAGACACTGATACATTTTATTGTATTACCAAATGTTGTGGCAGAGTCAAATGATGTATGACACAATCTTGATGGAAATGATAACATAACCTTGCAGTGAATTGGTTGACGAAGACATTCCACATAATTCTTGAGGATAGTGACTCTTGCAGAGAAACTTGATATTACAGTAACCCTTCACTTGACATAATGCATGACATGAATGTATGACTAAGACTTTCCTATATGTACTTGTTAACAGAAGCTTATGGTGATGGCCTCATGACAACATGATCTTTGTGACGGTGATGGCAAGACTCTTATGGCAGTAAACCCTGATATAGTAATGAATGGGTCGCAGTAATCGTGACTCGTTTATGACAATACAGAGGCTTATGACAGTGATAGTAATAGACATTGATTGGCAGTAACTATTGATATTACAGTGATCCATGTAACCCGGTTGACAGTAAATTTCATGACATGTCGGTCATCCTGTTGTATAACAGTTGAGAAACCCTGATGGTATAACAGTGACCTTCTTGTGACCTTGTTTGTTATGTATATCTGCACTCTAGATTTAACAATGACCTATTGATATTGTGTGTTGGCAGTGGGCACAACTGTTTGTGTGAGCTTGTTGAGACTGCTAACACTGTGTTGGATTGACAGGATTGATGCGTTGCAGACAAATGCCGTGTTGTTGCAGATCTAAGAATGTTTGACATGATTGACAGAGAACCTGAGTAGTGATTTGAGTCATTGATGAAAGCTGCCAAAAGGCTATGTTTGCTAGATGTACAGGATTGACAATAAGATTGTTTTGGTTGTGAAGAAAGGGTGTCAGTGAGTTGCCTTAATAAATTTTGTAACTATTATTGAGAAGAATTGATTAGGCTAAGATTTGCTAAACAGTGAACATTGACAGTGAGAGTTTATAAGGATTGAAAATGATTTGAGCAGGCTTTATATCCTAAGTAGAATTGATACTATTAAGAGTGATATATGTTGGCAATGACCTTATCCTGTGATGCAATTGCAGCAACACCTATGACAGTGATCCTGATGTATTCATGGCAGTGACTTTTATGGTGTAGTAACAAGTAAGACAGTATGACTATGACAACAGTGATATGCATGATCCATGACAGCATCTCTGTGATAGTTGTATAGGAGTTGTGGCCGTGTGTGTGGTGGCAGCAGTGGGTGGATAGCATCAACAACAGACTCAACAGTGAGTGACAGCAGCAGAGCAGTATGCAACGTAGCATCAGTGGACAGCAACAACAACAGAGGCAGCAGTGGGTGACACCAGCAGAGCAGTGTGCAGCAGTAGCATCAGTAGACAGCAGTGGCAACAGTGGTGGTAGTGGTGGTAACAGTAGTGGCGCTGAAGTGCAGCAGCAGAGGCTGCAACTTGATTGAAGTTAGGACATTGTCCCTAGTACAAGAGCCTAAAAAAATTTCATGTAGCATTTGCCTCCTTCCAACTCGCTGGCAAAACCCCTTGGGGAGTCTTGTACTTCTTTCCAGTTCGACTGGTAAATGTGTATGTAACCATAAATAACAAAGATTGTTTGGATGACATATTTTGTGTACAATCATTGATGTGATGTTGTGTCTGGTTTATGCTCTGAATGTTTAAGAAAATAAACTAACCAATTGTAGAAAATTAAGGAAATATTGATTCACCCCCCTCTCAGTATTTCCAATAGAAACAAATTCAAAAAAAAAATCAAGATCATTTCCAACCATATATGTACACTAATGATGCACGCTCCAGGACTCTTGCATAGCCACGTGACCGGTAATTTTTGCAGAAAACTTGTGCCTTTTTCAGCCATGTGTGATGAATAACATTACAGATTTAGGGCACCATGGCGAGTATATTTTGGGGCATGAATGTATTGAAATTTTTAGCATTCTGTTCATCACAATCGACTGCAATCCATCACAATATGCAAGTGAGTATGTTATAATATCTTATATCCTTGTTGTGTTATATTGTGTTGTTGTCAAATTGAAGGAAATGGGCCTCTTTTTAAACACAATAACCTTCTAAAAGCTCCATTAATTTATAATAAAATATTCTCGGTTGACATAACCAGCTTCTTAAAATATTCACATTAGGCCACATAAGCGGACCAACCTGTCATAATATTTACTCCAACATATTGACTCAAAAATCAATTATTTTGGTTTGTGTGAAGGGTACATCTTTGCTAAGGCAATGACAGAGTAATTCAACAATTAATAGCACCAATATTCGGGTACATAAAGGGCTTGGTGCTCTTGATTAAATGCCAATCGCAAACTATCATACGTGATAGAATCCAATGAAAATGTTACAATCATGTCAATCCTGAAATCCTGAAAATTGTTAAGTCTGCCGAAGTTTAAACAGGTTATGAAATTTTATAATTCTCCATATGAAGTTCGATGAGGTTGGAACCACTCTCGAACATCCTGAAATAATTAATGTCAATGTCAAATATTTAAGAAAAATGACAATTAAAAGAATGAAGGAAATTGGATAAAAAGAAAAGATAAAGGAAATAACACTTTAACACTACTGTGAATTGGGTTTAGCTCCAGTCATTGGGAGAAATGATGTTATCCTCCTCACCTAGGTTCAATTCCTGCATGTGACATGTTGAGCTCCCAATGAATATTTCTTGTATTGGCTTTGAGCCTTGTTGTCTAAGCAGTTTGCAGTCCCTCAAGGACCAAAACATGAATATTCCTCAAATGGAATATAAAGATGTAACGAACAAAGTTCATATACGTAGCAATAATCTTCAGAATACTTCAAAGACAAAGACATCCATTGTAGGTCAAGTAATTATGTATTGAATAATGTATATAGAATTGATGAGATAATTACAAATGAGGTTGAGGGTCTGCTTATATACTATGTTACCGGATCCGTCAGGCCCAGTGGCTGGATCCTCGGATCCCCGGACCAGAGACGGATTAAAATCCGGATACACAAAGATCCGCCCAAGACGTCAACACAAAATTCCAAATTTGATGTCAGCCGCAAAATTTCGAAATGAAAAATTCAGCAGACAAGTCACTCAATAAGGGAAAAATCAGCCGAGCAAATAATTAAAAAGGGAGTTGGCTGCCATAGTTCATTAATTATTCTTTGTTTACCGTATTATAAATTTTAACGGAAGATTATAAGCTACCAACTTTGGATATATTAATTAATTTTTATGTTTATAACTTTATTCCAAGTGTAAAAAGTGAATTTCATAAAGTAAGTTTAATAGTTCCTTGGTGACCATATTATAAACTTTAACGGAAGATTAGAAGCTACCGACTTTGTATATGCTAATTAATTTTTATGTTTATATATTTATTCCAAGTGTGAAAAAGTGAATTTCATAAAATAAGTTACATAAAGTTTGTTTAATGGTCATTTAATTTAAATATAATAAATAATAATCAATGTTTGAATATTATGATATATTAATTACGCCGAAGGCGTTCTATTGAGAGAATAGGTCGAGACACTGTTCATTGCAGCCAATGAATCAACTTGAATTTCGTCATCCCTTCATCCAATTCAAAGTTTACAAGTGGCAGAAGCTCCTTCGGCGTTCTTTTTCACACTTCTTGAAAAATGCTAGTTTTAATATTATTAAACTGATAATTATTTTAAAAGTATTATATTTAAATTTTGACTATGGTATGCTAATTAATTTTTATGTTTATAACTTTATTCCAAGTGTAAAAAGGTGAATTTCATAAAATAAGTTACATAAAGTTTGTTTAATGGTCACTTAATTTAAATATAATAGACAGTAATTAATGTTTGAATATTATGATATATTAATTTTAATATTATTAAACTGATAATTATTTTAAAAGTATTATATTTAAAATTTTAAATAGACGCTGTAATTTTTTTATTTTATATAAATTTAATTAAAGTTTGTAAATAATATATACATTCTGATATTATTCATCTAATAAATATTTTTATAAGTATTATATATAAAAATTAATAGATGTTTTTATTTTATTTTTATATAAATTTAATTTTTAAAAATTATAAGATATTTTATATTTGTGTATAAAATCTTTCGGTGAAAATCACATTCAAGCAGAATTTGTCGACGCGTTTCGAACCAGCCAATGTGGTTCATCATTAGGACTTGTCGACGCGTTTCGAACCAGCCAGTGTGGTTCATCATCAGGACAAGATGTCCTAATGATGAACCACATTGGCTGGTTCGAAACACGTCGACAAATTCTGCTTGAATGTGATTTTCACCGAAAGATTTTATACACGTTTTATGGATCACAGAAGCCAAATTCCTAATATTTTATATCATTTGTCCTTGCCGTATCTGGATCCTGGCTTTTCAAAACACTGGCAGATCCATATCTGAATCCTGGTAACTTAGCTTATATACCCTAGGCAAGTACCTTTTCACCAACGTCCATGTCCTTAGGGACATACCTCTTCATTAACTAATTACAAGTTAATTAATCATTATTTATTATATTATTGTTTACATTATTTGTATTATTCTATATATATTTTATTCATAATATTACCTTCCTCTTCAAGCTGTGTATCAGCTCATGATGATTGATCTTTCTCTTTTGAATATTCTTGTCTCGGAACTTCATCTTCGTTTAAAACTAGAGGTGCTCAAGTCCTCCAAACTGACATCAATTGTAGATGGGAATAGATCGACATCTGACCATCTTGTGAATCTTCGATCATAGAGATTTATAATGAATATTATCATGAACTGGATTACACCAAACTTGACATTCTTGGAACTTAAGTTTTGGTTTATGTTGATTGATCTATTGGTACATAGACTGATTGAAAAGTCTACTCTTGTGATTCGGATGTCGATAAATAGTTCTTCTTTTTTTACTTTCCCTTATCATGTGTGTGGCAATTTCCCCGATTTTTTTCAATGTGTTAGTCAATAAGAAAAAACAAAATCTTCACTTGGAATTTCTATCGTTTGAATTGCAACATCTGAATAAGTTTTTCCTTCAATTGGTTTGTCATTTTCTTCAGTTGTGATATTGACTGGATCGGTATTTGTTCCTTTATCTTCAACTTGGACCGTTATGACAGGAAACTTCAATACTTCTTCATGGGTAAGTTGTTCTAACTTGTCATTTAATGACTTCTTGTCACTTTTAAGCTTCTTTATTTGCATAAGAAGGTTTTGGTTATGATTTTTTATACGTAAAAGCTCTTCGCTTTCTGGATTGTTGACTTTATTCTTAGTATCCTCCTCATCTTTTAAATTTTTGATTTGTTCTAATAACCTTTGATTAAGGTCTTTTAAGCGCAAATTTCCTTCTTCTTACTTTGATAGACTTTCATTGAGTTTCTTCTCGGAACCTTCCTTTTCTTGTTCTAATTTATCCTTCTTAGTTTTACACTTTTTGACTTGCACAAGTAGTTTCTAATTATGATCCATCAAGCATGAATTTTCTTCGCTTTTCTTAGATATGACTTCTTCAAGCACTTTTTGCTTCTTTAACATTGTTCTTTTATTCTCTTGTAGCATCAATTTTGAAATATCCCTAAATTCTTCTGATGAAGGCATTATCGGTTATGACTTCATTGTCATGTCTTGGGAGGTGATCGTCGTCTTCTTATAAGGAAACATTTAAGATCTTTTTTTCTATGTTTAAAATGAACGTACCCAATTCTCTTAAACCAAGGTTGACCAAAAATTATGTCAATTTTTGGGTTAAACATAGTTACGACACAGAATTGAGAGATGCATTCATAATGGTCAATTATTACATGTAAATCATTAATTTCATATTCTTTGTCGCCAAAAATATTTTTTCTTTCTCCTATGCTTGACTCTGGAATTAATAGTCTATTCGCTAAATTAACATTGACGTAATTTTTCTCATCACTTGTGTTGATAGCGATATTAATCATTTTCCCTTGGGTATTCCCTTTTAATATAATTAATTTACAATCTGCAATTGAAAGACCTTTATAGGAAAAAAAATCCTCCATTACTTTTGAATTAAACTCCATTCTTCATCTTGAATATTTAAATACTTTTGAATTTTATTTTGTTTTTTTATTTTATTTGTCATCAAATAATCCTTTTTGCTTCACACCATAATGAATGAAGGTTTGTTGTTTCCTTTGTAATTTTTTTTTATATACCTTTCGTTTTATTTTTCCCTATTTTTTATCTTTTTATTCTTATAAGAAGTCTATATAAATCACTTTTTCTTTTGCCTTTTTTCTTGTAATTTCCTTTAATTCCTTTATCAAAATATATATAAATATATAAATATCACCTTAATGGTTTATGTCGACCTGTTACTCTAGATCAATATAATACTCTTACTATATTATATATATCCCAATTGATAGTTGAAATAATTAAATAATTTCGTTTATGAATGATCATGTTCATACACAGGAACGTATTTGCCCAATGTACGTGATGAAAGTGAATAGGATTTATTCGTCCCAGTACCCAACTGTCGGCGACACTTGGTCCAGTGACAAGAAGACAAAACATAGACAATTCGAGTTGGATTGCGACGGTGTTGGTTACAGGGGAAGCAGTGGTGTGATGGTTGCGACTGGCAGAGAGGAAGGATCACTGACTTGGCAATGGCATTTGTAAATCCACTGGTCAGTCAGGCCAGCGAATGTGGCTGCAAGGAAATGGTCATGTGGGGGTTGCATCTTGTTGTAGCAACGAAGCAGGTAGGTCAAGTCACCACAGCACTGTTTGTTCGACGGAGCGGGTTAGTCAAGCACCAAGCGGCGTATTGGCATGGTTGTGACAATAGTAGCTGCGTCCACTAGGCTAGGCGTGTAGCATCGGCAGAAGGTTGTGTGTGGATGGGTTGTAGTTTGTTGTGAGGTGTTGTATACAGTGGTTGTGATGGCAATTGCAGGTGGACGACGTTGGTAGCACTACAATGTAGACGACGGAGCTACAGCCTGATAGAGTAGGACAGTGGTAGTGGTGGTCTGGCACCGCAACTCCGTACGGCCTCGATCCACAAGTTTTTATTTTTATTTAACTTTATTTTTTGTATATATATACGTTTTTTTTTATTTGATTTTTTTTCCAATTTTTGTTTTCTTTTTTAACTTTTTTTTATAATTTCTTTTTTTCCAATTTTTTTAACTATGTATATATATATATATATCTTTGTTTTTTTTAATTATTTTTTTCCTTTATGGCCAAAGGCCAATTGGTGAAACTCCAACTTGTGTAGCGAAACGCTACAGTTGCGACGACAACAAGGTTGACGAAGAGTTGAAGGCCAAAGACCGAATCAAACGAGCTTTGTGCAGCAGCTAAGCGGCCAGAGGATCGAACAACTCGAATACAAAGTTTGTATACGCAGCAATAATCTTTAGAATACTTCGAAGACAAAACATCCATTGTAAGACGAGTAATTGTATATTGAATAATGTATATAGAATTGATGAAATGATTAGAAATGAGGGTGAGAGTATGCTTATATAACCTATGCAGGTACCTCTTCATTAACTAATTACAAGCTAATTAATCATTATTTATTATTATTATTGTTTACATTATCTGTATTATTTTATATATATTTTATTCATAACAAAAGATATTCCTCATGGGAAAGAAAAGGACTTTAACACTACCATTAATTACCAACATTTTTGGTCAAACCTAAGTCAAAAACTAACTCCAACCAAGTCAAAATAGATAGATTTAGTGTTGGAAACACATATACAAAAGCAGGTATGGCTCAAAAACATGTCTCCAGCCATACAAAATGTGTTTCCCACATGTGTGATGTGTTCATATGGCCAGAGAAACTTCAAGACCATACCACACGCATTTTCGTGTTTCAGTACAGAAAAGCACCTGCTGTGGCACTTGAGGTGGCATTTCCTGCATCATAGTTGTTGAGTGATGCTACAATTTTATCATCTCTTTCCAAGCTGCGAACATCTCGATAACATCCCGATTATATCTCGAAATCACGATTTTTTGGCCCAGCCGATGTTTGCCGATTTTTAAAGATATTTTTATGGTATCTTAATTTTGCCAATGTTCGCCAATTTTTTACCGATATTTTCCAGATTTTTACGATTTTTTGGTTTTCCGGACCCTTGCCAATCTTATCCCGATGCCAATGTTTGCAACATTCTCTTTGGCCTATCAAAAGTCCATAATATTTTCCTTCTATTGGCAAGCAGATATCC
Organism: Pinus albicaulis; assembly: GCA_034641835.2. NCBI lineage: Eukaryota > Viridiplantae > Streptophyta > Pinopsida > Pinales > Pinaceae > Pinus > Pinus albicaulis. Next base: position 208,285,521 of record CM076577.1, read on the forward strand.
AAAACAGTGAGAATAATATAATCATGGACACCTACATTGCATTAAGTTTGCCAATTATTACAGAAACAATATCCAAGCTTGCCAACCCTTATTGTGATTCTATTTATGAAGAAATGTTGCTTCAATACATAATACATATCAACAACTGGGCACTATGAACTAGCTAGTACAGTAGCATCCAAGTGTAACATATGGAGAAAACAAAAGAACTAAGCATGGGATAACGGATGAAATCACATGCCGGCTATACCAAAAGCATACACCGCACACACATGAAGATAACAGTGAAAGTGCTCATGATTCAAAACAACGGTATTTTGTGGGACCATGAACACAATTAATAAATAAATAGCAGGACCTTCCAGCTTCAGCTGAGTTTTGTCATTCTTCAAATATAATTTGTTATGATGACCATATATAACTGGATATATGATAGCTCAAGTAATAGAAGACTTACAACTACCTTGTACTGTGAAATTCAAAGCTATTGTACTGAGCTTATCAACTGACCTTAGTGCAGATTTCCTTGTAAAAACGCTTCAAGTTATCCCTAGTGAATATTATAAGCTTGCAAATATTCAGGCAATGTCCTTATTTAAAATTATAAAATCTCTTATGGTCTCTTTATCTCTTTCCTTTTGACTACAAACTTATCACAAATAAATTACATAAATAAAACACTGATTATAGCTTGACTTTTTCAGAAACGAAAACAAATACTGTACAGATAAAATATCAGATCTTCCCACATAAACAAGACATACAGGTGTGCTACGATGAGCCTGAACCACAGCATCAACATCCTCATCCAATTCATTAGTTTTCTCATCTCCGATGACTTCACTTTGCATAAGTGGTTGTCTTTCAACACCATATACCATTTTTGGTGAAAGAGAGGAATCATTATTTTGTGACAATGCAAGGAAAGCTTTTCGAGCCTCCCGACGTGACTCTGCAAAAGAAACGACAAGGATTTTAAATAAGCATAGGGGTCACATAAAACTTACCAGTTGCTTGCATCCAATGCCTACTGATCATGTCCCCATTATTTGGCAGCCATATCAAACAAATGAAAACAATTACTTCAAGCATTTCATCATATTTTTAGTCGAAGGTTGCAACATGATAATGTATATAATGCATAAATAGGTTATTTTATCCAGATTAAGCATCATAAACTTGCAAGCAATCATCAATGATCAGAAATGTTAATGGAAATTAAAGCATGTATCAAAAACCAAACAACTCTCATGAGAAGGACCACTTTATGCCACCTTCCCCATCTAAGATAATGTCTCTTACCAAATTACGCATCAAAGGCAGTAGTAAGTGAACCTTACCATATCTAAAATGTGTGTTTGAGGCAAACTAAGACTCCAATAATTAGTTAAACAGAAAGCTAATGATATAGAAGAACATGAACTCTCTGACTGAATTAATGATCATGAATGAATATGCATTTGAATAGAGACCAAGTGCGTTCTAAATGCTTTTCACACATTTTTATTGTGCATTTTGAGGAGCTTTGTGCACAGCTCAGAACACTGATGCATATAGATCTACTTGTTTATTGCATTTCATTATGATCTCACCACAAATATATCACTGACCTGTCAACAAACCTTGTTAGTCAATTTGGAAATTTTTGTAGAATGGATCATTCTTGCTAAAGTTGGTTACAGTAACCATTGTCAAAGACTTGAAAGTGAAGAAGATTTTCAAGAATGAAAGTGAAGAAGATTTTGTTTTCTTTTCTGCTCTTTTAGGTACTGTTGCAGATCGCAATGACATCTGGTTAGTGTTGATTTCTGGTAGCATAGGATGTGCTCTAAGCCTCAAATTTTGCAGGGAGGCTTAGGCACATGTGTTCCAAAGAACCCAGAAAGCGTTTTGGGAAATTCCACCCGGATTGTGTTTTATGAAAATAATTAATTATTTTTAATGGTACCCTAAGTTTAAACTTGGAAAATTAAAATAATTAAAGGGCATTAATAAAACAGGTTGTGAATCTTCAAGAAAAAGATGGAGATCAAGTCAAGTTAATCTTAGCCGTTGATTAGCGATTTAATCTCGGTCGTTGAAGTCTCAACGAGAAGATTATAAGGACTTGATGGGGGCATTTGGAAATAACACCGACAGAGTCTAGAGATAGAAATTCTTTAGTAAGCAATGCTCAGGGAGAAGATCGTTCAAGTTGATTCTTGCATAGAGGGGCAGAGATAATTTTCCAATTGGAGATATGTCATGATCCGGAGAGTACAAGGTAGAGAGGGCAGAGACCAATCCGGAGAGGCAGGGCAGAGCCAGCCACGTAGAGACTGCGTAGAGCTTCAGGGGGAGTCCGTATTTCTGCTGGGGAACAGTCACGATCCAGTGTCGGAGTCGGGGTGTGTGACCGGGAGGCCAGAGAGCTTAAGTTTCCAGCTAGCAGAGAGATTAGAGGAGGTGCAGCGCAGTCCCAACAGCGGAGACGCAGTGACTGCGTAAGTGTGACGCAATACTGTGCAGAGGACCATCTCCAGCACAGATCAGCGCCAGATCTTCCAGTGACAGGGTGAGATCATCTCACTAGTCTTTTGTTCAGTTAGATCTCTGTATAGGATTGGCAGTTTAGGCATCCAAAGAATTGTACTCGGAAATTATTGCATAATATATCAAACCCTCAACTGCTGCACCGGTTTTCCCACATTGGGTTTTTCCAGGGACTTACTCCAAAAATAACAGTGTCGTGTGTCTATTGTTTATTCTTGCTCAAATCTTGTTTCTGCATTTATTTTCTGCAGTTTATGTAGTGAAGGTTGCAGTGTGATGTATTCAACATTTGTCGTAGATAACTGCAAATAAATTGTTAAAGTAAAAGTTAACAGTTAGGTGAATATTTTCCAATTGCTGCAATAGGATTCAAGAACTAGGAATTCTAACATGGTATCAGAGCTTGTATAGCAATGCAGGAGAAGCAAGAAGGATCCAACGTTGAGCAGAAAGGAGATCAAAGAGCTACGTAGGCAACAAATCGATTTCCCCAGGAATTGCGCAGTCTAGGCCAGGAAGGCAAGATTTGCGAGGAAATCTCTCTCTGAGTGAGTCAACAGAAAGTTATGACTATCCATATTGTGATTTGTCATCGGCAGAGGGAGCAGCGCAGCTTCAACGCAGTTTTCTTGTGGTAGCAGTTGTTGGTGTAGAAAGCGTCAGAAGAGAGAAGAAGAAGACACTTATGAGGGAATTCTGACCTCAGGAGATTTCTTGCCCAAGAAATTCTGATTTCCCATGCAAAAGTAGCGAGATCGTGATTTATTTGGTTGACTCCAACAGGGAGTGCGTAGAGCCAACTGCACAGAGGGTTAGAGGCAGCAATTCGACATTTGATTGGGTGAGATGGCAGCCTCTGGGTTGCGTGATCAGGATCGGTTGGAGGGGGCCTCCAACTATGTAATCTGGAAGGCAAGGATCTCCTTCCTTCAGGATGAGCATGAGCTAAAGACCTTCATCGACAATGATGTAGTTGAACCAGTAGATGCAACTCCATTGAGAGCCTTCAAGAAGAACATGGCAAAATCCAAACGGTTGATCCTCGACGGAGTGAAGGATCACATTGTCTCACATATTTCCAGCAAGGGACTACAAAGGAGATGTGGGATGCATTGGCAACGCTATATCAGGGGTCTTCCGAGCAGTGGAAGATGTTCTTGGAGGAAAAGATGCAATCTACGAGGATGCAGAAGGGAGAATGCATAGACCCATTCCTTGCAAAGCTTCAAGAGGTTCAAGATCAACTGGCAAGTGTAGGGTCAACACCTCAGGCCACGGAGATGGTCAAACTGGCTCTGAAATCCGTTTTCGAAGAATGGCAAGTCTTTGTCCAGAGTATCCTGGGAAGAGAGAAGTTGCCAAACTGGGAAGGAATGTTGGCAACTCTTAAACAAGAAGAGATGAGGAGAGACTTACTCAAGTGCAAGCTTGATGGCAGCAACAGCGGTGGGATGAAGCCCAAGGAGGAGGATGAGAATGCAACCCTTGCATCAAAGGGGCAGCAAGAGCAGCGGAGGTGGAAGAAGGATGTCTCAAAGATTAAATGCTTCCAGTGTGGCGAGATGGGACATTACGCTACATAGTGTCCTCTCAAGAAGAAGGACAAAGATGAGAAGCATGATCCGCAGGCTGCAACTGCGAAGATCGAGGAGAAAGAATTCACAATGAATGCCCACATATCTCCAGGGGTGAATTGGGGTGATCTAGATTTGTAGTTCGAAAAAACTGCAGATGGGCAGGATCCTTGAGGAGTCAACCTCTTGGATCAATGCCTTGCTACGGGAGCCCAAATCAACAGCAGCAGGATGGACCAGTGTCAGTTGGTGCAGAGGAGTGCCGAAGTGACAGAGCAGTGGCTAGAGAGCACCAGAGTCTGAGTAGCACAGAGCAAAGTTGGCAACAATGCAGCAAGGCACAACGCAAAGTTAGCAGCAACGTAGCAACTTCAGAGGCTCAACGTAGAGTCTAGCAGCAATCAAATCTTCAGTATCAGACGCATCATGTTGAACACTTAGTTCAGAGATTGGATGTTTTTCTGTTGCAATAAGCAACAAAGCTGCAGTGTAGTAGCAGTTGGCAGCAGTATGCAGGGTCAGCAGCAGCATAGATGTAGCAGCGCAGTGTTGGTAGGCAGCAGTGTCAGACATCAGCAGCGCAAAGGGCAATGTTACGGAAGCAGGGTGATACTTCAACAGGATGTATTGCTAAAGCACATTCCTCGCTAAGAGGGAGTGTTGATTTCTGCTAGCATCGGATGTGCTCTAAGTCTCAAATTTTGCAGGGAGGCTTAGGCACATGTATTCCAAAGAACCCAGAAAGTGTTTTCGGATTTCCACCTGGATTGTGTTTTATGAAAATGATTCATTATTTTTAATGGGACCCTAAGGTTAAACTTAGGAAATTAAAATAATTAAAGGGCATTAATAAAACAGGGTGTGAATCTTCTAGAAAAAGATGGAGATCAAGACAAGTTAATCTTAGTAGTTGATTAACGATTTAATCTTGGTCGTTGAAGTCTCAATGAGAAGATTATAAGGACTTGATGGAGCTATTTGGAAATAACACCGACAGAGTCTAGAGATCGAAATTCTTTAGTTAGTAGTGCTGAGGGAGAAGATCGATCGAGATGATTCTTGTAGAGAGGAGCAGAGATAATTTTCCAGTTGGAGATCTTTCCTAATCCGGAGAGTACGAGGCTGAGAGGGCAGAGAGCAGTCCAGAGAAGCAGCACAGAGCAAACCACGCAAAGGCCACGCAAAGCTTCAATGGGAGTCCATATTTATGTTGGGGAACAGTCAAGATCCAACGTCGGAGCCAGGGTGTGAGACAGGGAGGCCAGAGGGTTGAAGTTTCCAGCTAGTAGAGAGATCAGAGGAGGTGCAGCGCAGTCCCAGTAGCAGTGACGCAATGACTGCACAAGTGTGACATAGTATTGCGCAAAGACTACGTAGAGACAACGCAGAGGGCCATCTCAAAAATTACTGCATAATATATCAAACCCTCAGCTGCTGCACTAGTTTTCCTGCATTGGGTTTTTCCGGGGACTTAGTCCAAAATTAATGGTTTCGTGTGTCTATTGTTTCTTCTTGCTCGGATCTCGTTTCCGCATTTATTTTCCGCAGTTTATGTAATTAAAGTTGCAGTGTGATGTATTCATTGTTTGTCATAGATAACTGTAAATAAATTGTTAAAGTAAAAGTTAACAGTTATTTGAATATCTTCTAGTTACTGCAATAGGATTCCAGATCTAGGAATTTTCACAGTTAGTAGACAACGGTGCATCCAGACATAGGACAGGAAACCATGACAGTCTCACAAAATTGGGAGAGAGGAAGTCAACACTGAAAGTGGAACTTCGTGACAATGGCAAGTATGAAGTCAAAGGTGTTGGATCAACATCTTTCCAGCTAGAATCAAGAGGAAATGTTTATTTAAATGATGTGTTCTATGTATCAAGTTTGAAAAATAATTTGGTATCTACTTCATCTTTGGAAGATGATGATGGATAGTTACTTGTATGGAACAAGGGCTCAAGCATAGATTCAGCTAAGGTGATTAGTGTTGGAAATTGTAACTAGGTTTGGTCTTCATAATGACCTTTGTAATCATGACATTGTATATTTTGTATAAAGAAAGAAAAGAAATTTTATTTTATTCAAAGCATGGGTTTCATGCTCAAGTCTAGGTCAAAAGCATGTTCTTCATGCTTCTATGTATTTCTAGGTCGTTCTAGGATAAAGAAGAATTTATGTCATGTATTATAGTCCCATTTGGACTCTTTCTAACAAAAGAAAATATTTATTTTGAGTCAAGAAAAGCCAATTGTTCCTCCAAGACCAACTTGACCCAGGCTAGATGAAGTCGGCCTAAAGGAGGGTTATTCGACCCCTCAAGAAGGCTATAAATAGAAGGAGCTCGACTCATTTGTAGCACTCACTCATCTGAAGTTTGATCTACAATAGCGAAGAAGGAGAAAGAGATAGAAGGACGGAGGAATAAGAAGTCGAAGTCTTTTGGGTTTATATCTTTTTTTGTACACACGTATGAAGTTGTTAGGATTTTTGTGTAGTTGTTTGTTAGTTTGTAGCAACGGATGTGTTCTAGCCACGAAATTTGGTGGAGAGGTTAGAATACATGAGATCTCCAAAACCCAGCAATCGTTTCTGGAAATTCCACCTAGAGATGACGTAATTAGATTATTAACCTATTTTTTAATATTTCTTAAGTGTAGCACTCACTCATCTGAAGTTCGATCTACAGTAGCAAAGAAGGAGAAAGAGATAGAAGGACGAAGGAAGAAGAATCGAAGTCTTTGGGGTTTATATCTTTTTTTGTATACACGTGTGAAGCTGCTAGGGTTTTTGTGTACTTGTTGTTAGTCTTTTGTAGCATCGGATGTGTTCTAGCCACGAATTTGGTGGAGAGGCTAGAATACATGAGATCTCCAAAACCCAGAAATCGTTTCTAGAAATTCTACCTAGAGATGACGTAATTAGATTATTAACCTATTTTTTAATATTTCCTAAGTCGAAAATTAAGAAATATGGTTAATTGATCATAATTAATTGAGTCAAGGTGAGAATAGTCTACAAGCTCACACGGATCAACTTCAAGATCATCCTAGCCCTTGATTAAGATTTAATCTTGGTCGTTGGAGTCCCAACGGAGGGTTATAAGAAGAAGTCGATGGGCACTTGGAGAAGACACTTCAACAGTTCGATTTCCTTGGCAGATCGATTTCCAGAGAGTAGCAAGAGTTGTCTGAGAGCCAGAGATCGAAGCAAAGTCAGTGAGGGGCAGAGACAGTGGTCCGAAGGAAGTTTTCCAGATCCAGAGAGGCAGCATCAAGAGGTCGAGTTATTCCCAGTGAGGCAGCACAGAGGACTGTGCAAAAGTTAACTCTCCTTCTATGTATTTGTAGGTTGTTCTAAGTTAAAGAAGAATTTAGGTCATGTATTATAGTCCCATTTGGACTCTTTCTAACAAAAGAAAATATTTATTTTGAGTCAAGAAAAGCCAATTGTTCCTCCAAGACCAACTTGGCCCAGGCTAGATGAAGTCGGCCTAAAGGAGGGTTATTCGACCCCTCAAGAAGGCTATAAATAAAAGGAGCTCGACTCATTTGTAGCACTCACTCATCTGAAGTTCGATCTACAATAGCGAAGAAGGAGAAAGAAATAGAAGGACGAAGGAAGAAGAAGTTGACGCAAAGGGTCCAAGAAGACGAGTTTTCCAAAGGAAAGTTGTGTCAAGGTTGCTTGTGGAGGAAGGGAAATTCCCTTAGGTAATTTTGGCCAGATTCACTTGTTGTTTGGATTGTCAGTGGGGCATCCATAGATTGTACTCAGATTTCACTGCTACTTAATAATAAAAACACTCAGTTGTTGCACTGGTTTTTCCAAGTTGGGTTTTTCCGGGGAAATTTGTCCAAAAATAGTTGTGTAAATTTTATGTGTATGATAGATTTTCTCAACTTCCAGCGTTATTTTTTTCTGCAGTTTATTTGTGAAGATTGCAGTGTGTTTATTTCGATGTTGTCGTAGCAATAAACTGATTAGTTAATTTATCAATTAGAAGAAATAATACCAGTTGTTGCAATAGGATTTCAGTTTTTGAAATTTTCACATGGTATCAGAGCATGAGTGATCAGTCAGGTAGCTCTGAATCCGAGGAAATAATTTCACTACTCAGAGGGAGCAACAAGCCGAAATTCTTAAGGCAACGCAGTTCCTTGACAGACAAGCTGAATTGCTGGGGCAGAAATTCGATTTTTAGTTGTAGGGTTGCAGAAAAGTTGAGTTGCCTAGGATAGTGATTCTAGCAGTGAGAGGGAGCAGCAGGAGCTCAGATTTTGGCTAAGCAGATTTCTAGTTGGACGCAGAGGGTTTTGCAGTAGCAAAACCAGCGTCGAGTGGAAGAGAAAAGCACACACAATAGAGGGAAAATTTCTGTCAGGAAACTTTGAGTCTCAGAAGTTCAATTTTCTGAGGCAAATTGGCAGTAGCAGCTAGCAGATCTGCGCATTCCAGAAGGGAGTGCGAGTAGCAGAGAAGCAGTCGAGCAGAGGGAAAGAGGGAGTTCTATACTTGATTAGAGATGGCCACAGCTGGGCTTAGAGATCAGGCTAGGTTGGAGGGTGCCTCCAACTACGTCATCTAGAAGGCAAGGATGTCCTTTCTTCTAGATGAATATGGCCTGAAAGCGTACATAGATAATGTGGTGGCAATTCCTCATGATGTCGATCAACAGAAATAATAGAGGAAGGAGATGGTGAGGGTGAAGCAGTTGATCTTGGATGAGTCCGTGATCATATAGTCCCACATGTGGTAGACAAGGGTATAGCAAAAGAGATGTGGGATGCTCTCTCCACGCTATATCAGGGTACTTCCGAGTAACGGGAGATGTTCCTGCAATAAAAGCTTAGATGCGTAAGCATGCAGAAGGGAGAAGGCATAGATCCCTTCCTCACCAAAATTTAGGAGGTCTGAGATCAGCTTGCAATTGTTGGGGCAACGCCTCAACCATCAAAGCTAGTGTGATTGACACTAAATAGTGTCTCTGAGGATTGGCAATTGTTTGTCCAAAGTATATTGGGCAGAGACACTTTGCCAAGATGGGACAGGATGTGGGCCGATTTGCAGCAGGAGGAGTTGAGCCAAGCTCTGTTAAAGAGCTCCATCAGCAGCAGCAGTAGCAGTGGAATGAAGAGTGTGAAGGAGGAGGAGAATGTGGCCCTTGCATCTAAGGGTCCCAGTCAGGGGTAAGGGGGAGCAAAAGAAGAAGAAGGACCTATCTAAGGTCAAGTCTTTCAAGTGTGGAGAGTTTGACCACTACATTACCCAGTGTCTTCTTGAAAATAAGGACAAGTAGGAGAAGCAAGATCAAGCAACAGCACATGCTGAGATAGATAGGTTGTCCTCCAGGTTGGAGGAAGACTCTACGATGTTGGCAGCCATACCTCCAGGAGTGAGGTGCGGTGATTTGGTTTTGTAGCCCCAGAGAGCGACAGAGATGGGCAGGGTCCTTGAGGAGTCCACCTCATGGATCATTACCTAGCTACAAGGGCCAACAGTATTCAGTAGCAGGATAAATCAATGTCAGGAGATGAAGTTAGATTTTGAAGTGACAGTTGTAAACTAGTTGCAGTCAGATGTTGGAGAGCGCAGTGTAGAGTTGGCACCAATGCAGAGCGGCACAGTGCAGAGTCAGCAGCAGCGCAGATTCTTCAGTGACAGTGCAAAAGCTAGTAGCAGTCAGAGACTCGAATGACAGATGATTCAATATTTTGAATGTTTCTCAGTTGCAGTAGTTGTAGTTGCAGCAACAACAAATGAGAGGTAGTTGCACTACAGATGTAGTGTTGGCAGCAGTACAGCAAGGTCACCAGTCAGAGACTCGGATGACAGTTGATTCAATATTTTGAATGTTTCTCAGTTGCAGTAGTTGTAGTTGCAGCAGCAACAAATGAGAGGTAGTTGCACTACAGATGAAGTGTTGGCAGCAGTACAGCAAGGTTAGCAACAGCACAAAGGCGGTATCAGAGTTGCGCAATGGTTAGTGGACAGTGGCAGGCAATCACAGTGGCAAGACATCAACAACGTCAGAAAGGGATCATATAAAGACAGAGTGTTGCAACAGGGTGTGTAGCACTAGAACACAGTCCTTGCTAAGAGGGAGTGTTAGTTTTTTGTAGCATCAGATGTGTTCTAGCCACGAAATTTGGTGGAGAGGCTAGAATACATGAAACTTCTAAAACCTACAAATCATTTCTGGAAATTCCACCTAGAGATGACCTAATTATATTATTAACCTATTTTTTAATATTTTCTAAGTCTAAACTTAGGGAATATGGTTAATTAATCATAATTAATTAAGTCAAGGTGAGAATAGTATAGAAGCTCACACGAATCGACTTCAAGATGGTCCTAGCCCTTGATTAAAATTTAATCTTGGTCGTTGGAGTCCCAACAAAGGATTATAAGAAGAAGTAGATGGGCACTTGGAGAAGACACTTCAGTAGTTCGATTTCCTTGGCAGATCGATTTCCAGAGAGCAACAGTAGTTGTCAGAGAGCCAGAGATTGAAGTAGAGTCAGTGAGGAGCAAAGACAATGATCCAGAGGAAGTTTTCCAGATTAGAGAGGCAGCAGCAAGGAGTCGATTTATTCCCAGTGAAGCTGCGCAGAGGATTGCGCAGTTGCTTCAGAAGAGAAATTCGATTTGGCTAGAGGAAAAATCAAATTAGCTTCCAGAGGGTTGAAGAATTGATTTCCTCAGTAGAAACAGACAGGACGATTCCATCAAAGGCAGTTCTAGACTTAGACGTCCAAGGGTCTGCGCAAGCCCTACGCAGAAGTTGACACAGAGGATCCAAGAGGGACGAGTTTTCTAATGGAAATTGTGTCGGGTTTGCTTGTGGAGGAAGGGAAATTCCCTTAGGTAATTATGGCCAGATTCACTTCTTGTTTGGATTTCCAGCTGGGCATTCATAGATTGTACTCAAATTTCACTGTTGCTTAGTAATAAAAACCCTCAGCTGATGCACCGGTTTTCCAGTTGGGTTTTTCCAGGGATATTTGTCCAAAAATGATTGTGTAAATTTTATGTGTCTGCTAGATTTTCTTAGTTTCCAGTGCTATTTTCTTCCATAGTTTATTTATGAAGATTGTAATGTGTTTATTTCAATGTTGTCATAGTAATAAACTGAATAATTAATTTATCAGTTAGAAGAAATATTACCAATTGATGCAATAGCATTTCCGTTTTTGAAATTTTCATAGTTGCTAGTTGCAGGGAGCCGAAATTGCAAGGCCAAACTTTTGATGTGTAGCTGCAGGGCCCGAAATTCCAGAGCGAACCTACAAAAGGTCGAAGTTTTGAAGCTACCTTGAGGAAGATCTTGTTGGAGGGCTGACTTGAGGCTTGGGAGGATTTTGGGCTTTGGTATTTGGGTCTTGGAGGTCTCATTGTAAGAAGATTCTATAAGAAGATAAGTTTTCTTTCTTAGTTTTCCCCTTGGAGAGGTTTTGCCCTGGCTTGGATCCTATATCTTATGTACTTTGTCTCGTTGTGATATTCATTATTTAGTAATTACTTGATGAACAAAATATAATAAATAATAAGAAGCCAACAAATATCACAATTAATTAACAAAATAGAGAAAATCATTTATAATCTACAAGTCTCTTGATTTTCTAACATGGTTTCGGAGCTAAGGTGCAAGGTGTTGGAAAAACTGAGAGGGGGGTGAATCAATGTTTCTTTCCAATTGTTATTCTTACTGGTTAGATCATTTATAATTAGAACACAAAATGAACAATAAGAATTTCTTCAATAAAATATGTACAATAGGTGTAGGGCTCCAACCCTAGACGAAGACACTGATCTTCAATCTTCCAAGCACCAACTTGGACTATTGTGAGGCTTCGACCTCTAGGGCTTCGACCCTATCTATACAAGGCACCGACCTTGCGTTTAGAGGCTCCAACACCAAGGGCACCAACTCTTCTTTGGTTCAGGCTCCAACCTGGATTCTTGAGGACACCAATCCTCTAGGGCTCCAACCCTATCTTCCAAGGCACCGACCTTGTCTCTATGAGGCTCCAACCATCAACTTCACTTCGTCAGAATATGCTTGGTTATTCTTCACAGCTCCCAAAGTCTTCTTCAACAAGCCCTCTCACACTTAGTCTCCACGTCACATCATCAATGGCAACCTTTTCTTCTTAGAAGGTGTCACCACTGCTCTTCATCGTACCCAAACAATTTCTCCAAGTTACCTCATGATGACATTAGCAATACATCATGATCTTCAATGTTATTTCCAAGATCACTTAAGGCTTCTCAACTAAATATCTTCAATCTTCTTCAAGGTCACTCCACAAAGTCTTCCTAGTCTTATCTTCAAGTCTTCTTCACTTTTTCTTTTTTTTTTATACTTCTACTTCACTAATCTCCCTTGATCCCTAAATACTGTGCTCAATAAGTTGTTCTTCAAGAATGTCTTCAATATTTTTAAGAGCGCCTTTGATTCTGCCCCAAGGTACCTTCTAAAATAGTTCAAGCCTCTCTTAGATCAAGGTCTGCACTTCAAGTCATCACAAGCTTTGCCAATATAAACCTTAAGATCCTTCAGATGTTAAGTTCTAGCCTCACATTTTCCAAGCTTGAAGATTTGAGGATTGTACAAGTGTAACTATAGCTGTGTCTCTTCAAACTGAGATCGTTTTTCAAGCACCGAGCTGCCTCCACAGGACTGTCTCCACAAGTAGCAACATTGTTCCTTTTGTGCACAAATCTGAATTATATTAGTTCAGGTCTGAAGCTAAATGATCACCACAGATCTGCAACAAGTGTGAAAAAAAAGGTCAGAAAAAATGCTGCTACAGGATCGAGAATATGCTGCCACAAATCTGCAAGGAAGTGTTACAACAAGTCCAAAAGTGTGCCTCCACAGTTCTGCAAACAATGCTACAACAAATCCATTTTTTCTGCGTAAGTCTGCAATAACGAGTCTGCAATATAATATATCTGTTTTAAGGTTTTAGAGGTGACACTCCACCACACTGCTGCAATCCAACTTCTTTGTATGGTATCCCAAACAGAAATTATCCTTAACTGTCCTTCTCGCCCTCCTTACTGTGTTTTTGGTCCTCTCTGAACTCCTGTGATATTCTTCACCGAAATTGATGGTGAAAAATGAAGGTTTCGACTTATATTTATAGTGATTTCGTCCTTTAAAGAGAGGACGTGACTGTTGGAGATGAGAACCGACATATGTATGTTAACTTAGGTCGGATAGATAAAAAAATATTTTTCTAAACTTAAAAATTCATTATCTCATCAACCACCAGGAGTTTGGGGGCAAGTAAGGGCTCATTAGAAAGGGAAAAATATACTCTACAAGATGGTATAGGATCCATTTTGAAAGGTTACCTCTAAGGTGGTAAAAAACATTTTTCTTTGTGACTGCCCTTGAATTATTTAGTGCAGAAAATGATTAGGACAGTATGGCTTCTTTGTTTGGGTTCTCCATTGTTTGTCTTCTCCATTATTTGGCTTCTTCATCATCATAGGAACATGTAGGACATCTACGTCATCATGATAGTGTCCAGCAATGAGTGTATCACCCATGTCATCACATAATTGTGCAGTGATATGTTATAGTGCAGCATCATTAGGAGAACTTCAAATTAGTCTTCCAGCCATCAAATGAGATCTTCCACATCATCATCTAGTCTTCCAACCTTCTTCAAGTGTATGACTTCATCAAGTATCATCCATGTGTATGACATCATCATATGTCACCATCAAGTATCATCCAAGTGTATGACATCATCATATGACATCATTGGTTAAGATCTAGATCATCAAGTGCATGCAACATAAGATCAAGTACTTAGGGCTTGACATCTTCATCCTTCATTAGTGATTTGACTTCTTCGTGACTTGACATCTTCATTGATAGTGTCCTAGTCAACCAAGAGTCATGGCATCATCATCTGGAACTAGGCATCTCAAGAATATTGACATCTCGGTCAATGCCACATTGACATCAATGACAACCTTGATTAACACAAGGATATTGAAGATCACATCCTAGTTGGCATTGGCAAGGGTTATGGAGAAGGGTTTCAAGCTTCTTAGGATTCTCGCTATATCCATCAAGGGTTCAATTTCAGATCATCTCCATCCAACAAAAGAAGTGACGGATGGAAGTTTATTTTCCACTTTATTTGATACTTTCAAGGACGAGAATGTATGGGTTATTGACATTGGTGCTTCCAGACATATGACAAGTGAATGCACTAAACTCCAGACTTTGTCAAAAGGAACCTCCTCTCATTCGATCGATCTTGGAGACAAAAAGAGTTATCCAGTGAAAAGGATTGGATCTACTTCGTTGGAGCTCGAGTCTGGTGGAAGTATTCACCTCAACAATATTCTAAATGTTCCAGGTTTGAAGAAAAACTTACTTTCTATTTCTTTTTTAGAGGATAACGGTAATAGAATTGCTTTAGTTAATGGTAAGGTTTTGGTTTGGGGTAAGGACTCTAGTATTGATAATGCTAAGTTAGTTGGCATTCCTGAGGGAGCATTATATAAACTTTTTACACCTCTATCTCAAGCCCTAGTTCACTTAGATGTAGGCCCTTCCGAACTATAGGAAAGAAGGTATGGAAACCTTCACTACAAGATTTTGCCATCTCTAAATCAAATGATTAATGGCATACCCGAATTGAAAGAAGAACATGAAGGGACCTACAAGGGTTGCAAGGGTTGTGCTCTAAGAAAGAATGTGAAAATCCATTTGCAAAAAGTGATACCAAATGTATGTGGTCCCATGGTAGTAAAATCACTCGGTGGGCATCAATTTTATGTGACCTTCATTGATGATTTCTCAAGGAAAATATGGTTATATCTCCCCAAGAACAAAGATTTGGCATTCGAGAAGTTCAAGAATTTAAGAATGAAGTAGAGAATCTGACAAAAAGAAAGATCAAGACTCTAAGGTCTGACAATGGTGGAGAATATACCTCCAAAGAACTTATAGCATTTTGCAAGGAAGCAAGGATTAAGAGGGAATTATTTGTTCCTTATAATCCTGAACAAAATGGCGTGGCTGAAAGGAGGAACAGAACAATCGATGAATGTATCAATTCAAGGCCATGACTCATGATCAAGATTTGCCTCAATTCTTATGCGGAGAAGCATGTGTAACAGTTGTCTACTTGCAGAACTGAAGTCCTCACAAGATTCTCAACAACATGACATCGAAATTTATTATCAGATTTATTTGAAGGACCGCTTAACCCTACTCGTATACATTGTGACAATGAAAGCTACATAAGATTTACAGAAGACCTGAAGTTTCATGCTAGGACGAAGCATATAAACAATAAGTACCACTACATCAAAATCCTGGGACGAGATGGGGTCGTGGAGTTGCACTATTTACCTACAGATGAACAGGTAGCAGATATTCTGACTAAAGCATTACCAAACAAGAAGCTTGAGTATTTGAGAGACAAGCTTGGTTTGGTAGACATCTCTTCCCTTATTAAGAGGGAGTGATGTTGGATAGTTCTTCTCTTTATGTGTCATGCACTAGACCAGGACTAACAGTCGTAAGTGTTAGTGAAGGCCATAAGGAAAGACGACACATTGAGGATGTGCATCAGCTATAAGGCCCTTAACAAGAAGACGTTGAAAACCCGATACCCCATTCACTGCATAGATGAGTTTATGGATGAGTTTAGAGGAGCCAAGTATTTCTCTAATATAGATCTGCATTTGGGGTACCATCAAATTCAGGTGAGGGATCAAGACATCCCCAACATAGTGTTCAGGGTCACTACGGCCATTTCGAGTTCTTGGTTATGCCCTTTTGGCCTAACCAACGCACCTGCTACCTTTCAGTCTCGCATGAACCACGTGTTCCGCAAGCAGCTACGCAGATTTGTAATGGTGTTCTTTGACGATAGATTGATCTACAACAGGACGTGGGAGGAGCACTTGCAGCATCTCGAGGAGGTGCTTCATATCTTGGAGAGACAACGGTTCTATTTGAAGTTGTCCAAGTGTGAGTTTGGGTTGACCGAGATGCTCTACTTGGGGCATATCATTGGAGAGGATGGAGTACGAGTGAACGAGGAGAAGATTAGAACCATCCAGAACAGGCCAATTCCCTGGAACGTGACCGAGCTGAGGGGATTTGTGAGCATTTACGCATATTACAAGAAGTTCGTGAAGGGCTTCTCACTGCTAGCAGCGCCCTCACAAATCTGAACAAGAAGGGGGCATTCGCATGGACTGACAAGGCACATGTAGCATTTGAGCACCTCAAGGACGTGATGAGTAGTTGCCCAGTGTTGGCTCTACCTGATTTTACACAATCGTTCACCTTGGAGTGTGATGCATCAGGTGAGGGCATTGGCATTGTAATGTCACAGGGAGGCCATCCTATAGCTTTCGAGAGTTGGAAGCTCCTTAGTCACAAGAGGTTGTACTCAATCTATGACAAGATGTTGGCCATCATGCATGCATTGGCCAAGTTCCGACAATACTTGGTAGGTAACAGGATTAGAGTGAACACTGATCATAACAGTCTTCGCCACTTTCTGGGGAGAAGGGCCTCAACGATCGACAGCAAAAGTGGGTCAGCAGAATTCAGACCTACAATTTTGACATAGAATATGTCAAGGGCAAGCATAACGTGGTGGAAGATGCCTTATCCAGGAGGCTCGCAACACTTTCCTTCATGAGTATCTACCATGATTGGAAGGCACAGTTGTTGGTGGAGTACTCCAAGGATTGACGGGCGTGTGAGATCTTGGAGGGTACCCATGGGGACGAGCGCTACCATGTGATGGTAAGTAACATTTACTACAAGGGAGGGGAATTTATTTGGTTCCTGGTTCACAATTGAGGGAGAGGATTCTCCATGCAACGCATGATTCAGCATTGTCAGGAAACCAAGGGTTCCTGAAGACTTACAGGACAATCAAGGAACGCTTCACTTGGAAGGGCCTCATGGGTGACGTGTTGAGACATGTTCAGGAGTGTGAGGCCTGCCAGAGGAACAAGGGGGAGTTGACCCATCCTACTGAGTTACTATAGTCGCTTCCCATTCCAGAGGGGAAATGGGAAAGCATCTCGAAGGACTTCATCACGAGACTTCTCGTGGTGCAGGATCGTGATTACATATACGTAGTGGTGGACAGGTTGACAAAGTATGCCCATTTTGATTACTATCCCCACCAAGTACACTGCTTCGCAAGTTGCAGAGTTGTTCTTCAGAGAGATTTTCCGACTGCAGGGTCTTCCCAAGACCATAGTCAGTGACAAGGATAGTCGCTTCATGGGAGCATTTTGGCAGGAGCTCTTTAGACTGGTGAGTACTGAGCTCATTCACAGTACCAACTACAACCGCCAGATAGATGGACAGAGTCACAGACCGAGATAGTCAACAAGTGGCTGGAGGGGTATTTGAGGAACTGCGTGACAGGGCAGTAGTGAGCGTGGATAAAGTGGTTGCACTTAGGGGAGTATTGCTACAATACTACCTACCATATGTCCATCGATATCTCCCCTTTCCGTGCTTTGTATGGGTATGATGCTTTATCTTTTGCTAAAATTGGTTTTGGAGACAACAGGGCCCCAAGGGCCAAGGATTGGATTCAGGAGAGCCAAGATATCCTCAAGGCTCTCAAGGACAACATACAGACTACCCAAAATCAACAAAAAATATATGCAGACAGCCACTGGGTTGAGAGACACTTTGAGGTGGGAGATTTAGTTTGTTTGCACCTCCAACCATATAGGCAATCCATGCAGAAGCAGAAGGGGGCCAAGAAGATACAGTCGCGTTTTTATGGGCCCTACAGGGTGATCAGGCGGAATGGAGAGGTGGCATATGAGTTGGAGCTACCACCTGAAAGCAAAATGCATAATGTCTTTCACATTTCATGCCTCAAGAAGGTATTGGGCCAACATGTGACAACATCCATAGACCTACCACCACTGGATGATGAGGGTCACTTGGTTCTTGAACCCGAGGCTATTTTGGAGACCAGGGAAAGGAAGTTCGAGAGCAGGACTATCAGCGAGTATTTGGCGTGATGGAGGAATCTACCAGATGAGGACGCCACATGGGAGGGGGAGCACATTCTGCAACACACCACATTACAGTTGCTTGGGGACAAGCAACATTTGGGAGGGGGGGACTGTGATGTCCCCTCTAATTAATTTCACCTAGCAACTACACCAATTTTGCAATTTTGGCTAAGACATGGCAATTTTGATGTTTTGGAGTGCCTAACTTAGGGGAAAGGGGTTAGGAGTACCCCACTTAATTAAATTGGCGAAGGAGGGTCCCAACATAGGAGAAAAAGGGATATCTACCTTGTAGTGGATGGTGGGGGCCACCCCAAAGAGGAATACACACCCCTTGAGAAAATTCACACTTTTGGAGGGAGAAAGACCAAGGTGGGGTCGATGCATGGGGCCCACATGGAGGGGGAGCTCAAGGATAAGTAGTGAGGGATGCATTATTTTGGGGGATTTCGAACCTTTGCATACCAAACCTAAGTAGCATGCTTTAGCTATTGAGCCAAGTCTGCAAGTGTTGTTCAACACACGAGATTCTCAGGGGAGATTCTCACCCTACCTTCGTTCGACTTCGATTGCCAGCGTAAGGAGGAAAGTCTACATCATTTGGGAGTTGTTTTGGTCTTGGTACCAATGTATTTCGTGGGACTTACTCAACAAAATGTGCACAGAAAGGGGAATACGCATCACCTAAGAGAAAGGGTTGTGGAGCAGCACACTTGCTGAGTTTTCTGGGAGAGCCTTAGGACCATTTTCTGCCGAAGATTTGGAGTGCTAAGCAATCCCATTGCGGAGGGGATTTTGTTGTAGCAATGTCAACATTTCAGGGACTGCGTGGGCCTGTGCGAAGGGAGTTTCTAGGCACACGTGGGAGCTTAGGGGAAGAGGCAATTGGGCTAGATTGAGATGGAGCTTTGTTGTGGCATCGGGAGAGGAATTTTGTCAGCATTTACTCTCATTTGTAGGCACAGAACAAGGGTATTTCCAGGTGGGCCAAAATTCAAATTACCCAGCCGCTAGAGTAGTACATGCAAGTTGGGGGTAATTTCGAGGGTCTGAACTAGGCCAAACCCTTTCTGGATTTTGGTGGGTTATTTGAGAGGATGTCAGGGTTAATTTCTCGGAATTTTCTGGGCACTATAGGAGGTCCAAACAACAGATCTACTTCAGCCAGCAGTTTAGTTTTCCAGAGCCAACACATTTTGGAGCAGAATTGTCTTCACATCATCCGGGCCATTGTTTTCTTCACTTGGGACTTGTTTAGCTTGCCTTTGGCAAGCCTAGGTGCACTCACTCCAAACTTTGTTGTACCCCCACTGCATTATAATAAAATGGCTCGGCTTGGCTCAGTTTTTGGATAAATTTTTGGATGTTTACTTATGTGTGTAAAATTTTCTATGCATGTGCTATTATGGTTGTTTATCACTGTTAATTTTCCCTTAGGTATATTACAGGAAGAGCATCCAATACAAGAGCAGTCAAAGAGGGCCAATATTTTTTGAGGATTTAGGATTGGAAATCCAAGATAAGAATAGTCATAAAAGGACATACCCGCTAAACATCTGGATGGGGTATGTGCCTTAGAGGTAGTGTGGTAGCTCACGTAAAGCCTCCCAACATAATTCTCTTGAATGAAGTTGAGCTTATCTAGTTAAGGCCTTCAGTGACACTATTTCTTATGATATAGATGCTTGACAGATGGCTTATCAATCTGACTCTTCTTATGAGAATGCTTCAAGATTAAGATTTTTTGTACTTTATGATGGGATTATGAATACCTCCCTAGTTAAGAAGGAGTGTTGGAAATTGTAACTAGGTTTGGTCTTCATACTGACCTTTGTCATCATGACATTATATATTTTGTATAAAGAAAGAAAAGATAAGAAATTTTATTCAAAGCGTGGGTTTCATGCTCAAGTCTAGGTCAAAAGCATGTTCTTCATGCTTCTATGTATTTCTAGGTCTTTCTAGGACAAAGAAGAATTTATGTCATGTATTACAGTCCCATTTGGAGTCTTTGTAACAAAAGAAAATATTTATTTTGAGTCAAGAAAGGCCATTTGTTCCTCCAATACCAAGTCGGCCCAAGATGAAGTCAGCCTAAAGGAGGGCTATTCAACCCCTCAAGAAGTTAATAAATAAAGGGAGCTCGACTCATTTTATCAATCACTCATCTGAAGTTCGATCTGCAATAGCGAAGAAGGAGAAAGAGCTAAAACGACAAAGGAAGGAAGAAGCCAAAATATTTTGTGTTTATATATTTTTTTGAACACACATGTGAAGTTGCTAGGGTTTATGTGTAGCTTCCAATTGCAAGGGGTGAAATTGCAGGGCCAAAATTCTGAAGTGTAGTTGCAAGGCCAAAATTCCAAAGCGAAGCTGCAAAAGGTCGAAGTTTTCAAGTTGCCTTCAAGAAGATCTTGTTGGAGGGATGACTTGGTACTTGGGAGGATTTTGGGCTTTGGCCTTTGGGTCTTGGAAGTCTCGTTGTAAGAAGATTCTATAAGAAGAGAAGCTTTCTTCCTAGTTTTTCCCCTTGGAGGGGTTTTGCCCTAGTTTGGAGCCTATATCTTGTGTACTATCTCGTTGTGATCTTCATTGTTTGGTAAATGCTTGATCAGCAAGATATAATATAAATAATAGGACACCAACAAATATCCAAGTAATTATCAAAATTGGGAAAATCATTTATAATCTACAAGTCTCTTGATTTTCTAACAATTGGTGTTTGAGAGGGAGGCTTATACAGACTCCTAAGACGATCAGCTCAAGCATTGGTACATAATGACACTAATCTATGTGAGTTATGATACTGAAGATTTGCTCACATTCTCTTTGTTAGTATTAAGGAACGTGGTTACAAGTCTTCCAAGGCTCCAAGTACAACATGAAGGAGTTTACAAAGGTTGTGCACTTGGCAAGAATGTCAAGGGTCCCTTTCCGAGCAATGCAACAGATCCAAAGGAATCTTGCATATAGTTCATTTAAAGTATGCAAACAAATGACAACTTCTTTGGGAGGTTTCTTGTACTATGTAACATTTATTGATGATTTCTCCTAAAAAACATGGATCTACTTCATTAAGACAAAAGATGAGGTATTTAGCAAGTTTCAGGTATTCAAGGCTCAGGTAGAGAACTTGACAGAGAAGAAGATCAAGACTCTAAGGTGAGATAATGGAGGAGAATATACTTCCAAGGAACTCACTGTAATATTCCTAAAAGGAAAATACAGGAAATAACAGAGGCTATGAACTAACTACAAATTGCAATCTCAAAAACATGTAAGCACATGAATTAAACACCAGAAATATGGACCAAGCTCTGAGTTATTTTATTAATATGAGCAGAATGGGTAAAATAGATGGCAATAGTAGAACCTGGGAAGGCAAAACTCGGGCAATAATGATGAAGTCCAAGTGTTGTAGAAGCTCCTCCCTAATTTTTTCACTGACCCAATAAATTTTTGATGCTACTACCAAATAGGTAATGGAAAATTTTCCCTCATAAGTGCTTAGAAAATTCTGAGAAAATAGTTGGTGCACTTTCTCAACAAGGCCAACAAAACCTAGAAATGGATTGGCCCCAAACCAACTCTCCGGGAAACCCACAAAGTGGTGCAAATTGCCAGCTAACTAGTAAAACGCACTGCTGAAAGAAAGTGAATTTATGGCCTAAATATTGCCCAAATCACACTGAAAATGCAGCTATAGGCTCCACTCCAAATACCCACAAAACCCCAAAAATATTTTGGGTTGATTCTGAGTGACAAGAAAGCCCACCAAATAGTGCGAGTGGCCCTCTAGCTAGCTACACGCACTGCTGAGAAATAATGCTCCAAAAACTCCCAATTACTCCATTGTAATGTCCCTAAAGTTCCACACAAAATCCCCTCCGGAATCTACCTTCTCTTCCAGCCAATCTCCTCCGAAAATTAGTTTCTCTCTTTCCCTACGCAAGCGTTCTCCTGTGAGCTCTGCACACTACCAGAATGGAGAAATTCCGCCCACCAAATGGCCAACACTTCTGCCTTGCGAAACACTACCAAAATTCCGGTCTCGAGGTAGGAAATCTCTCTACAAATCACCGGATCTCCCAACGCACTCTAGCTAAAGAAATTTGTGCTCCACAAACTACCTATGCACCAAGGAAGTGTGTAGAACTAGATGAACATCTACAATAAATCTCTGTGGAAATCTGGAATTGGACTCCCCAAATTTCCTCACTAGGGATACACTCAAAGTTCTCAGAAATAAGGGTGGAATTCCACTTGGAACTCCTGTGCTAAACAACACTTCTCTTCTTGTGCTAAATAGCTCCAAGAGAAAATGTAATGTGAAATGTAATAGTTAAAATATGATCCACAAAATGAGTCCATACTCCTTTTATAATTTCTTCTCATGCCTCTAGACACCTTTTTTTAATATTATTTTATTGGTGGGGCCATTTTCCACTAAGTTACTTTTTCCACCACTTAATAAAATAATAATTTGCCACTATTCTCCAATAAAATAATACTAGCCACCTTTCTCCAATAATATTTTCTCCTTTAAATTAATATCACTAAAATTGGGCAAAATTCCTTAGTGATTCCCATGCTCACAAAATTGGGGATATTACAAACCTCCCCGCCAAAAATTGCTTGTAATTGCAAACAATACTGGGGTCCCATCGTGTGGACACTGCATCCTCCTTCCCTAAAACCTGGTGGCGAAATATCGATGAAGGCCAAGCTCATCCTGCCCAAGTATCTCTATGATGTCAATATCTACCCACCCGTCGCTAATCTCGATCCCGAGCTACAGCTAGTGAGGCCTACCTCGCCAAACAATGGAGGCCTCATAGATCCCCCATGTGTCAACCCCAGAGTGAGCTAGATCACCCTCTACTATCGTCCTACTCCTTACGAGATGGAGTGGCCTGTCAACCAACTAAATCCCTAGATCCCCTAGCTAGACTTGCTGCAGCATAGTTCTAACAACTGTTATAATCCATCGGTGCCTCGTCCCTAGCCCCTGCATGCAACCAACATATACGCACCATATATCATGTACTAATTTGAAGTATGCTAAACTTCCCTGTGCCTACCCCTACGTAGTATTGATGACAGCTCGAAGCCACATGTGCCAAATAGCTGCCCCCTGAATGCAGCCAATAGATGGGTATCTGATATTTGCAATCAACTTAGTGCATGCAGATTTGCCCTGCTCCTGCCAATCATCACCACTGATTTAGCCACCCGTTCTCTCGATAATGTGCCAATACAATGTCTAAAGTCCGAACACATACTGGAAAACTGCCTCAACTGTACACAGTATCCTCTGCTCATGCATGGTCCTGGCATGCCCTGTGGAAAGAGTGACACATGTCTCCCTCGTGACCAGCTCCCCAGGCGTAGGCTTTGTGATGAACGATATGCCACCCCTGCAGATGATCACCTCATCCCCCAACCTATGGCTGTCAATACGCGCGTTGAGCGAATGCCATCGATGAGAAGTCCCTCCCTTAGTGTGTCGAGTGTCATCAAAATAACTTGGATGAGCTCCCTGTCCCCTGCTACTCGTGCCCAAAGTATCAAAGGACAACAGGCAAATCATTCGTGCCTGTAAGTGATGTAGAAAAGGGACAGGTGTTTGAGTCCCCATGGATACCATCGAATATCACCCATCTACGTCCCCATCGATCCTGGATGAACTACACCCAAAGGTATGCCCAGTGTCTCCATCCATAAGTCTCCCTGGAGGCAATAGTCAAAGACCTCGTTGTGCAGCACCATACGCCCATGCATACCACCGGACATCCCAGTACTCCTCGACATGCCATTGTACATCACGGCCTACCCTTGTACACCGTTGGATACCCCCTGCTATTGATGTCCTATCCTGTATCAGCTAGTGTCCTGTCAGTGTCACTGTTCCTGACACTCCCCGCGAGTACTCAAGCGATGCGAGTCACTCCTACTCCATAGTGTAAACCAACATGCTACAACACACCACCATGCATCTCCATGCTCCTCTGCAGGCTATTGCTCCTCGCGGCATAACCTTGCACACCACTGGATGTTATGGCCTTAAAATGGGTATGTACACATCAG
The DNA here is from genome assembly GCA_034641835.2 of Pinus albicaulis. NCBI lineage: Eukaryota > Viridiplantae > Streptophyta > Pinopsida > Pinales > Pinaceae > Pinus > Pinus albicaulis. The sequence goes on from CM076577.1 coordinate 208,309,754, forward strand.
TCTGCATCCCTCTACCTAACATTGGACCCTACAATATAACTTTGTGCAGTCCTGTGTACCACAAACTACTGTTGTACCACCCTGTAACATATGGTATCCCACATGTGCCAAATTGTCCGCCACTCTGCTAGTGAGCCCTCCCCATGATGTGGACTACATCTCCCCATCTACCTTGAGAGACCTAAGCGGCCTAACTCCACACCTGCTAGAGGGGATATCTCTATTGTGTCAAGCCTCGGTGACTCTTACTCCCAATACCTCAATGGGAGAACATCGTCTCCATACAACACCCGGTCCGGCGACCTACCCATGCCACCTCCTCCAACCAGCTCCTGCCAGAGAATGTTAATCATCCTGTGACTGCATGCGCAACCAACATGCCAAAACAACCCATGGAGTTTGCTCACAAACCGCCTGGCCACTAGTGCCTACCAGAACTCCCCTAAGGAATGCATGTGCTCAGTCACTAGGTCGACTACCTCATCAATGACATAGCCATCCCACATGTTTGGTATCGGATAGGAAGCCCCACCTAGATCCCCAGTACCCTCAGTGTCTGAGATCTCCCACTGAGCTTTACTCCAGACTAATACCATCTCCATGAGTCCATCCCACTCCATCGGGTACCAACTCAAAATCTCTCGCCATCCAACCCCAAGAGAGGGATCGAATGCACGAACCCCCGCACATAAAACAAGCCCTCCATCATGTGAGTGCTGCACCTTGTACAGCTCATGTCACCTCATCTTACCATCCTGGTCAACACAAAATCTGTCGAGGTGACTATGCATCTCTCTCTTCATTGTGCAAAGGTAGCCTAGCAATGTTGCAAGCTCCATCCATATGAGCCCAAATAGAGCTACTGTCTGGAAGTACTGCAACTATGTTGACGGTCTGCACATCTATCTGCTCTAAATCGGTGGTTGGCTCAAAATATGATTGCTCGTATGCCTCCATCATGGGCTCAACATGAGCCTCGAATTGTTCCTCCATAGACAACCCGACATGCAAGGCATGCTCACTTGTCAGTTGTAGGTGGTTGTCGTCTTGAAGTTTTGTTATAGATCTGGATACTGTTGTACCTATCAGCTCCTCTTCAATGGTGGAGATGTCTCCTGACACCTCATCAACCTATGGTGTGCTGCTCTCACCTGAAAACTCAGTCACAACATTGGATACCTAATCAACTGTCAGCATCTCATCAACGGATGCATGCTCAACTAACTCCTTGCCAACCATGGCCCCTTCAACAACTTTTTCATTTTATTCCTTGATCCTCCTCATCATCCCTCCATAATTCCACTGAATTCCCACTGATTTGTGCATATCTTTTAGATCATAGAACTCCCAAAAAGAGAGATACGATTGAATGCCATGTCCCAATGATTGGTATGCCCTCCAATTTGGTGCCAATAACTCCGCATCAGCTGCAATCATGTCTTGCCATCTTGATGCATTATCCATAATTTTGAGCATAGAGGATTTGTTGTATAATTGAGAATGGTCTTGATTCCCAACTGTGGTGTGAATCAGCTGCTCCCCCACATCAATCATCATTTGTTGCATCCTAATCACTTCATTCAAGGCTACTGTCGTCTTGTTTGATTTTAATCATTCTTTGGATCCCATGATTTCTTAGCTTTTTTTTTTTATTCAGGACTTGTCATCACTTGGCTTAAGGCCCACAGCTTGGCCAAGATCATGGCTCTGATACCACTGTAATATTCCTAATAGGAAAATGCAGGAAATAACAGAGGCTATGAACTAACTACAAATTGCGATCTCAAAAACATCCAAGCACATGAATTAAACACCAAAAATATGAACCAAGCTCTGAGCCATTTTATTAACATGAGCAGAATGGGTACAATAGATGGTAATAGTAGAACCTGGGCTTGCTACAAGCAATCAAGGAAAAAATCAGGTGATAATAATGAAGCCTAAGTGTTGTAGAAGCTCCTCCCAAATTTTTGCGCTGACCCAATAAATTGTTGATGTTGCTTCCAATAGGAAATGGAAAATATGCCCTAGAATTGCTCAGAAAATTCTGAGAAATTAGCTAGGGCACTTCTCAACAAGGCCAACAAAACCCAGAAAGGGATTGGCCCCAAACCAGCTCTCCAAGAAACCCACAGTGGTGCAAATTGTCAGCTAACTTGTAAAATGCAATGCTGAAAGAAAATGGATTTTTGGCCTAAATATTGCCCAGATCACACTGAAAATGCAGCCACATACTCTTCTCCAAATACCCACAAAAACCCAGAAAGGGTTTGGGTTGATTCCGAGTGACAAGAGAGCCCACCAAATAGTGCGAGTGGCCCTCTAGCTGGCTAGACGCACTGCTGAGAAATAATGCTCCAAAAACTCCCAATTCCTCTGTTGTAATGCCACTAAAATTCCACACAAAATCCCTTTCGAAATCTACATTCTCCTCCACAGAATCTCCTCCAGAAATTAGTTTCTCTCTTCCCCTACGCAAGCATTCTCCAGTGAGCTTTGCACACTACCAGAATGGAGAAATTCGGCCCACCAAATGGTCAAGGCTTTTGCCTTGTGAAACACTACCAAAATTTTGGTCTCACCACAGGAAATATCTCTACAAATCACCGGATCTCTCAACACACTCTAGCAAAAGAAATTTGTGCTCCACAAACTGCGTCTGTGCCAAGGAAGTGCGCAGAACAAGATGAACACCTACAATAAAGCTCTGTGTAAATCCTGGACTGGACTCCCCAAATTTCCTCACTAGGGAGACACTCGAAGTTCTCCAAAATGAGGGTGGAATTCCACTTGGAACTCTTGTGGTAAACAACTCCAAGAGTCTTTTTAATGTGAAATGTAATAGTCAAAAGATGATCCACAAAATGAGTTTATCCTCCCTTTATAATTTATCCTCGTGCCTCTAGACTCCTTTTTTAAATATTATTTTATTGGTGGGGGCCATTTTCCACTAAGTTATTTTTTCCACCATTTAATAAAATAATAATTTGCCACTATTCTCCTATAAAATAATACTAGCCACCTTTCTCCAATAATATTTTCCTCTTTTAATTAATATTACTAAAATTGGGAAAATTCCTTGGTGCTTCCCATGCTCACAAAATTTGTTGATTTTTAATGTACCGTGTAGAAGTGGTTTCCCATGGGTTAGTCCATACCTAGGGAAAAGTGTCCAAAATAATTTTTTTCCTAAGTGTGACTTTATAAAGTGAAAGTGACTTGATAAGTGGTAAAGTTAATGTTAAATTATAAAGTGAAAGTGACTTTATAAGAGGTAAAGTCAATGTTAAATTATAAAGTGAAAGTGACTTTATAAGAGGTAAAGTCAATGTTAAATTATAAAGTGAAAAGTGACTTTAGACATAAAGTACAATGTGGATACTTTATTTAATGGGTGAGTTAAAAAATAGAAGGTGAAAATTAAATGCACATTTATTTTCATCCCTTGATCTAAATGAATCTGAGCCATTAGAGCTTAGGGTTGCCCAAAAGTCATTTAGAGAAACAAGAGGGGGAAAAGAAAAGGGAGATTGCATTCATTCATTCATTCTTCATGAGCAGATTGGAGAAAGGAGGCTGAGGGCTGGAGAAAAGTTCTGAAGGAGAAATTTGTTGCAGCAAGCTGAAGAAGTGATTTCTAGGCAAAATTGAGCACAAAAATCAAGGCATAGAAGACAGTAGAAGGCACAGTACGAACATCATTTAATGTTGTGAGCTACATGCAGTTCGAGAGAAGTTTTTGAAATATATATATATATATTGAAAAAAAAATCCGTACAATTCGTACAGTGGTACGGAAATCCGTACAGTCTGTATCCGTACATTATATATTTTCAGCTTCAAGTGGGCACGGAAAGTCGAAGCAAAGTCCGCATGATTTTCAGAGAGTTTTAGGCTGAAGAGATAAGTTGTATTTTGTTGTTTTGTTGTGTGCAAATGTATTTTTCTTGAACTTGAAAGATAGATAAATTTGAAGAGCTCTCTAATAGTTTTTTCGTGGAGAAGATTCAAGGGGTTTTGCCTGGGTCTAAGTTCACCAAAAATCTCTGTGTATTTTTATGTGTTTCTGGTTTGTTCATGTCCATATTTATTTTCAGCATGTGTTGACAGTCCCATGTGTTTTAATCTGAAATTTTCATTTCCAAAATTCTATATGTTGAATGTATGTTTATGGGAAAGGGCATTTAACTGAATGGGAGTGATAAGGTGAAATTAAAACCGGGTTGGAATTGCAGGAAACTTTTTAGTCATCAAATTTCAACAAAATTGGGGATATTACACTCACTGTCTTTTGCAAAGAAACTAGATTAAGAGGGCATTGATAGTCCCTTACAACCCTCAATAAAATGGGGTTATCAAACGAAAGAACGGGACCATTGAGGAAGCTTCTAAGGCAATGATTGATGATCAGGATTTGCCCATTTTCTTATGGGGAGAGGCATCCAAGACAGCAGTTTATGTTCAAAATAGAATTCCTCACTGGATTTTGGAATTCAAGACACCTAAAGAAGTTTTCACATGTGAGAAACCTCAAACCAGAAGTCAGGTACTTGAGAATATTTGGTTGTCTTGTCTACATTCATGTACCCAAGGAGAAGAGGATGAAGTCAGAGTCTTCTGGAAAGAAGGGAACATTGGTTGGACACAGAGAGTCATCAAAGGCTTATAGAATTTATATTCCAAGATAGCGACAGATTGAAGGCAACAAATATGTTAGCTTTGATGAGGATGCCGCCTTCAGGAAGTCTAAAGATATTGATGATGATGATGAACACGAAGCTCCCAAGGATGTAGGTTCAGGGCCTTCTAAACCTATGGAACAACTTTTAAATCATCGGGAAGAGCCAGAAGGGCCAAATGATCTAGTGGACCCACCTAAGGTTATTGTTCCAAAACCAAAGAAAAGACCAGCATGGATTCAAAGTACATCGTAGGAAGGCAAGGACATGCAGCTCCCCGTGGCACTTTCAGAGAAAGCAAATATCCCAAGACCTACTCAGGATATGCAGCATTCATGAGTCACATCATTGATTCTAAGCCATCAAACCATGAGGAGGCAAAAGGTCAACAAATTTGGAAGGATGCCATGATGGAAGAATATCAGTCTATCACGAAGAATGATGTGTGGGAAATTGTGTCTAGACCTAAAGGGAAGTCAATAGTCACTTTGAAGTGGATCTACAAGATCAAGCATGTGGTGGATGGGAGCATAGAGAAGTACAAAGCAAGATACTTGGCAAGAGGTTTCTCCCAGAAAAAGGGAGAGGAATACAAGGAGACATTTTCTCCAATTCTCAGGTATATTAGAACTATTATTTTTATTGCTTCTATTATGGGTTGGAAATTGCATCAGATGGATGTGAAGACCGCTTTTCTCAATGGAGTGATTGAAGAAGAAGTGTACATATAACAACCTCAAGGTTTTGAGGTGCGTGAGAGGGAGACTCATGTTTCCAGACTGAAGAAAGCTTTTTATGGACTCAAGCATGCACCTCAAGCTTGGTATTCTCGGATTGATGGATGCCTAACGAGTCTTGGTTTCACCAAGAGTGATGTTGATCCCAACCTTTAGTACAATGTTACTAGCGGTGAGCCTGTGATTTTGTTGTTATATGTTAACGACTTGTTTCTAACAAGAGCAGAGAATCTCACTGATCAATGTGAGAGGGAGTTGACCTTTGAGTAAGAGATGAAGGATCTACACTTGATTCATTACTACTTGGGATTAGAAGTATGGAAAAGCCAGGAGAGATCTTCCTTGGTCATGGGAAGTATATCATTACGATCCTTCAGAGATTTGGGATGATGGACTACAAGTCCATGTCTACTCCCATGGTGACCAATCTGAAGAAGCTAAGAGACTCCGATTCAAATTTGGTGGATCCCTATACGTGTCGATGACTGATTGGTTCATTGATGTATATGGTCAATACCAGACCTGATATTTGCTTTGCAGTGAACACCTTAAGCCAATTCTTGGTAGAACCGAGACATGTACACTAGATTGCGACAAATCATGTGTTGAGATATCTGCATGGTACAATCATTTATGTATTGAGATATGTCTCAAACACTAGAATACAGTTGCAAGGATTCTAAGATTTTGATTGAACATGGAGTGTTGAAGACAGCAAGAGCACATCAGGATGTTGTTTCAATTTCGGTTATGATATAATCTCTTGGATGAGCAAGAAACAGACATATGTTCCACTCAGCACTACAGAGGCCAAGTATATTGCAGCTAGTTTGGCAAGTTGTGAAGCAGTATGGCTTCGGAAGCTACTTGCAAGATTGTTTGATCGGGTGCAAGAACCAACCGTGATACATTGTGACAATCAAAGTTGTGTGAAGCTTTCAGAAAATCTTGTTTTCCATGACAGGTCAAAGCACATTGAGATCAAGTACCATTACATCATAGGCATAGTGCAGAAAGGAGTTGTGAAGCTTCAATACATTTCTATAGAGGAGCAGGTTGTTGACATTCTCACCAAGCCTCTGCCCAAGATGAAGTTTGCATACCTCAAGGACAAGCTTGGAGTGGATGAGAATGCCTCCCTTGTTGAGAGAGAGTGTTGATGTTGTAGCATCAAGGGGCAGACATTCTCCCTAGGTCAGGATATTGACAAGCCAAAGGTATTGACCAAGAGCCATGTAATTTGGCTAGGGTGAATGGCCCAAAGAGCATCAAGGCCCAGAGTGCTCTCCTAGATTGCCAAGGGGTACTTGGCTAGTGGATAGAGTGAGTGCCTTTAGCATCGGGCCTCAAAAGGCCAAAGGCCAGTGGGAACCTAGAAGGAAAAAAAGGCCAATGTGACCCTAGAAAGCCTTTGGCCAATGGGTAGCTAGATCCATTTGCAAAGGAGAGTTGACTAGTAGGCAACCAGATCTCTTTGCATGATGCTGATGCAGGATGCTTTCCACATGAAGTGGATAGATACATCAACATAGCAGGCTCATTCAATCTTTTCTAGAGAAGGAGAAAAATTTCAACAAAGTGGACATCTAAAGAAGTCAAGATGAATACCTCCCTAGCGAAGAGGCAGCGTTAAATTTTTGTAGCTGAGTTCAATATTCAAAAGAAGGAAAATATTTTTTTTCTTGAGTTCAAGTCAGCTCCAAGACGACAAGTCGACCCCACCAGTTGAATGGGCTTGACGCTTGGTCAAAACCCACATGAATTTACCACTAGGAATAGACCATTCAACCTCCTCCATTTGGCATCAAATCAATTTGGATCAAGTCAACAAGTCTTTTGTTCACATGTGCAGAGGAGATAGAGGAGATCTGAAGTTGACCAGTGTTGACCAACTTTATATCTGCTCTGTTTGACTGAATCTTTGACTGCTCTGTTTGAACGAAATTCTGGAGGGTTGACCAAACAACTTTCTGGCTAAGTTGACTGCATAGTTGATTGAATTTCGGAGGCACAAAGTTGACAGAAATTTCTGAGTTGACCGCAGCCTGTCTGAGGCGATTTGACCGAACCTTCTGAGACAGAGCTGACCACAGTTGACTGAAACTTTGTAAGGCAGAGTTGAGCAAGATTTCTGGGCAGCAGTTTGTGGGCAGTTGGACCAGGTTTGAACAATAATTTCTCCTAGAAAAGATTGCTGGGTTTTCTCCCAAGGTTGGGTTTCCCAGGTAAAAAAATTATGTTTTCTACTGTTCTACTGTGATCTCTACTGTTCTACTGTTCTATTGCATTTATAGTTGAGTTTTCCAAACTGTAATTGCTTAATGATAACATTAGAAGTAATTATCAGTGGCAGAAATGTGTGCTTGTCTTCTTAGCACTAGAAAATCAACAATTATGTGGGTATGCAGCCACACACATGTGGCTGTTTAATGAACCAGCAGGGTTATGATGGGACCTGGGGTTCATACCGATTTATGCCAATTTGGTACCAAACCATGGTCTCCCCTGCCCCAAACTGAGGTCATTGGCTGGGTCGACCTCCGAGCCTAATGAACTGATCAATCTGACTGGCTACTGGTTCAGCCCAGCCGAGTTTTAAGACCATGTTTCCAAGATAAGATAAGATAATTATATTAATGTCCAACGAATGACCACAAAAATAGGTCAGTGGGAGTGCTGAGTACAATGATGTCAATAGTAAATACAAAGCAGGAGAACTAAAATGTTTCCTATATAAAGAACAATAAGTAACATAAAAACATAAATTCTCTATGCCAAAACATGGAAAAAAATCCCTCGAATCCAAGTGCAGGCGGCTGCAATGGGAAGGAGATGTACTGAGGGAAAGGATCTAGGGACTGGGTCCTTGTCCACCTAGATCAAGCTTTCCTAACAAAGGCCGATCTCTTCCTAAGTTAGGTGACCTAATCGGCATTTATTGATTTTCTATTTCAACAGCCATATAGTAGTAATCTTACAAGGATTTCTGATCTAGCATTCCTTCTATATACGAGCAATAATTGAAGTGCAACCATTCAGTTCACAACTGTCTGGGATTACTTGATGTCGACCATCAATATATATCAAATATTCCGTTTTAGCTTATGAATCCTGCACATCCTATTTAAAGTTTAAACTACTTATATAAGTCTTCACAACATAACCAAACAATGATTAATAGCAAAACCTGAAGCATCGAGGAAATTACTTTTCACACAATTCAGACATAACTCAACCACAGAAATCATCATGGAGATTACAAATTGGTGGAAGAAGGAAAAAGGAACCATTCAGCTTCATTAATGTTACCAGATATAGAAGTAATGTCTCTTGCTCCAATCGATCGACCATGGCGCCATCCCATCTTAACCAGTAGCTTCACACCTGATCATAAAAATTTTGCACACAGTTAGCTCAGTAAATAGAAACAGCGCTGAGAAATGAAAGAAGTAATTATTTTTCAGAAACTGCAATAACAACGAACCAATAGATTCAGCAACTGGAACAATTATTTCATCCGGAATGGGTCCAGGGATCGCAGATGGCCTGCAAATTCAGAGCACCTCGATACATAAAGAATAATTTTGAAGGATTAAGGAACTGCTTTAGACAATAAGGTGGAATTCCAACTAGTGCAAGCTTGTCATTACGAGTATTTTCTAGAACTGCCAGAACATGCTACAAAATATTAAAACTTGTAACCAAGGACCTGTTATTTATTCAGCAGATGAACCTATCAAAAAATTTTGTGCTGAATACATTTTAATCAGGGGCACACTCCCCAGCCCATCAGTTTGAAATGTGTATTCACAGTTGCTCTTTAGTTGAAAGAAAAACTTTGCTCCAATACCTCACAAATATACTTCAGTTTGAATGTCCAAATTTTAAGAACTTAACTATCTATACAGATGTAGCGCGCATGTGCATCATATCCTTGCTAGGAGATATCATAACCTAGTTATAAGTGCGCATGCGCATCATATCCTTGCTACGATATATCATAACCTGGTTATAATATATAGATGTAGTGTGCATGTGCATCATATCCTTGCTAGGATATATCATAACCTAGTTATAATATATAATTTATTGATCGTGTTGGTTAGAGGTGCTTATATTTAGAACTCCATGATATCAAATTCAAGACCTTGAAGGAGAAAAATAAGATTTCCAAAAAAACACAAAACCCTTCTAAGCTTATTGGTACTGAGTTCCAAGTAAACTCCACTTCCTGGTCCTTTCCATGATACAAAACAAAAGTATACAGACAAATTCAAAGCCAATACAATTAGGTCAAATTCAAGGCCAATACGATTAGCTCCAACTAACTCCCTGAATACCAATCTCAGAATTAGGGATGAAGGAGAAACAACTTCGTAAGATGACCATTATTCACTTTAATAGTTTAATCTTCCACAATATGTTGCAAAATTTTGGTTGCAAAGAACATTGACAAATGAATATTCAGAGTTCGTTGACTGTAGGAAAATTATAAACTGCATCAACTGTCAAGTTACAAAGTTACATACTCATATTATTACTCGAAAAACTAGTAATGGTGCTTGAAAATTATACAGAAAAATAGGATAACAATCATCAGTACTCCTTAAATAATGTCCCTAATTTCCCAAAGGAAGCATTATAACATTGGTCGCCCACATCTATTTTTTATGATTGCTCTTCAATTTGGATGACAACCTCCATTGTTATTGCTTTCCATATTATTATCATAGTTGCCATTTTCTTCTTAGGTTCTTTCCTATTCCTTTCTTCCACAAGCATGACCTTGTCCTGTCTATTCTGAGCATTATATTTGAATTCATTGGTGCCATGTGATCATTTGCAGTACATGTGGCAAATTTGTTTATCCAGACTCTTTATTTGGGGTTTCCACCTTTGTAACTTGCAAACCACGAACCTTTTTTATTTATTTTCCCAATAGTCATCTTGTTGATGACAGTAGCTCAGGCAGGTACTTTCACACAGGCCTTAGTGTCTATACAAGTGGAAGTTGCCTATTGACTCTTAACCTTAGCAATTACTCTACTTATTTAAGAAATTGATTTTTATAAGATAAAGTGAGTTAATCTAATGAAATGCAAAGATTATTTGCATTAGTAAACTAGATAAATCTCAACTGTTGATCTCAAGTGATGTTGAGATCTAATCTCAACCATCAATCATTTTGGAGATTAGAGTTGTGGATTCAATTAATAACACAAGCTTATTAAGAGAAGGCTAGGCTAAGGGAGAAGACAGATATTGAGCACATAACACATCGAAAGTGAGATCTCAGTGATTGAGTGGAGAAGGACTTCCATTCAAGTGTGCTATGTTCGAGGAAGAGTGCAAGAGGCAGCAAGGGCAAGATCCAGATCAGCCAGTAGATCGAAGGACAGATCAAGGATTTGATCAGCTGGGTCATTTCCACGTTATGTTGTAATTGTGTTTTTTTTCAAAGGACCATTATTCCAGCAAGGGAGCCCTTATATGCTGTAGCTGAATGAGAGTGAATGAATGGTGTGTATGTGAATGAGAGTTGCATACTTATTTTGCTTCTGCTGTTTGTTTATGTGCAAATTCTTGCTGTGTTTTCTATTCAGTAGATCTGCATCTACTAGGAAGTAATTAACCAAGTTGATGAGGTAAACGAAAATTAACACACCTCCCTCATTAACTTAACATCATCTTCTCAAAATGCAACTACTGCAAAGACACTTTTAAATAATTAATTCTCCATGTTGTCGCACAAAATGTCTAGGCAACGCGACAACGGCTCAGATCGGGGGTTGTCACCCTGATCCCCAATCTCTCTATCTAAGCTGTCTCCTTGCAAGCTAAAGGAGGTAGACCCTAATAGAAATGAAGAAATAGAATTGGTTGAGAATCAACCAACTCAAGAGACACAACGGAAAGACCAAGTACTTGATGAGATTAACGAGATTTCACAGATCCAATTATATTAAAACCAGTGCCTTATGGAGTTAAAAAGATCTCGTTATGCAATTAAAGCCAAGTAATTGATGTATAACTACTGCTATTAATACACAAATGACCACAATGATATTCGATGAAATACCCTCACAATTATGCATTAAAGTAATCTGAATCCACAGTAATGCTATCATGAAATGACTATCAAATTGAAATGCCAGATCATTGAAATATTTCCGAATTTATAATGTTCCAATTAACCCAATCCAGAAATTAAAATGTTCCTATATAATCAAACTTTAGATAAAAAGTTTAAGCTCATTTGACTAAAAAAAAATTTTTAGGATTTTTGGAATTTTTTTTATTTTTTATTTTTTATTATTTTCCAAACAAAATATATCTATACAAATGAAACGAAAATTATGAATTAAAATCTAAAAAAAAACTAAAAATTAAAAATTAAAACTAAAAGTAAGAAAAATCGAATTAAAATCTATAAATTAATCTAAAACCCCTAAAGAATTAATGCTACCCTAAACTAACTAACACTAACAAAATCAAATTTAAATTAAAACCTAAAGCTAAACTAAGCTAATGTTAAAATCTAAAACAAAAAACAAATAAATCTGAAACTATGACTAATGAAATCAAGACAAAAATCGAAATTAGACTAAGACCTAGAACCTAGTGCTAACTCAATGTAGAAATCGAAAATCTAAACATAAACCACAAAATCAAAATCGAATCATGGAAAGAATTTACTGTTTGGTTGGTATGCAGGTCGGATGAAGAACGCGGCACAATGGACGGCGGCGTGAGGAAGCAAGAAGATGGGATATGAAGCGTGGGCAGAAATGGAGAGGCAGAACGGCAAAGGAGGAAGTGGTCGACGACAGACTTGGAGGCTGGACAGCGAACAAGTAAGGAAACGGCAGGATGCGTAGAGCAGAAGGGTTGGACGGCAAGGGAAATGCCGCAGAGGCTTGGCAGGCTAGATGAGGACGGCAGAGGGGCAAAGGTAACGCAACAGAGGAAATCTGGACGACGGCAGAGAGAAAGCAAGCGGACAACAGCGTAGAGGACAGAAAAATCGATTCGTGAAGGCTGGAGAGGGATTGGACAGCGTTTATGCAGGCAGGACGCCAAGATAACCTCAAACAAACCCAATACTCTTAAAAAAAAATAGCCCAACAGATTAAAAATTTTCCACATTACTCAGATTTTTTTAGAATCACTGATTTAGATGCATCTAAGATCTTCTCTTTTGCACTCAGATCTGCCAGCAAGACAATCCTGAGGCCAGATCTGGCCCTTCGAGGGTTAGATCTCGCTCAAATTAAAAAATTTCGAGAATTTCCCTGCAAATCTGCACAAAACCAAATCAGATCCAAAGCTATACAGAAATAAACCCTAAAATCCTAAAAGACATACAAATTTACAATGCTAATTTACAGATTTTGAGGCCCTCCTAGCCAGATTTAAACCGATTTCAGCACAATTTTTTAGAAATTCAAATTTTTAAAGAAAGGCACAAGTCCTAAAAGACTATGCAAAACCACTAATTCTGTAAGATAGCTTTGGAAATTTAGAAACAGTGGGATTTTTCAGATTTACGAAATCTGAAAGTCGGTTGGTCCAACTGAAGACTTCCCCAGACGCTCAAACCTTTTTTTTTTTTTAAATCCTGCACACTTAGATCTGAAATTTAGATTGATAGAGATTTAAGAAAATAAACATGAGACCTTTCAGAAAAAATAGATAACTAGTCTTTCCGTTAAATCAAAAAATGTCATCTTATGAACCCAGAAAACTGCACAAGATACCTATATGCAGATTAATCCATGAAGGCAATCAACCATAAAAATGCAAAATAAAGTAGCAAATTTTAGAAATAAATCACCACATAGATCTGGAAAATGAACACCAAAGTTTGTACCCCAAAGTCTTTATGCTTTATTTATCAAAAGGAATCACAAGAGCTTCCAAGAACAAGTGCATGATCCAAAGATCAGATGACTGAAAGACTGACAAAGACCTCTAATTTATAAGACAATCTCCAACGGCTAGTTCAGTTGATCCATGTCAAAATAATTTCGACCGTCGAAAAGATTTGATCATCTTTTAATCTGGACCGTTGAAATTATGAAGTTGAGGAAAAAACGAATTTATCATTTAAATCCATTTTAATTAACTCAAAAATATACCTCAAAATTTTGATTTTGACTTAACCACCTAGGCCCAAGGGTCCAAAATTTCTTGAAATTCTCAATATTCCCTTGGCCTGGGGCCTTTAAAAATTCATTTTTAAGGACCAACGAATTTTGCCTTTGAAGAATTTTATACTCACCTAGGACCTAAAATTAATTAAATTTCTGGCTTAAGATTTTTTTATTAATTTGACCAGAAAATTTAATTAATTGACTGAGAGGGAATTTAATTATTTTTCCAACCCTCTTTACATAAGATAAATACATTTAGACACACGAAGGGGGAATACCCATTCGTATAGACCCTCAAATAGATACCCAATTCTGCGACTCAAAACATGATCTAGTAGACCAAGTAGCTTATAATAAAATAATCTAGCCAAATAGCTACGATTATTGCCAAACTACTTTTACAAGGACTCGATAGAAAACACTAGGACTCACTTAGAATTCTGATGACAAAATCCACCCTAGCTTTGGGGTGAGGCTGGAAGGGAAAACTCTGCCGATCACTTGTGTCGAAAAACACAAGTAAATCAGTGAGGCAAAAAACCTCCTAGGATAGAAATCATCACCAACATACTAGGCTTACCTAGGTTGTTACATACATGACGATCTTACTTAGATCATTTAAATCATAAACATGCAGAATGGGTTTACATCATTTATAAAAAAATGTCAGTTGTCGATGAAATTTGGATGACGTGAACCTCGAACATGATAAGTCCCATTTGAAAAAATGGGGGGTGTACTGCTATGGGGTCGTTGACAAAGTGTGGTCAACATCTGGCTCTACTTGAGGACACGTTGCTTCATTGAAAGAATGTGAGAATCTAGAATTTGCATCCAAGCAACACACACAAAATTACATAAGTAGTGTCCATCCAAATATCATCATATAACATTAAGCACATGAAAAATAGAAGCTCTTCTAACATTTATTATTCTACTTAACATGAAAAGTAAATCTACTCTAACTGCAAAATGAAACGCTGAAATAACAAGGTCTAGAGTTACAGATACAATACAAAGGATGCCCTGTGGCATCAGATGTGCTCAATATAGTGCATGCTGAGCATTTGCTTGCTTTCAGGCAAGTCTGTTGGCTGCTTTTCAGATGTGCCATGTCCAATCTTGCTAATTGTAGGACTCTGTCTTATCCGAATGTCAAGCTGCTCTCGGCCATCAGACGAATCAAACTGCTTACTTCTTCTTTTCTGCTTTTTTCTCTTCGTCTGAGTGGGCTGTGATGTTAGTAATGAGACCACTGTAGATTTCTTGTCCCTATCTTGAAAATGCTTGTACAAAACATCTAATGAACTTGTAGTGTGACCAATCTTATTCTGAATATACTCTGTCAATGGTGACACATAAGCTTGATCGTCCTTTGTAACCATAGATAATTTTTCCTTAATGGGAAAAGTGACCTCCGTGTGATGAGATGGAAATTGCTTCAGCAAACTGGGCGGCCTATGATCTGTTGACAAATCTGACTTGGGTTGGAAATTCTGCATGTGTGATCTTTCCATTTTTTCCATCTTCTTTTGGATATCAGTAGAATGCTTAACATTATCAACAGTAATTCCCTTCGCATGACTCTCTTCAATAGTCAACAAATTGTGTTGAAGAGACATCTGATTAGAATGATTAACTTCCATCATCTTTAACCTGTTTTCCATGACATTTATTTCCTCTGCATGACTCTCTTCAATCGTCAACAATTTGTGTTCCATGTTTTTTGTTGATTCATCATTATCTGCTTTCATGGCCATGAAGAAATTTTGCATACAAATCATCTCTTTCTCATGTTTTTCTTCTAAGGCCAATAACCTACTCTGCATAGAACCAATTTCCCTGGCGTGATCCGCTATTATTTTTTCTTGATTAAGTTCCATATTTTTTAATGATTTGAGCCTGGTTGGCCTCCATATTCTTGATTACTGAGCTTGATTTAGTTGTATATCCTTAACCATCTGAATCAATTCGTTAACAAGATGCTTATCATTGTCAAGACTGATTTGACAATTTGTTTCTACTTCACCACTATCATGGATTTGTGCTGTCGTGGTACAAGTGGATTCATCTTGAGAATTGTCTGGAAATCTCCTGTTGATAGTTGAGTTCTCTACAAGATCAATTTCATTATTTTGCATAATACTGGGAGCACAAGGCAAGTCATCTTGTTTTATATATTTATCTCTAAAAGCATTGATGATGTCTTGTAAACAATACTCCTTAGGACAATTTCAAAACCAATCGATAGCATCACCTTTTAAGGAATAGCCAAAGATACGTATCTTGACATCTTCATGATTATATTGTGAAGGACAACAATATTTATTTATAAAAAAAGTGACCATCCATAGATGCTGTAAAGCAACGCCTGGATTACCCCCTAAGAAAAAAGCAGTTTAGAAATGACCACTTCTGGTATGTCATGAAAGGTGTCATCCATGATGACCTTTTTAAAGGTTAAGTGGATGTTAGAGAAAGAGATCCGTGTTCAAGAATAGTCAAAAGGTCCTCAAGAAGCGAGCTTCTTAGCAGGAACTCTTGTAAGAAATGAAAGAAATGGAGTCGCCACTTGAACATGAAACTAATTCTAAAACAGAAGAAATAATCGAGAGTAGCAGATGGATATCAGGGGGGATTCTTGTCTGAGAGTAAATAGATGAATAAGTAGAGTCGCCACCCAAACAAGAAGCCAACCGAAATGTCCAGGTGCTAAAGATACGATGATGAAATGATTAGTGAGATGATGAAATGACGCTAGAAAATGTGATCCCTTGTGATAGGCTGATGAATGGTGAAAAAAGATTAGAAGATCATAAAATGTCGTTAATACCAAGGACAAAAAAACTCTATCCCCAGCAACGGCGCCAAAAAATGTTGTCGTACAAAATGTCTAGGCACCGCGACAATGGCTCAAATCAGGGGCTATCACCCTGATCCCCAATCTCTCTATCGAAGTTGTCTCCTTGCAAGCTAAGGGAGGTAGACCCTAATAGAAATGAAGAAACAGAATTGGTTGAGAA
Source organism: Pinus albicaulis (assembly GCA_034641835.2). Classification (NCBI taxonomy): domain Eukaryota; kingdom Viridiplantae; phylum Streptophyta; class Pinopsida; order Pinales; family Pinaceae; genus Pinus; species Pinus albicaulis. The sequence continues at coordinate 208,326,346 of CM076577.1, forward strand.
TCAACCAACTCAGGAGACACAGCAGAAAGACCAAGTACTTGATGAGATTAACGAGATTTCACAGATCCAATTATATTAAAACCAGTGCCTTATGGAGTTAAAAAGATCTCGTTATGCAATTAAAGCCAAGTAATTGATGTATAACTGCTGCTATGAATACACAAATGACCACAATGATATTCGATGAAATACCCTCACAATTATGCATTAAAATAATCTGAATCCACAGTAATGCTATCATGAAATGACTATCAAATTGAAATGCCAGATCATTGAAATATTTCCGAATTTATAATGTTCCAATTAACCCAATCCAGAAATTAAAATGTTCCTGTATAGTCAAACTTTAGATAAAAAGTTTAAGCTCATTTGACTAAAAAAAAAATTTTAGGATTTTTGGAATTTTTTTTATTTTTTTATTTTTTTATTTTTTATTACTATTGAAACAAAATATATCTATACAAATGAAACGAAAATTATGAATTAAAATCTAAAAAAAAAACTAAAAATTAAAAATTAAAACTAAAAGTGAGAAAAATCGAATTAAAATCTATAAATTAAATCTAAAACCCCTAAAGAATTAACGCTCCCCTAAACTAACACTAACAAAATCAAATTTAAATTAAAACCTAAAACTAAACTAAGCTAATGTTAAAATCTAAAACAAAAAATAAATAAATCTGAAACTATGACTAACGAAATCAAGACAAAAATCGAAATTAGATTAAGACCTAGAACCTAACGCTAACTCAACATAGAAATCGAAAATCTAAACATAAACCACAAAATCAAAATCGAATCATGGAAAGAATTTACTGTTTGGTTTGTATGCAGGTCAGATGGAGAACGCGACACAATGGATGGCGGCGTGAGGAAGCAAGAAGACGGGATATGAAGCGTGGGCGAAAATGGAGAGGCAGAACGGCAGAGGAGGAAGTGGTCGACGGCAGACTTGGAGGCTGGACAGCGGACAAGTAAGGAAACGGCAGGATGCGTAGAGGAGAAGGGTTGGACGGCAAGGGAAATGCTGCAGAGGGTTGGCAGGCTAGATGAGGACGGCAGAGGGGCAAAGATAACATAGCAGAGGAAATCTGGACGGCGGCAAAGAGAAAGCAAGCAGACAGTAGCGTAGAGGACGGCAAAATCGATTCGTGAAGGCTGGAGAGGGATTGGACAGCGTTTATGCAGGCAGGACGCCAAGATAACCTCAAACAAACCCAGTACTCTTAAAAAAAAATCGCCCAGCAGATTAAAATTTTTCCACATTACACAGATTTTTCTAGAATCACTGATTTAGATGCATCTGAGATCTTCTCTTTTGCACTCGGATCTGCCAGCAAGACGATCCTGAAGCCAGATCTGGCCCTTTGAGGGTTAGATCTAGCTCAGATTAAAAAAAATCGAGAATTTCCCTGCAAATCTGCACATAACCAAATCAGATCCAAAGCTATACAGAAATAAACCCTGAAATCCTAAAAGAAATACAAATTTCAATGCTAATTTACGGATTTTGAGGGCCTCCTGGCCAGATTTAAACCGATTTCAGCACAATTTTTTAGAAATTCAAATTTTTAAAGAGAGGCACAAGTCCTAAAAGACTCTGCAAAACCACTAATTCCGTAAGATAGCTTTGGGAATTTAGAAACAATGGGCTTTTTCAGAATTATGAAATCTGAGAGTCTGCTGGTCCAACTGAAGACTTCCCCAGACGCACGCTCAAACCTTTTCTTTTTTTTAAATTCCCTACACACTTAGAACTGAAATTTAGATTGATAGAGATTTAAGAAAATAAACATGAGACCTTTCAGAAAAATAGATAACTAGTCTTTCCGTTAAATCAAAAAATGTCATTTTATGAACCCAGAAAACTGCACAAGATACTTGTATGCAAATTAATCCATGAAGGCCATCAACCATAAAAATGCAAAATAAAGTAGCAGAGTTTAGAAATAAATCGCCACATAGATCTGGAAAAGGAACACCAAAGTTTGTAACCCCAAAGTCTTTATGCTTTATTCATCAAATGGAATCACAAGAGCTTCCAAGAACAAGTGCACGATCCAAAGATCGGATGACTGAAAGACTGACAAAGACCTTTAATTTATAAGACAAAATCTTCAACAGCTAGTTCAGTTGATCCATGTCAAAATAATCTCGACCGTCGAAAAGATTTGATCATCTTATAATCTGGACCGTCGAGATTATAAAGTTGAGGAAAAAACGAATTTATCATTTAAATCCATTTTAATTAACTCAAAAATATACCTCAAAATTTTGATTTTGACTTAACCACCTAGGCCCAAGGGTCCAAAATTTCTTGAAATTCTCAATATTCCCTTGGCCTGGGGCCTTTAAAAATTCATTTTTAAGGACCAACGAATTTTGCCTTTGAAGAATTTTATACTCACCTAGGACCTAAAATTAATTAAATTTTCGACTTAAGATTTTTTTATTAATTTGACCAGAAAATTTAATTAATTGACTGAGAGGGGATTTAATTATTTTTCCAACTCTTTTACATAAGATAAATACATTTAGACACATGAAGGGGGAATACCCATTCGTATAGACCCTCAAATAGATACCCAATTCTGCGACTCAAAACATGATCTAATAGACCAAGTAGCTTGTAATAAAATAATCTAGCCAAATAGCTAGGATTATTCCCAAACTACTTTTACAAGGACTCAATAGAAAACACTAGGACTCAAATCTCAAGGAATTTAAAAGCTCCAGATATTGACAAAAACAGGGCTTGGGGTTTATTTCATTGATAGTGCTTGCCAAGGAGCTACAAGTAAATGTGATTCTGGTGGCATTTTATATTCAGTGAATCTCATTATATCTATTTCAAGTATGCTGCAGGCCAGGACAAACTATAGAACTGAAACCCATGCCTTGTGGTTATTGCTGAAATGCGCAGTTGATAAACAGGGCTATTGCTTAGCCCAATCATAAACAGTGTTATTGCTTAGCCCAATCATAAACAGGGCTTCTGAGATAAGAAAAAAGTTTTCCGAAATTTCTCTCTCAGACATACAGAGAATTCAATGAGCAAGCAGGCAGATTATGTACAGCATTAGCACTACAGGAATGAGACATTGTTTCTACAGGAAGTTAAAGATGGAAGTTCCCCTTCCAGAATCAGTTCTTTCTCTATATTGATTTTCAGAAAAGAAAAAAAGTACCGATATTCTGTTCTATATTTGGTGCTTTCTAGCAGAGGCAGAGGCAGAAATGCCTGAGGAGGAATAATAATTAGATTACAAAAACCTTTTTGAGGTCTTTCTAACAGAAGGTAACGCCTATCTATGGCTCTGAAAGTGTTGATAAGACACAAATAGTTATATTCTGATTTCTCCAAAGAAATATCAAATATAACGTTTTTTTCAGGGAGAAAAAGGATATGTTTTTAACATTTTCTTCATCCAATATCAGCTCATAGAAGAACAATGTTGTCTCAGTTTTGAAATACATACATTTCTAACATGTCCACCCTAACACTTGATCATTCGTGTTTATGAAAATGCTTGCTTCTAGGGATTCTTTTGTTTTCCATATAAGTCATTGCCGTGGAAAAAAATGATCAGTTACCCTTCTTGATCTGATGGATCCTTCAGTTAGAGACCGCTGACCATGAAGATCCACAATTTTACCCTGAAGCACATCAAACCTAAGGATCACTCTAAACGTAAATCTACTGATTTCTTAACTGGCCACCATCACCAAAATGTTGATTAAATGTTTGAAAAGTGAAGAATACATCGGAAGAGGTTGTTAATGGAGGGACGGATGTGCAATACAAGAAGAGTAGAAGGAAAGAGTGGAAATGTAATCACTGTTATCGGAACCACCTGGCCCAACCGCTTTAACCCCGAAGCCAGTCTGGTTCTAGGTTTCGAACTGGAAAAGGCTGGTTCGGTACCGAACCAGCCGGTTGTGTAACGGATCAGACTGGTTCGGTAACAAACCAGCCTTTTTTCACCAAACTGGCCGGTTCAGTACAATGCCACCAAGGACATTCGAAACACAATTTACAACAGAAAAAAAAACAATAATTTTTGAGTTGGGTAGCCTAGTATTCAAGCCTAGGGCTCTATTATTGCTACGCAATTAATGGTGATGTTAAATTCTTAAAGTAAAAGGATGTTTCATCCTTTTACTTAAATTTTTAACATTCCCATTAATTAACTAATGATGTTTGAGAGTGGTTCTGACCTCATTGGATTTTGTGTAGTCCATACTCGGTCTGCAACAAACCATAACTTTTTCACCAAACTGGCCGGTTCAGTACAATGCCACCAAGGACATTCGAAACACAATTTACAACAGAAAAAAAAACAATAATTTTTGAGTTGGGTAGCCTAGTATTCAAGCCTAGGGCTCTATTATTGCTACGCAATTAATGGTGATGTTAAATTCTTAAAGTAAAAGGATGTTTCATCCTTTTACTTAAATTTTTAACATTCCCATTAATTAACTAATGATGTTTGAGAGTGGTTCTGACCTCATTGGATTTTATATGGAGAATGTAAAATTTTAGATCTCACTCAAAATCCAACAGACTTAACAGCCTTTAGGATTTCAAGTTTGGTAGGAATGCAACGTTACCATTGGATTCTGTTGTGTACGAGGGTATGGAACTAGCATCTAATCAAGAGCACCAAACCCTCTCTGTACCTTGATGTTAGTGGCATTGGCTGTTGAACTCCTCTATCATGACCCTAATAAAAATGTACCCATCATTCAAACAAAATCTCAGTTTGGCATGTGAAGCTTTTTCTATCTTATTTTAATGATTAAAGGGTGATATTTGATGATAAGGATCCCAATTTAGGCAATGTTTAGATGATATGTCAGTATTTGTTGTAGTGTGATTATTTTTTGACACTAGAGGCCATCTAGAGCTTCTTTGTTGATGTATTTTTGCTTCAGAAATGTATTGTACTAATCGCTATTTTGGTTATATACACTCTTAATATATAAATGAGAATTGTTGCATACTTGTGTGTAAATGGTTTGGATTCATATGGATGCACATGATTATATATGTTGTTCTTTAAATTTTGAATATTTTATGTATTTTCTGGTTGACCGGTTTTTGGGTCCGGTATTTTTACCAGTTCTGACCAGTTCTCATTTCGGGGGGTCTACAGGTTTGATTTTGATAACATTGAACATAATAAGGAGAATAGGAGGGAGATGCAGCAGTAGCAACAGAAGGGATTTATCATTTTACATTCAGAAGATAAAACCAATCAGAAAGAAAAGAGTTTCATTAACATTTTGACCCGGCCCATTTTTCAAAAGCTTCTATCACTTTATGGCAGAAACAATAGCAAACAGGCTCTATTTTTTACTTTTCAATAGATAGTGTCAATTGCAAAATTCCTCTACATGAATGCATGTCCACACAAACAACCTAACACAGAGACACATATGTCATATAACAGCTAGATTCCATAAACCAGAAGTTTATACCAGATAGCATTTATAAGTTTATTGTTTACAAAAGAACCCGTAAACTTGGAATCCAGCAAGTATGATACCATCTTGCGGTGAAAGAAGGCTTACAAGTTTTGACTTGAATTTTTAAATGAAGAAAAAAATACTAATCAATGTAAGAAGTTAAATTACTCAAAGTTCAGATAAAAATTTACAATATGAATATCAAATTGGCTGATGTCAGGGTTGTGACCTTGTCTGGAGTTCCTTTTCAGCTTGCTTCCTAGCCACCTCTGCAACTGTAAATCCAAATGTGTCAAATTTGGAGGAAGCACTAAGCTCCCGTCCTTCAAGCTCCTGCACGTAGCATAATACAGAGAACATGAACTTTTAAAATGCACTCCAACAATAGAACCAGCTTACCATTACCATCAATAGGCTCATCTGCTTCCAACTCCTGGAAGTACCACAAGCATAGAGAATACAGATAATAGGGACTCTTAAAGTGCATCCCAACAAACATTGTAACTTCAATGATATTCACAGAGAACATCAGATAATAATAAATATTGATGTTAATCATTTTGATAGTTTTAAACGACTCTTTGAAGTACATATCCTGTTCCTAAAGATTGAATGCAAGCTTAGAATTCCTAAACTGATAGAGGTGTAAGTCAAAAATGGGTTACCATCATGAGACCAAATAATATATTGTGCAAGAAAGGGTTTGAAAAGACTTTATGCAGGTAAGAGCTAGATGCATAAGGAATTGACAACAAGATAGATTATCTTTTATTATTCTGTATATAATGTACACTACTTGGTTCCTTTCTGACTACTTCCATTTAAGTATCGCAAGTTTCACAAAAGCTTTCAAGTATGAAACTATATTAACTATTAGACACCTCATTAACTCCAATACAAGAGATATTTCCACCAAAAGATTGTGATTGTGATGCAAACCTGTAAGACTAGACTAGCTGGCACTAATAGACTTTGGAAACTTGTTCCTCCATCAGCCAACGATGGATTTATATACTGTTTAAAGATGAAAACTCACAACATTGTCCTTGATTTCACTTAACTTACAAAATCTCCTGAACATAGTCAGAAAATACTCCGAATTCTTTTTAAATCAGAACCTTCCTGTACTTTTTGTTGGCTGCATATTAATACAGAATATTAGCACTCCAAATCATGCCATTGACCGCATGGAGCCAAGTCAAACTTTCTTAGCTAAATTTTTTATTTTATCACAGCTTCCATAATCATATTAATCCTGAAAAACAAACTTTCCCTTTTCTTTCTGTTTTTTCATAGAGCTGTTCCATAATTTTTGTGCTTCTCTTGTATATATGTTGTCATATACTTTACATACTTTCCATTGCTCCTCAGAATGCCATATCTTTGCATACTTTGCACTCCACATGAATATAACTCCAGGTACAATATCTGCCAATACTATCATAAACAACTAAACAGATTTGCAAAGTACATGTTGTGTCACTTTGAATTGCATGTGATCAACTTCAAAACAGAGAATGTTCCACGGTTAGCAACTTGAATCAACCTTGGGAATGGTATTCCTCACTAAGGAACAATCCGTTGTTGCCTCAAAATCTAGCAGGTCTTGTGAGATACCTCACAAGACAAAAGCCAGACTAAAACACAACAATGAGGTGGATTCCATGTTAGTTTTTGATGAATATGGCAGCATCTAAGAGGTGTTCTAGTCTCTAAGCCTTAAGGTGTCAGAGAGGCTAAGGAACAGAAGGACTCCAAAACCCAGAAAAGGTTTCGAGAGAAAACATTTACAAACCCCTCAATTAAATTGATTGATTGATAATTAAAAAGTTCGTAAGTCTAACTTAGGAAAATTGATTAATTAATGGGTATTAATTGAGGAAATAGATTTTACACTAAAGGCTTCCAGAAAAGTAATTTGATGGAGTCTAAAATGATCTGAGCCATCGATCATGATTAGATCTTGGTCGTTGATGCTCCAGCAAGAGATTATAAGAGCAAGTCGAAGGGGCTTGAAGAAGACACAGTTTATTACAGGTTGTCAGCAAGGCAAATGGAATTCCCCAATTCACAGTATTTAGTGAGAGCACAATTCAAGCCAAGGAAAGACAATTGGAGAAAGGCAGCAACAGAGATCCAGAGGAGATTTTCGTCAGTTTTCCAGTGTCCAGGAGGCAGGAAAGAGTAGGTCGAATTTTCTGCAGGAGAAGCTGATTTGTGCATTGTGAGTTAGCCAGTCCAGTATTGCAAGTTGTCAGAAGAGGTTCGATTCAATTGTCGGAGGCCAGAATAGTGTCCGAAAGGAAAAGCAAATTCATTCCAGAGGTAGAGGGAGGCTAGACGTCCCAGTTGGAGGCAGATCCAGGGTTGTGCGAGTCACTCAGAGCTAGCAGTGTGCATTTCAAGCAGAAGTGTGATTGCCAGTGTGGAGTGCAAGCAGGGCCAGAGGAGGCCAACTTGATTTGCATAAGAGACAAGGGTGTCTCTAGATTCTTTTTCCAGTGTATTGTTAGAGGTTTGCCAGTTGAGCAACCAGTTGTAATTATTTTCTCAAATTGCTACATAATAAATAAAACCCTCAACTGCTGCATCGGTTATCCCTTGGAGGTTTTTCAGGGGACTATTTTCCAAAACAATGGTGTCATTTTATTATTCGTGTGCATCTATTTCTCAAATCCTAATTCATTCCGGGCGAGTATTTTATTGGTGAAAAATTGTCATGTCGTTTATTCGCTATTTTCCATTAATAATTTAACAGATGACAAATAAATTGTTAAGTTAGGAGAATAATACTTAGTTGTTGCAATTCAAGGAATTTTCACATGACACTGTCACCCCAGGACTCCACCTCCTACTCTTAGTGGAGGTTTCCCAATATAATAGGTCACCTAAAGGATATTCTAGGTGTAAGGTTCAAAGGTGACACTGCAATATACTTATCAAGGTACTCAGGCTAAGACCAAAGACCAAATTCGGGAGATCAAGAATAGTGTACCTACAAAAAGCCTATAAAGATGGAATTGTAGCCTAGGGTTTTCAATGTATGACTCAAAGATAGCACAACCAGGCATACAGAGGGGAGAAAAGGTTTGCTTTAATGATATGATCAACAACACAAGCCATAAACAATTTGAATATTAATATACCCTTAACACTTAATATGGCCATATTGAAATGTCAAGGGCATATTAATACTTCAAATTGAGATCACCTTCAAATAGCTAACTAGTGTTGAATTTTCTACAAGATGAATAGTAGAAACCAAATTTTCTGATATGATGATTACTACCTAATGATGTTTAACAATTTACCTTTATGTTACAAATATCATTGAGAAATTACCTAGAAAATCTCAATAGTAATACAGCAAAAACAGTAAAATCATAAAGAGAAAGGCATGCACAATAGAGACAAGAAATTTTCCTTGGGAAACCCAAACTTGGGATAAAACCCAGCAACTCTTCTTCTAGTAGAATTTTTCATCAGCAAGGTTTACAATTCAAAAAATTGTCTAGAAATTTATGCCAAAGTCCAAGTCGAAAGCTTCAATCAATTTGTCCTCTATCTACTCCCATGTGTGGCTTCTATAGAAGAAAGATGATCATGAGCGAGTGATCAAATGAAGTGTTACATCAACTATATATATATATATATATACAACTCGAATGGGTGCATTTACCCCAAGGGACATGTCCCTTCATGAGTTGGGCCGACTTGTCCATATTGAGCCTACATGAAGCCCAAAAAAAATCGAATTTTTATTTTTATTTTCATAAATCTTCTAAGCCGACTTAGGAGGCCTCTTGGCATGCAGAAATACCTCTTGATACTACACAAAAATCAACACTCCCTCTTAGCGAGGAAGGTATTCTCCTTAGCTACAATAAATTTTCCTTTAGCTGAAATTTCTCCTTAAGAAAAGTTCATGAGCTTGTCATGTTGAGTGGCCAATGTAACTCCTCACATGCATGTGAGTATCCAGGGCCATTTACCTCTAACCAAAGTCCATTACGGCTCCCGAGGTAAATATATCTATTTCCTCTAGTCAAAATCCTTTATGACCCAGCCAAGTCCTTATGGCTTCTCAGGAAAGAATTTGCCCTTGGACCATTCACCCAGCCAAAGTCCTTTATGGCTTTTCAAATGAATTACATCTATCTCCTCTAGTCAAAGTCCTTTATGATCTAGCCAAATTTTTCAAGCTTCTCACGAGATGATTTGTCCAATCCTATAACTTGTCCCTATAATTGCCTTGAGCCATCCACCTTTCTAGTCAAAGTCCTTTATGACCTAGCCAAGTCCTTATGGCTTCAAAGGTGAATGTATCCATCTCCCGTGGTCAAATTCCTTTATGACCCAACCAAAGTACTTTATGGTTTCAGGAGATGGTTTGCCCAATCCTGCAAAGACCTCATCATTCCCTTCCAATGAGGGGGTCATTTAGAATCATACTAAGATTGTTTTTGAAGTATGTCCACAATCTGCTCATTTTTGGATATGTATTGGAGCTCTACTGCGCCTCTCTGCATCATGTCTCGAATGAAGTGACCCAGCCATGTCCTTCTAGCTTCTAAAGCCACACTCCTTCATGACTTGCAATACTAGCTAAGATATCCTCTGCCTTTACCTGAATTTGTTTATTCTTGCAGCCTCACTTCACTTCCTAAGACATATCTCAAACCACAACCAACTGTACAACACAGATACAACATGCTTTGCTACCATTCACTGTACATGGCTTGGCTCAAACATAAATTGGTTCACGGTGCTCACTGCAAAGCAAATATTTGGCCTGGTCTTAACCAAGTACATCAAGGATCCAATCAATTGTTTGTACATCATGAGATCCACCAAATCTAAATCTCCAATCCCAAGAAATAACGTATCTAGAAAAAAAAATTGGTTCAATCTCTGAGGCCAACCCCCTCTAACCCTAAAGTAGGTCTTCCTATGGTAGTCCTAGCCACTCTCTCTATCACAAGAACAAGTCCTTCTGCCATTGCTGCTCCCTTTGTCACATAAGCAAGTCCTTCTACTATTGTTGCTCCCTCTGTCATGTAAGCAAGTTCTTCGGCTATTTGAAACCTTCTGTATTTAAGCATCTTGACAATCTCAGCCCATGACATCTTCTAGAAAAGTTGCTCCTTCCACTCTGCCTGATGATCTGCTCCCTCGAAACTAGAAGCTCTTCCTATCATCTAGCACAATCCTAGATGTCCTAACAATTTGTACAATTTCTTCCCTCTCAAACATCAAACATTCTTGTTAATTCTAAGCTTGAGTCCAAGAATCTGAGCATCTAGTGACTGGAGCAAAACATATCCTTGTACTCCCTCTTACTGGGAAAACCTTCTTGCCACAAGCTTTGCTTTGTTCTTCCCGATGATGCCACCTACTACTAGAAATCATTGCCTTGGCAGCCTTCAAGATGTACCTGCAGACCTCATTCAAGAGGCCACAGAAGAAACAACTACACGCAAGCAAAAAAGACAATAGGATCACCAAGAAAAATTAAGAATAATCAAAGGAGAAAAATATGAAGTACTTATCTCTTGATTAAGGAAGAAATTGCTAAGTGTTGTAGGGAATTATCAACTCCCTCTTGATCCTTTTCTCCTTTAAGAAGTCCATATGAAATCTTATCAAGCTTAGATTCCTTTATTTTCTTCTGAGGTGGATGCTCATCCTCAACATCAATTATTGATGCATGCTACTTTCCTTTCCTTTTTCTTGCATGAACTATCAGGGTTGGGGTTTCTTCATCATGGCTAGGAGCAATGTGCTTTCCACTTAAGAGATCCAAAAGAACAGTGCCATAACTGTAGATAACACTTTCAGGTGTGACCCTTCTAGTTCTTAGATAGGAAAAATTTGTGTTGTGGCACTCTCCATCTCTACAGTTTTCAAAAGCCTGAAGCATGAAAGAGGAGGGTCCCCTGCCTTATCAAAAAGCACTCTATCGGCATTTAAGTCATGGTACACGGGTCAACCTTTATTACTACAATGTTCTAAGGCTTGAGCAATGTAAAGGGGAACTCTCAAATTCATAGCACATTCCATTGTCTGCTTCTCCCAGTTAAAAAAAGGTGTTTTACAAGGGTCACTAGGCATGTACTATGCAACTAAAAGTTGTTCATCTCCTTCACAGCAATATCCTATTAAATTAATCAATTCTCATGCCGCAACTGCCCAACTCCCCAGGTTTCATCCACAAATTGCTTGGCATCAGGCCAAGCTACTTTGGGAAACTTTTTCACTGCAATCCACCAATTATTATCCATTCTTCCCTTATAGACAAAATTGGTAGCCTTCTCTCCGCTTTCGAACACAATATTATCAGAATTGAAGTAACTCAAGAGAATACTCTTCAGGCCTCATGATTTTTACAACCTGTTCCTTAGGAAAGAGTGAGAGATGATTCCTTGAAGGGCAACAACCCATGCTCTCGCACTGTTGAAAAATATTTCACTCCACCATGAAATTAATAATTTCACTCAAGCACCTCACCTCATGCTAGGCTCTTGCCCATGCACTAACTTATGTCCTGGCCATATTTTGCATTTTGATTTTCCTTTTCTTTCATTGTGGCCATATTATGCTTTTCCATTCTTTTAGTTGCATCAACCTCCAAGGCAATGTTTATCGGCCCTACTCAAAGAAGTGGATAAGAGAGTGTCAAATCTCAATGAACCAATGACAAGTTAGACTCGGACAATGGAGATGATATCAAGGGCTTATGATATGACATGGAAAGTGTTAAGTATGGTGAAGGGAGAATGAACAAATTATTTCAATCCAGGTCTTCCAAGTAGTGCCCCTCCTATAACCCTAAGGCCATAAGGGAGTTCCCACAAAACTAGGGCTAAAAATTATCCCCCCTAGTAAGGTGAGAGAACAGATTTATAGTCAAGATCGATTAATCATCTAGATCACCCCTTTATCCATACTAAATACCTAAAACATTAAGTAAAAGCACTCAATTACAAAATTATCAAAGTACATGTTGTGTGGTAGCCCACCTTCATCTAAGAGGCATGTTGAATGATGAAAGGTGTAATGATTGGGGCAAATGGTGGAGGAGTTGGTATATCATCATCATCAAGCTAATGTGTAAGGTTGTTGGCTAGCTTGTTATCCCAAATGGGAGAAAAGTTCTCCTAAGGAGTTATCTGAACACACATAGATCACACAACCATCCAACACAATTGTTTTTGGACTAATGTCCGCGAAAAAACCCAATGCGGGAAGACCAGTGCAATAGATCTGAGGGTTTATGTTATTTTGCAGTAAATTCTGAGTACAAATCTATGATTGATGAGACTGTCAAATCATAGAGCAAAACTGACAGAAGAGATCTCATGAAACAAACCTCACTCCTCCACGGAAAACTGGCACTGATCTGCACCAAGGCTAGACTGCCCTACGCTGCCTCTCTGCGCAGTGACTGCGTCATAACTCGGTTGCCCTTCTGCCTCTGCGATGGTCTCACTACAAGCTGCAAACTGAGCCTCCGGAAAATCTTTACGGGGTCTGACACTGGCTCTGCGCTGTCTCCTCTGCAGGAAAATGATTCTCCCTCTGGCTCTGCACAGTGACTGCGTAGGCACTGCATCACTGACTTTGTGTTGAAGTTGTGGCTCTCTCTGTCTCTGCTGCTATGTACTCTCCGGCTCAGGAAACCTTCCAACCAGAAATATTTCCCCTACCTGCAATCAAGGATCACTTAGATCTGATTTTCATCTGAGCACTTGCTCCGTTAGAAAAATTCGATCTCTAGATCCTTTGTGTTTCCACGAATATGTTTTCCAAATGACCCTTCAAGTCCCTCCTATAATCTTCTCATTGAGGATTCAACGGCCCAAATTATATCTCTAATCAATAGCTAAGATTAACCTTTGACTTGATCTGTTTATTCTAGATCATTCTCACTCATATTCTATTAATACACTTTAATTATTTTATTTTTCCTAAGTTTTGACTTAGGGTCCCTTTAAAAATAATTAATTATTTCTATAGAAAACAATCTGAGTGGAATTTCACCAAACGCTTTCTGGGTTATTTAGAATAAATGTGTCTAAGCCTCTCCACAAAATTTGAGACTTAGAGCACATCCGATGCTACCCCAAATCAATGCTCCCTCTTAGCGAGGAATGTGCTCTAATAATATGCCCTACTGCATATTGTTCTACCTCTGAAGCATCTCCCTCTACGCTACTGATGTCTGACATGTAGTCCACCAACTCTGTGCAAATGTTGCATCTATACTGCTGCTGACACTGCCACTGGCAACTACTACTTCACTGCATCTCAGTGATGAAGATCTGACTGCTGCTAGCCTCTGTGCTGCCTCTCTGAAGTTGTTGCTCTGCACTGCGTCCCTCTGCATTGTTGCAACACTGCACTGCGCTGCTCAGACTTTGGTGCTGCTAACCACTGTGTTGTCACTTTAGCACTCCTCTGCACCAACAGGCACTAGTCTATCCTGCAACTGCTGTTTTGGGCTCCCGTAGCAAGGTGATGATCCGAGAAGTGGAATCCTCAAGGATCCTGCCCATCTTATATATCTTTGGGTCTACAACTCCAAACTAGCCCACCTCCCTCCTAGAGGTATATGAGAAATCATTGCAAACTCCTCCTCCTCTATCTTCGTTGCTCCGCTCTGGGAATCATGTTTCTCATCCTTGTCCTTCTTCTTGAGAGGACACCGTGTGGCGTAATGCCCTATCTCGCCAAACCGCAAACATTTGATCTTTGACAGAGCCTTCTTCCTCCTGTGTTGCTCTTGGTCCCCCTTTGATGCAAGGGTCGCATTCTCTTCCTCCTCCTACTTGATCTTTGAGCCGTTGTTGTTGCCGCCCTCAAGTTGACACTTGAGTAAGTCTCTTCGCATCTCTTCTTGCTGAAGAGCTACCCACATTTTCTCCCAGTCCGGCAAGTTTTCTCTGCCCAGGATGCTCTGGACGAAAAGTTGGAAATCCTCGAACACTAAGTTGAAGGCCAATATGACCATCTCTGTGGCCTTAGGAGCTGCTCCTACGGCTGCCTACTGATCTCGGTTTTCCTGAAGTCTAGACAGGAATGGATCAATACGCTCTTCCTTCTGCATCCTGGTGGTTCGCATTTTCTCCTCCAAAAACATCTTCCGCTCTTCAAAAGACCCCTCATACAGCGTTGCCAACACATCCCACATCTCCTTAGTTGTTCCTTTGGCTGAGATGTGTGAAACAATGTGATCCCTCACTCCATCAAGGATCAACCACTTGGCTTTAGCCATATTCTTCTTGAAGGCCCGTAATGGTGCTGCATCCATCGGTTCAGCCTAGGCACTATCGATAAAGTGCTTGAGGTCATGCTCATCTAGAAGGAAAGAGATCCTTGCCTTCCAGATTACATAGTTGGAGGCACCCTCCAATCGGTCTTGGTCACGCAATCCGTTGGTGGTCATCTCACCCGACTACTATCGATATGTTGCCCCTCACCCTCTGCACAACTGGCTTTACGTACTCCTGATGGAGCAAGCCACAATATTTGTTGCTACTGCACAGGGAATCTAAGTTTCTCTAGTCAAAAACTCATTGTGGTCGGAAAATCCCCAAATATGTGTTTCTGCTACGCTTCCTGATGCTCTGCACTAGCAATCACTATTGCGCAGTCAACTGTGTCCCTCCAGCTACTGATCTATGTAGATCTATTGTGTTGCTCACTCTACTTCAAACAAACAGCAATCTGGAACTATCTTACCTCTTTGTTGGCTCACTCAGAGAGAGATTTTCCTTGTTGATCTGGCCCTCCTAGCTTGGACTGAGCACTTCACTGGGAAATCGATCTATTGCTTACGCAGCACTTTGATCCCTAGCTACTGCTTCAACACTGGATCTGCTAGATCTGTTCTTTGTCTCGCCTGCACTCAACTTAAACAAGCTCTGATACCATGTGAAAATTCGTGTTACATGGAACCCTACTGCAGCAACTAATGGAAATTATTCTATTTGTTATTTTACTTAACAAATTATTTACTGTGTTCTACAAGCAAATATCAAAATCTATTCACTACAGCCTACACAATAAACTGCAGTAGAAATACAAGTGTGGATACAAATTTTAACACACATGGATCACACAACCATCCGACACAATTGTTTTTGGACTAATGTCCTCGAAAAAACTCAATGCGAAAAAACCTGTGCAGCAGATCTAAGGGTTTATGTTATTTTGCAGTAAATTATGAGTACAAATCTATGATTAACGAGACTGTCAAATCATACAGCGAAACTGACAAAAGAGATCTCATGAGACAAACCTCACTACACGGGAAACTGGCACTGATCTGCACCAACGCTGGACTGCCCTGCGCTGTCTCTCTGCGCAGTGACTGCGTCACAACTCAGCTGCCCTTCTGCCTCTGCGATGGTCTCACTGCTGGCTGGAAACCGAGCCTCTGTAAAATCTCTTTGGGGTCTGACACTGGCTCTGCATTGTCTCCTCTACAGGAAAACGATTCTCCCTTTGGCTCTGCGCAGTGACTGCATAGGCACTGCGTCATTGACTCTGCGCTAAAGTTGTGGCTCTCTCTATCTCTGTTGCTATGTACTCTCTGGCTCAGGAAACCTTCCAACCGAAAATATTTCCCCTCACTACAATCAAGGATCACTTAGATCTTATTTTCTTCCAAGCACTTGCTCCGTCAAAAAAAATCGATCTCTAGATCCTCTGTGTCTCCATGAATATGTTTTCCAAATGACCCTTCAAGTCCTTCTAATCTTCTCGTTGAGGATTCAACGGCCCAAACTAGATCTCTAATGAAATGTTAAGATTAACTTTTGACTTGATCCGTCTATTCTAGATCATTCTCACTCATATTCTATTAATACACTTTAATTATTTTATTTTCCTAAGTTTTGACTTAGGGTCCCTTTAAAAATAATTAATTATTTCTATAGAATACAATCTGAGTGGAATTTCACCAAATGCTTTCTAGGTTATTTAGAATACGTGTCTAAGCCTCTCCACAAATTTTGAGACTTAGATCACATCCGATGCTACCCCAAATCAACAGTATCAAGTCCACACTGGTAGGTATTAAAGGACAGGGCTCTAACAACTGTTGATAGGCAAGGTTTTGAATAGGTGGAGGAGACTGCTCTTGATGGTCTGTTTTGGGCACGTGTGAGGGAATTTTTGCAATTCACCCAACCCATTTATAGCATGATTCATTTTGTGGATACAGATAAACCAGTGATTGGGGAGGTGTATGAGAAGATGGATAGCATCTTGGGGCAAATAAGAGATATTGTTCAGGAAAATGATCCCAACTTGTATACAATGATTCACAATTGCGTGTGTGCGCGGTGGATTAAACTTAATGTTCCACTACATGCCTTGGTGTATATCCTTATGCCAAGATACTACTATCCATCTTGGTTGGGCCAACCTGCACTTGGGGGTGGGGTTAGGATCAAACCCCATACGGATCCAGAGGTATCAAAAGGATATATGGAAGCATTAGACAAGTTGGTCCTTAATCAATGAATGAATTGATTTATAATGAGCAGTGAAGCTCAATAAATAATACAACTGTAGAAACAGCAACAGCAAGTTTCTACTAAGAAAGTAGAAACAGCAAGAAACTGCTAATTACAAACTAAGAAAGTAGAAACAGCAAGTTTCTAACAAGAAACTGCTAATTATAATCATAGATGAGCAGTAAACTCTAAAATAGCATTATTCTAATACCCTCCCTTAATGCTCAATCTATTTACAACACCAATAGACCCTCTAAATTTTACAAACTTATCAAGACCAAGAGGCTTGGTGAAGATGTCTACTGGTTGCTCCTTTGTGGGAACATGTAGTAACTGAATGGATCCGTCTTCAACAAGCTGGCGAATGTAGTGACAATGAATTTCCACATGCTTTGTTCGTTCATGGAAGAATGGATTCTTGGCGAGTTTGAGCACTCCCTGATTATCACAGAACGAGGGAGTAGGACCTGCCTAGGAAACATGCATATCTGCAAGCATACGTTGAAAAGCCAAACTGCCTCGCAAGATGCCTTAACTGCTCCCCGATATTATGCTTCTGTCGAGGAGAGAGTCACTGCCTG
The DNA here is from genome assembly GCA_034641835.2 of Pinus albicaulis. Classification (NCBI taxonomy): domain Eukaryota; kingdom Viridiplantae; phylum Streptophyta; class Pinopsida; order Pinales; family Pinaceae; genus Pinus; species Pinus albicaulis. The sequence goes on from CM076577.1 coordinate 208,343,918, forward strand.
CTGCTTCTTACTAGCCCATGTGATAGCGTCGAATCCCAGACTAAACACATACCCAGCTGTAGATTTACGGTCATCAACAGAACCAGCCCAGTCTAAATCTGTGTAACCACTGAGTGTAGGAGCTGAACTCCGAGTGTACAGAAGTCCATAATCAAGGGTTCCTCTTACATAACGCAGCACATGCTTTGCTGCTATCCAATGATCAGCTTTAGGAGCTGACATGAAGCGTGAAATGTATCTCACTGCAAAACTAATATCAGATTGAGTGGCAGTAAGGTAGATGAGGCTACCCACTAACTGCCTGAATAAAGTTTCATCCACAAGTGGTGAGGATCACTGAGCTCAAAGTTTGAGCCCTGGTTCCATAAGAGTCGTGGTAGGTTTGCAATCCTGCATTCTGAACCTTTCCACAAGATTTCTGGCATACATGGACTGAGAGAGAAAGATGTTGTTCTCAGTCTACCAGACTTCCACCCCTAAATAGTAATGAAGAAGCCCCAAATCTGTCATATCAAAAGTGCTACACAAATCCTGTTTGATCCCATGGATCAAATGTGTTGAACTACCAGTAATAATAAGATCATCCACATAGACAACCACAAACAGAATATCATCACCAGTATGTTTGATATACAGGTTTGCATCAGATGGACTCCGTTGAAAACCATGATATGTTAGGTACTTATCAATTTTCATGTACCAAGCCCGAGGGGCTTGTTTCAGACCATAGAGTGCTTTTACTAATCTACAAACTTTCTATGATTGATTGGCAACCTTGAATCCTGGAGGTTGCGTCATGTAGACTTCTTCCTGTAAGTCACCATTCAGAAAAGCACTCTTTACATCCATCTGATGGACTGTCCAATTGAACTGAGCTGCTAAGGCAAGGACAAGTCGTATGGTACTCATCTTGGCTGTAGGAGCAAAAGTCTCCTCATAGTCTATGCCTTCTTTCTGTGAGAATCCTCGACCAACAAGACGAACCTTATACTTGTCTAGGGTTCCGTCAGCGTTGTATTTCACTTTATACACCCATTTGCAGCTAATGGGTGTTTTCCCTGCAGGAAGATCAGAAAGAGTCCAAGTGTGATTCTTCTAAAGACTCTGGAATTCAGCCTCCATATAGCCTGTTTCCACTTAGGTATGCCCTTAGCCTCTGAATAGGTTTGAGGCTAAAAAACACTGTGTATGTTAGCCATAAGAGAAAAATTTACTGTAGGTTGTTGCTTGCTCTTATTTTTGGAAGTTCTACCTTCAAGGAGTTCATTATCCCGAAGATCACCAATAGTTTTAGCCCACCATTTAGGCCGGAGAGTAGAAGAACCAATATCTGGAGGAGGTGGAGGAGGCTCATGAACAAATGGAGCAGCAAGAGGAGGATTATTTTCCGGAGGAAGCTCAGGTAGTGCATCATCAAAGACTGATGTTGCATCATCCCTCCCATCAAGTGGACCTAACGGAAGAAAAACACTGTGAGGTTGATCCTCAGAACACTGCTCAGAAGGAAGGGACTGAAAGAACCCTCTGTCTTCATCAAATACCACGTCCCAACTGAAGATAAGACGATCAATGTCTATATCTATCAGCCTATAGGCCTTGTGGTGATCACTCTACCTTGTCATCATGAGTTTCTGGCTTTTGGAATCCAACTTAGAGCGCTTAGCACCGAGAATCCAAACATATGCAACTGAGCCAAAAACTTTGAGATGGTTGATCTTAGGCTTTCGACCAGACCAAACCTCTTCTAGAGTCTTCCCTTTAACAGCCTGAGTAGGTGATCGATTAAGAAGATAGACTGCAGTAAACACTGCTTCTGCCCAAAATTTGTTCGGAACACTCCTATGTTGTAACATAGAACGAGCCATTTCAACAACCGTACGGTTGCAACGTTCTACAACACTGTTCTGCTGAGGAGTGTAGGGTGTGGTTAATTGGCATTTGATGCCATGGGTATCACAAAAGTTGGAGAAAGCAGAAGAACAAAATTCCCCCTCGTTATCTGTCCTACGAGTTATGATATTACAGCCAGACTCTTTTTCAACTAAGGATTTAAACCTCTGAAAGATACTAAATACATCAGATTTATGTTTTAGAAAGTACACCCAAATTTTTCTACTGAAATCATCTACAATGAGTAAAAAATATTTGCAACCCGTAACTGAAGATGTATTCATAGGACCACAAATATCAACATGAATTAACTGGAGTACCTTAGATGCGCGCCAAGATTCTCCATCCTTGAATGAAGACCGATGTTGCTTGCCAGCTTGACAGGTGCCACACACTACCAAATGTTGTGTCTGAATATCAGGTAACCCTGACACAAGTCCCTCTCGAGATAGCTAAGAGAGATACTGAATGTTTAAATGCCCAAATCTCTGATGCCACAGAGTGCTGATGGGAGAAACATGAGCTGCTAGAGCCACTTCTGGGGAATCACCAGTGTCAAGAAGCCTATATAGGCCATGATCCTCTAAGCCAACAGCAACCGTAAGCCGAGTGTCCCTGTCAATAATGGAGCACTTGTGCGCACTGAACACCACATCGAGCTGAGGAGAGTTTCTCATAATCTGGCTGACAGACAGCAGATTAATTTCCATACCAGGAACATAGTACACATTCAGGAAGATGAGTGTGTGCCCACCAAACTGGATCTGAACTGTACCTCTGCCAACCACCGTGTACTCCTCACCTCTGCCGAAGATCACGGAATCACTGAAAGATGAGATGTCAATAAACCAGTCACGCCTGTGAGAGAAATGACATGATGCACCAGAGTCAATGTACTAGGCAGATGATGGGGCGTGATCTAAGTGCCTTTTAGCCATAAAGGCATAAAAGGCAGATTCCTTCTGCTCGGAATGTTTTGCGACATTCGCTTGCTGATGAGACCCTCCCTGCTTCTTCTGTTCAAAAGCAATCCTCTGTCATCAATCTTTCTTCAAATGACCAAACTTGTGACAATAATTACACTGCACATTTTTCTTCTTAGCAGGATCATAAGACTAAGAAGAACCTGTCTTCTGAAATGACTGAGAGGACTGATATTTGGCAGCAAAAGCATTTTCTGAGGAGGCTGATGAAGCATCACTACCAAACTGTTGTTTCCAACGATCCTGCTGCAGGAATTTGGTGCATAGCTCTGGAAACTTCAGATCAACATTAGTGGAGGTAATGTTGAGAGTTTCTATAAAGTGTTCATAAAATTTTGGTAGACTTTTCAGGGTGATGACTACCATATCTTCTTCCTCCATGGTCCGACCAATGGCTTTGAGCTGATCTCGAATGGCTTTAATCTTGTTAAGATGTTCCTGTAAAGATATATGTTCGTCCATCGTGATGGAGAACAACTGATTCTTTAGAAAGAAAGCTCTACTCTTGTCGGATGTCTCGTGCAATTCCTTCAAATGTTTCCAGATTTCGGCAGTTGTCTTGCCAAAAGGGATCTGTGGTAACTGAACATCAGTTACAGAGAGTTTGAGAAGCATAACAGCCTCTCAATTTCGATCATCAAACTTATCTTGATCTGCACCAGGTGTACCAGGACGAAGCTCTGTGCCCAAAACGAGCCGGTCAAGACGCCTATATTCAAAAATGGTCAACATTGTCTATTTCCAGATATTATAATTGTTGCCATTAAAGCGCTAATTGCCTTCCAACATCAGATTGGTTAGTGAGGCCATCTGCACGTTTCCTAAGACACACAAAAACGACCAAGGAGTCTGGCACAAATTTTAATGCAGATGGCGGCTGATCTGGACAAAAAACTACTGGAAATTTAAATGCTCATCCAGCCACAAAAAAAAATTGGTGCATACCTCGATTCTGCCAAAATAGTAGTATGGAATTCAATCTACTGTAGAAAAACAATACCCAGCTCAACCTTTAATAACTCGTCCCAGTCATATGCAAATTGCACCAGCAGCTTCCACATTCAACCAGTAAGATGGACTGATATTAGACAGAAATTCAACACATTGGACCAGCAACCAAACTCAGCAGCACGTACAGGATAGATATGACTGATAGGAGTCTTTATCCCACGAAATACTTAGCAGAAAACGACCCACCAAAGAAAGAATCGGAGAGAAAAAAAACGGCGGCTCAGAAATTGTGACGCCAAAAAAAAATTCAGACTTCTAGAGAGCTGTTTCGAAATGAAGCACAAAATTTTTCAAATATTGAAGAATTATTTCGAAAAAAATACCTGAGCTCTGATACCATAATCAATGAATGAACTGATTTACAATGAGCAGTGAAGCTCAATAAATAATACAACTGTAGAAACAGCAAGAAACTGCTAATTACAAACTCAGAAAGTAGAAACAGCAAGTTTCTACTAAGAATATAGAAACAGCAAGTTTCTAACAAGACACTGCTAATTACAATCATAGATGAGCAATAAACTCTAAAATAGCATTATTCTAATAGTCCTTGACAAGGAGGAGTGTGCTAATATGCATCTTGAATTAGGCGGATACTTCATTTGCACTGGTTTGTTTGGTTCTTTGCATGCAATGGAAGATAGAGACAGATTTGATGCTCTCACATGGTGGGAAGCATATGGCGACATGGGACTTTTGCCAAAATTGGCAAAAAAAGTTATCTCACAGGTTGTAAATACTTCTTCTGCAAAGAGGTGTTAGAGCACCTACAACTTCATCCATAATGTGAGAAGAAACAAACTCAATGAAACCGAGCAGAAAGCTTGGGTTATGTGCACTACAACTTGAGGTTGTTGAGTCATAATTGTGATCGGGCCTATGAGGATCCTATCATATAAAATTTGGGACAACCTAGAGGACGATAATTTGGAGGATGGCACTATACATCTAGAAGAATTGGAAGCAAAACTTTTGAGAGATGATGATGAAGCAACAACAGGCATGCCACCACCACCCCCACCAGCCAGTAGTAGTGTCAGAACTTCTAGATGATTGATGTTATATGGTTTAATCTATGTTTTTATGTTTTTTATATCTAATTCATCATTCTGCATGCTTTTGTTAACATATATGCATCAAAATATAAAACATATATATATTATATAAAAATTTGCTCCCCGATTCACTCCCGGACCGGGAGCTTCTGAAAATGTCGCTTCCTCTCCCGCTCCCAAGTAACCTTGCTATAAATACAAGGGATCTCGACCTCATTTGGACACACATCTCAAGCAAGTTCACTCTACAATAGCGAAGGAGAAGAAGATTAGATGGGAGGACGAAGAAGAAGAGCAGAAGTCAAAATTTTGTTAAGGAAGCTTTTCTCTTGTCTTGCTAGGATTTATGAAGCTGCCAATTTGTAATATTCTTATTAGGAAAATTAACAATGATACTCAAGCAAAATACACATGCAAGACAAAAATTTCAAACAACAATTAGACACCCACAAAATACGCAAAAAATGCGCAAAGTTGAGCCATTTTATTATCAAGAGGAGAGTACAATAAGTATATGGAATATGTGCACCTAGGCTTGCCAAAGTAAGCTAGACAAATCGCAAGTGAGAAGATATGTTGCCCAGATGTTGGAAAGTGCCCCCTCCTCAATGCTCTGCATTGGCCCTGGAAATCTGCATTGTTGGCTGGGAAGAGACTCATGTTTGAGCCCTCTAGAGTGCTCAAAAAATTTTGCTAAATTACTCTTGGCCTCTCCTCAACAAACCAAGAAAAACCCATAAAGGGTTGGGCCTCATTCCAATCTTCCGAAATTACCCCCAATTTGTGTGAGCTCCCTCTTCAGCTGGGTAATTCACCCTACCTGAGAAACAATTGCCAAAGCCCTCCAAAATTAGCTGAGAACTCCTCCAAGAATTCCCCTTATGATCCCCATGTAAATCCTCAGCTCCAACTCCAGTTCAAGCCCCCACAACCAAGGTGCTCCTCTAAAGTCTATGCAGGCCCAGTCAAACCACTTCTATTATGGCCCAGGAAGAAGAAATTCGGCCTGTATGTAATCCACTCAAACTACCCCTCAAACCACTGCAAAAACTTGTTAGGTGTCAATAGAATATGCCTCTAAATCCCTGGAACCAACATTGTCATGAAGCTCACTCCCCACAAGAGTGTGTCCTTACTGTGCCTAGCCTGCTCCTCAATAGCTCGAATATCCTTGTGAAATCCCTCTAGAACAACTCCAAGAATGTAGCAAAGCTCCCCTAGGGTGGCACTCGAAGTCCACCAAAGTAGGAGTAGATATCTCCCCTCGGAAATATCGTGTGTTGAACAGCACTCTGTTGACCCAACTAAACAGCTTGAGCAAACAATGGTTCAAGTATCAAATGAGAAAAAGTCCCAAAATGAGTGCTCCTCTCTCCAAGTCAAGCTCTCCAAGGGGTGTGTATTCCCTCATGGAGTGGCCCCCACCTTCCACTAGCTCCACGATCTCCCTTTTCTCTAAAGTGGGTCCCTCTCTTTACCCAAAAATTAAATCTTCCTTTGATTTATCCATTCTCCTAGGTTGTGGGCCAAAAGTGTTCACCTAATCAAAATTGTAAAAATGGTGGTAGTGCTTGTCAGTTTTAATAAGAGGGGACATCACAGTCCTCCCCTTCCAATTGTTGCTTTTCCTCAAGCAATTGTAGCACTAGATGCTACAAAACCTCATCGGGCAGGTTTTTCTACCTAATCCTCAGTCTCCACTCCCTAGTGTCCAACATAGCCCTTGGCTCGAAGACCAAGTGCCCCTCATCATCCAAAGGGGGCAACTCTATAGTTGTTGCTACCTATTGTCACAATTCCTTTTTCAAGCAAGATACATGAAATATGTTGTGGATCTTGCTCCCTGGAGGCAACTCCAACTCATTCGCTACCTCTCCAATTCACCTAGTGACTCAATATGGTCCATAAAAACAAGGCTTAAGCATCTCCTCCCTCTTCTACTTGAAGGTGGACTTCCTGTATGGCTGGAGTCTCTGTTCTACCCTTGTTCGCATACAATTTCTGTTGGTTTTACGCAGTCTGCAAGTTATCCTTGAGAGCTTTCAAGATATCCCTACTCTCTTGTATCCAATCCTTGGCCCCAAGGGCTCTACTGTCTCCAAAAATCATGTCAACAAAAGTCAATGCATCGTAATCACACAAAGCTCGGAATGGAGACATACCTATGGACATGTGGTAGGTAGTGTTGTAGCAGTGCTCGCCAAGATGCAACCACCGTATCCATGCACATTGCTGACCAATCACATAGTTATGCAAGTAGCCCTCCAGCCACTTGTTCAAAATCTTCGTTTGCCCATCGATCTACGAGTGGTAGCTAGTGCTAGGAGTGAGATCAATGCCCACAAGTCAAAACAACTCTTGTCAAAACCCGCCCATAAATCTGCTATCCCGATCACTGACAATGGACTTTCGAAGACCATGTAGCTAGAACACCTCTCTGGAAAATAACTTTGCTACCTGCGAGACTGAGTACCAAGCGAAGATGTCAAAGAAGTGGGCAAACATGGTCAACCTATCGACCACCACATAGATGCAATCCCTTCCCTAAACCGCGGGCAGCCCTGTGATGAAATCCATCGAAATACTTGTTACCCACCACATGCATGTAATGTATATAGGAGAAAAAAATTTCTCCTGGATGGTCCTCAGCCAGCAGCCAGCAGCCCCTTTCAGGGGCCACATAGCTCAATGTGCCATTGTCTCCGCTACTTGAGCCAGCCATGCGGTCCCTCAACCACTTAGCGACTCCATTGGAAGAACGAAGCCCTAGTTCTTCATTGAACTGCAAAGTTAATGCTTGCAGGGTGAAGCAAGCATCTACCAATGCCCTTTGATTCACCCAGGCAACTCCATTTTAAACCCTAACATGCAAAATCATGAAAAAAGGCAGCTTGTGAAAAAGAGACTCCTCTTTGTTTTCCTTTCAATAAACTTAGTCATGAAGATCTTGAAAATCTACAAGAGAGCGTGGACCAATGTGATGAGCATTATGAATATTTGATAAAGCACAAGGATATGGATTTCATGTCTCAATATTGTAAGTGGAAGAGAAATGAGTTATACAATGTACAGTGTACCTATTAGTAGCACCCTGATCGTCTCTTTCAACTTGCTTACCATGCTTGTACCTTTGACATCCTGATTGATCTCGTCAATGAAAAATATTATAGCCAACCACAAAGCCCCATAGAACGTGATCAGTTGGATGATCAGGGCGACCAAGATGAAAAAGAAAGTGAGGATGATGAGCAAATGTGAGTGATAGAATTGGAAGCCGGTAGCAATGAGATCGGGAACATCTCTGAAGATGACAAAGAGATTGATCCTGAAAGCCTCCAGATCATGCAAGAAAAATTGGATGAATATAGTAGGTCATGCAAGGAGTTAGTAAGGGAATGTAATGCTAATGAAGTATTCTTCCATTTACATGAGGAAGAGGTGAAGCTTCATAAGATGAAATGTGAATATAAAGAAAACCCTACCATTGCTCTCCTCCTAGAAGCATTTTACCAAAATCATGTAACAAATACCTTAGCTATTATTCTTCAAGAGAAGAGGGAAGAAGAGAAGTCTCGCTTGCCAACTAACCAAGATGAAGATAACCTTGAGGATCTAGGAGATGAGCAAGAATATGAGTCCTCGTTGGGTCCACATGATGAAGAAGATGATTTTGAGAACACATGTGTTGAGAAGGATGAGTCTATGGAAAGTGGAGTTGAGACTAACCTTACCTTTCTCAAGGATATTACTCCCGATGATTCTCCTTTTGAGAACCTTGAGGAAGGTGATCCCATTAACCCCTTGAAAGATGACATTGGAGATTACTTCCACATTGAAAAGGAGAAATGGGAAATTGTTGGTCCTCAATTTGATTGTGCTCCCATTTATGACACCGACAAGGAGGCTGAGGTTGAGATTGGTCTTCCCTTTCTCTCGAGCATTATTTATGATGACATATCCATCAATACCCTTGGGAAGAAGAACTATTATTTTCCCTTGCATGAAGAGGGGCAGTTGGAAGTAATCAATTCTCCTTTTAGGGGAGACTCAATCTTTGATACTAATAATGATGAAATTGATAAGGCTCCCACCTATCCTCCTTATGATTCTATATTCAAATCACTTGATCCTTTAGATTATGATTTTGGGGAGGAAAAACTCATTGAATATAATACTTCACCCTCCCCTTTTACTTTTCCTCTTGTTCATCATCTTAAGTCTCCAACAAGTGATTCCCTCACCCCTTTTCATATGATCTCAAGTGACCATGAGCCCTTTCCCCTTCTAAGTATGGTGTCAAGGAAGAGCCCCTCACTAAACATACTTTATCTCCTTTGACATACCTGCAGGATTATGATCACTCCATAACCTCCCCTCTCCAATGTGACCACTCCATACCCGCAGGATTATGAACACTCCAATAACCTCCTCCCCTCACCCTTCATTCCCCTCTCATCATGACCTTGTGGCATCTACAAAGCATACTATTATAAACAATGATTGTGAAAGGGAGTTCTTTCATTCCACCATTATGTACTTAGAGGGAAAGCCCTACACTTCTAGATTGACATATTCTCCTTCTCCTCGGGCTTCCTTTTACCTCGAATGGAGATCATGTTTTCCCACCTCCCACCCACTTCACCCTCCATGTGATTATGTACGCACTCACTTTGGGTTTTGTTTCATGAGTAATCATACTGCAGGCATATGTATATTCATATGATGATATGTTGGTTGCACTGGATTTATGATTACACTTAGTAATAGCCTTACTATATGCATGTTAGGGTAGGGTACATTGCATGTTGATTTTCGCATTAGAACTAACATCATACGATATTTCTCATGGTAGATTAGCTGCATTTAGATTAAATTTTCACTTTCTTGTTGATTTTTACGGCCTAACACTAAGCATGGGTGATCATAAGACACCATAAAAACATGTTCCCCCGTGTGCTTAGTCTTTGAATGTGCAGGTAACAGGTCTACGATACCAAGAGATTGTTAGTGTTCTCATGACCTCTCGTCCATGTAGCTTCGTGCACTTTCCCCGAGAGCTCATGCCCCAGTTGGAGCCAGATGTTACCCACCACCTGTGGGTAATGTATAATAGTATATAGGAGAAACTTTTCTCCTAGATGGTCCTTAGTGGGCAGCCAAGAGCCCTTTGAGCCGCCAGATAGCTCAATCCACCTCCTAAGCCAGCCATGCGGTCCCTCGACCACTTGTCATAAATGTATGTTTGAAGGTGGAACTCCTGACCCGAAAGGTATGGCTTGTCATTAGTATAGTTGAGTAATTTTCCTTAATTGTCATGGGCACTTTTGGGCATGGATTGGTGGGGGGATTCAACAGAAAGAGTGGGTTAGGCTTGTATTCTTGTCTCCACTGACGATTTCATGGTTGCCCTTGTATTCTAGTCCTGTGGGATCTCCTTTACTGACCATTTGGTTTTGGGTTGGCACAACATGGGAAATCCCAATTTTGGTTGTGTGGTCTCGCTTCCCAATACCACCTACATCACTCCCCTTCCACTCATTTCAGCCCCATTCATCCATTTTCCCATCCGGGTCCACATTGGCCTGCTAGGTCTACATAGGGTTAGCCTCCCCTTCCCTTTGTCCACACCTTGCGTCGGGCCTGGAACAATGCCCCAGAGGTTGATGCAGCTAAAAAGAAAAGAAAAGAAAAAGCATAATTTGACCACTCTCAACAAGAAATGTACCACAAAATGCAAAAGATGGTCGGGACATACAAATTTAGCACGTGGGCAAAAGCCAAACATGAGCTTTACCCCTATCCATGGCCATCACCCTAGTTCCTATGGGCCCTAGATGAGCCCCCTCTATCATTAAGAAACCCATGATTGTCCCAACCCCTAGTGAGCGATGAACCGCCCCACCTTAAGGGGGTATTCACTACTACATATTACACATCATGCTCTCATTCCCTGGAATCTCGAGTAGTTATGAAGAACCTTAAGGGGGTATTCACTACTACATATTACACATCATGCTCTCATTCCCTGGAATCCCGAGTAGTTATGAAGAAAAACCAATAAAAGGCAAAAGGCATATGAAGAAGGGTGGAAAAACAATGGTCGAGGTAATTCATGTAACACGATTTTCTCCCCTCTTCACTCATATACCCAGGCGTGGGATTCCCCTATTATAGCTTACCTTGCACCTTGACCATGTGGTCTAGATGATTCCCCTGATCCCCGCTCCATTCCATTATTATATCATTTGCACCTACCATTTGAGGGATGTATCACGGACATGTCACCCCCTCTAGAGGTTGAAACCACCTAATAGGGTCCTTGGCTAACCCCCTATTGAGCTTGGAGACAATTGTACATAACAAACCCCACTATGGAAGGGCATGCCAGCATTAAGTGCCCCATTGGTTCCATGACTTGTAAGCTCTTTTACTTGATTATTCTAATGATTTGTTGTATTGGAGGGCAAGGGGACGCATTGGATCTTGTGCAGGATTGCAGGTGGATTCCCATTTGGGGCTTGGTCTCCCTCTGCGCGGTCCTAGCCCTCTAGAGGGCCACATTGGCACTTGTAGGGTGAGCGTTGAGAGCCATGGGCCTCCATCATAGCCGAGATTACTTCATGGATCTCCAGCAGCGTTCGTTGATTGCTCATATTCCACCTTGGGGATGAGGGTGATGCATCTAGTTCACCACGCCTAGCCAGCTCCACAAATGCACCATACACTTGGCAGATGTTTCAAGATCCAGGGAATTGTCCCCGTTGTAGAGGTAGGGCTTATGTCATCATTCTAGCCCTTACAGATGGTCTACAGGCACTTCCAATCCATTTGGAGACCCATGAGGATGACCTTGTGCCCCCACACCCACTTGGCAGCACCACAAGTTCTTGCTTGGAGAACAAGGGACCAACCCCTTATCCATTATGATGGGAGTCCATTTCTACATCATAGCATCATTTGGACATCATTAGGCCTCCTCAAAGGCCCAACGACTCACTTTGTTGATCATTCAACCCCCTTGAGAGGCTTATTCATGGATTATGGAGCTATTTGGTGGGCTTGTCACCAAATGTTATTGTTATTATGCACATTAATTTATTCTAGGGGCTAAATTAGGCCAAATTAGCTTAATCGAATTCATTAGAGTGTATAAATAGAAGTGAGATAAATCATTCTCTCATCATCACTTGGATTGGGTCTCTCTCTCTTGTGAGATTTTCACTATCCTTCTTGGAGGATGAATTTGGATGTTTGGATATCTCTCTTTTATCTTGGAGCTTCACTATTGGCATATAATGATGATTGGATATACTATTTCTTACATGTCAATACTCTTTTAATGCTATTCTTATTATTTTCTTATGTCACGTGCATGTTGCTGAGGAGTTCGCTATACTTGGCTGAAATTTACTGCTTTTCTTATGCGAAATTGTGGAATTTTGTTCTTTTATATTGTTACATCATGTCATGCGCCATGTATGAATGAGTGAATATTCCTAGAGATGTTCTAGCAAAATTTTATCTCAATAAGTCATCATATATTCCAAATCGAAGTGTAAAGACCTTGAAGTAATTGTTCTCATTCCCTAATGCCATGCGAAATTGTTCTAGAGGCCTCCTTCACTAAGTGAATCCATTCCAAGCATTGAAATCTCCTTGAATCCATATTCCCCAGAGGATTAGGCACTGATCCTTCATTGGTGATCACTCAAAGCATATTTTTCTCACCTTTCTTTCATTCCTTCTCAGCCTAGCCTCCATAGGTGACCACCGTAGTCTAAAAAACCCACAGAATAACCTAGAAATTACGGTAAGATTATGAAAAATTCTGTCAAAGATTTTTGAAAGTCTAGATTACAGTCGTTAAACTTCAGTATTTTGGGTGCCCTAAGGGTTTTTTATGGTGCTGAATCCATTTCCACCATCAAAAATGCAAATTCAAACACTCCAACTACCTAATTTTTTGAAATTTTTTTACCAGATTCCAACAGAAAATTGTCGTCCGAGCTATTTTGTTGCATCAGTAGACAACTCCTAGGTGACCTAGGGAATCAATTTTCTCATGATTCACCCATCCAAAAAGTTTGATCTCTTGCCTTCTACTATGCTTGTGTGTCTCCTAGGTGCCCTCCAAATTTCATGAAATTTTGACAGTGGGATGTTGAGATATTTCAAGCCCTAGCTCTAAGATCGATTCTTGCCCTTGTTTTCCTTTGGCTAGTAGCCTCATAGGGATCATTGCATCAAAATCAAAGATAATTTCTCCTTTGATCCCTTTCTCCTCCTCAATTAGGTCAAGCATACCCTTGATTGATCAATTCTACCCCCCTAACCTAATTTTGGGCCCACTTGGTCTTGTGTGGTCCCACTTCTTCTTAAAGCCAATTCTTGAAGGACCATCTAGAAACCAAGTTTCCACAAGGATTTCAAGGTCTAGGAATCTTCTTGACAAGTCATACATTCAAAACCCTAGCCCTTCCTAGAGAGCCTTTCACCTTGCTTTCCAAGCAAGTGAGCCATATAATTGAGCCTCTCTCGTGAATAGGCTTTTAGGATCACCTTTCATCCTATCATTTGATCAACTCATTATCGTGATCCTTATTGTACCGGGTCTTCTCCCATCGGTGAAAGTCTGTAAAGAGCAGGGAGCCTTAGCTAAGGTGACAATGGGCTATCGCTCCATTGTTTCCCTTGACCTAGTAGTTGCCCTATAGGATCCCCCTCCTAGGACCCCTGCTAGTTTGAGCGGTAACAATACTCTCCCACTTCCATTCGAGAATAGGGAAGGGATGCAATAATCTAGCAAGGTGTGTTTGCTCACCCTTGTTCCTCTGGAATGTGTCACACTCCCGAACATGTCTCAAGACGTCATCCTCGAGCCCTTTCCATGAAAAGCACTCTCTAATAGCCCGGTATGTCTTCGTGAACCCCTGGTGTCCCGCTAATGGAAAGTCATGGGCAGCCTGAATAATCTGGCACCAAATAGATCCGGTTCTTGTAATAGATCACCTCACTCATCACCCTTTATCGTCATCCTATACCTTGCCATCAAGGATCTCGCATGCATGGCGATCCTTAGAATACTCAACTAGCAATTGTGCCCTCCAAACTAGGGCAATGCTCACGAGCAAAATGGTTGTCGACCTCCTAGACAATGCATCTGGCACCATATTCTCTCGGCCCTTGACATACTCTATATCAAAGTCGTATGCCTGAATCTTGCTCACCCACTTTTGTTGCCTCTACTTCAACTGCTTCTACTCTAGGAAGAATCTGAGGCTAGTGTGGTCCATCTTCACCCTGAACCTGTTGCCTACCAAGTATTGTCGAAACTTGGCCAACGCACACATGATGGTCAACATCTCTTTGTCATAAATGGAATACATTCACTCATGGGGAAGCAACTTCTGACTCTCGAAGGCAATCGGATGTCTCCCCTACATCAAAACTGCCCCTATGCCTTCCGAGGAGGCATCGCACTCTAAAACAAAGGGCTACGTGAAATCTAGTAGTGCCAACGCTGGAAAGGTACTCATCACCTGTTTGAGGCACTCAAAAGCCTTTTGCGCCTCCTCGGTCCATCCAAATGCCCCCTTTTTCGTCAAATCAGTGAAGGCAGTGGCCAAATGTGAGAACCCTCGCACAAACTTCCAGTAGTAGGTGCAAATACCCAACAATCCCCGCAAATCCATCACATTCATAGGTGTAGACCAATCCATAATGGCCCTAATATTCTCCTGGTGAACTGGCACCCCATCCTCTCCTATAATGTGGCCACGATACAGCATCTTTGTAAGCCCAAACTCGCATTTGGATGTCATGGTGTATAGTTGTTGCTCCTCTAGGATGCGCAACACCTCCTCCAAGTGTTGGAGGTGCTCCTGCCAATTCGTGTTATAGATCAAAATATCGTCAAAGAAGACCAAAACATGCCTTCGCAACTGTCAGCGGAACACATGGTTCATACAGGACTAGAAAGTGGCAAGTGCGTTGGTTAGCCCGAAGGGTATCACCAAAAACTCGAAGTGGCCATAATGACACCTGAAGGTCGTCTTCGAGATATCCTACCCTCTCACACGAATTTGACGGTAACCCGATCGCAAATCTATCTTAGAGAAGTACTTGGCTCCTCTAAATTCGTCCATCGAATCATATATACGTGGTATTGGGTATCGGTTCTTTAGGTTTTTCTTGTTTAGGGCCCTCTGCTCTTCATCATCCTCCAGCTCACTATCAAAAAACACCTCTATATAGTGTGCCTTGCCCTTGGTACACCTATGCCCCGGTGCCCACAGATCCTAGCAAGTGAAGAACAACTTCCTCCTATGGAGGTCTCTCCTGGTCTCATCATCCAACTGCCCATGCCCCTAAATATCTCGTTGTGGTGGAGGCCCAGTAGTAGGTGCAAATACCCAACAATCCCCGCAAATCCATTACATTCATAGGTGTAGACCAATCCATAATGGCCCTAATATTCTCCTGGTGCACTGGCACCCCATCCTCTCCTATAATGTGGCCACGATACAGCATCTTTGTAAGCCCAAACTCGCATTTGGATGTCTTGGTGTATAGTTGTTGCTCCTCTAGGATGCGCAACACCTCCTCCAAGTGTTGGAGGTGCTCCTGCCAATTCGTGTTATAGATCATAATATCGTCAAAGAAGACCAAAACATGCCTTCGCAATTGTCAGCGGAACACATGGTTCATACAAGACTAGAAAGTGGCAAGTGCGTTGGTTAGCCCGAAGGGTATCACCAAAAACTCGAAGTGGCCATAATGACACCTGAAGGTCGTCTTCGAGATATCCTACCCCCTCACACGAATTTGACGATAACCTAATCGCAAATCTATCTTAGAGAAGTACTTGGCTCCTCTAAGTTCGTCCATCAAATCATATATACGTGATATTGGGTATCGGTTCTTTAGGTTTTTCTTGTTTAGGGCCCTCTGCTCTTCATCATCCTCCAGCTCGCTATCAGAAAACACCTCTATATAGTGTGCCTTGCCCTTGGTACACCTATGCCCCGGTGCCCACAGATCCTAGCAAGTGAAGAACAACTTCCTCCTATGGAGGTCTCTCCTGGTCTCATCATCCAACTGCCCATGCCTCTAAATATCTCGTTGTGGTGGAGGCCTAGTGTCACGGCCCCTTTGTGGGAAAGGAGCTCATGGTGGAATTGGTGCCCTAGCCTTAGGAATTGCATCGTGCAAATCCCTGGCACAAGTTACTCCCTCCTATAAATTAGTGGCCTGCAAGACCTCACTAAACCACGCAAAGGCTCAATCAAGCCCCCACAAAAGTATAGACCCTCCTAGCATTTGACTAGTGCAACACCATCACTGATACCCTCAAAAACTCTGATATGTAGTGCTTGGGGCTGTCTGTTTGCTTGAGTTGTGTAAGCTCTTTGAAAAATGCCTCTCGATCCCTCTTGTTAAAAGTTAAAACACACCACAACCCTCTGTGTGAAGTCCTCGTAGGAAGTCAAGTCAGCATGCCCTAACGTGGTCAACCCATGGAACCACCAATCATATGTTGCCCCCTCCAAGTTCAAGGTAAGCATTTTCATGGCTTCCACCTCAGTCATCTGGCTAAGCTGAAAGTATGTGTATAGCTTCTCCACCCATGCTCTGGTCGTACACTTGGATGACCCATCGAACGTGGCAAGATACATCCTCCAAATGGTATGCCGCAACTTTGAATTTTGCGTGACTGAACTTCCTGCGCCCTTGCCCTTGCCCTTGTCATTCTACTTGAGCTTGCATAAGTCCCGGAAGGACAGTGCAGCTCAAAAGTCCTCCCCCATAGACTACCACTCCCAAAAATACTCTCATAGGCATCTCATCATGTCCAACCTGCTTACCTGCTCCTGAGGAGAAAATCATGGACAATGTGGTCCTGGATGGCCCACTGAAAGCGTGTGGGTGAGTCAAAGGGGAATGATGGTCATACTGGTGGGAAGCCCCTGAAGTCTCCCCAAACAAGAAATCTCGATGAATACCCTTGTCTCGATTTTGCTGCTTAATCCCATTTTTGCATTTCTTTCTGTCCCTTGGCCAAGTCATTCAGGGCCCTCAAGAGGCTACTGAATGTTGCCTCCTCTTTGCTCTTGTGTTCCACCATGTTTATTTCCTCTACCTCATGTTCTAAGGTCTCAGTATCAGGGGTAATCTCCAACTCCCTCTCCCGACTCCTGTATCTATGCCTCATGTAAGTAATGTTCTGCTTCTCTCCTGTGGTCATAGAAGTGTCCCCACAGCAAAGCCAAGACCGGAGCTCTAATACCACTGTAAAATTCCTATTAGGAAAATTAATAGTGATACTCAAACAAAATACACACTCAACACAAAAATTTCAGACAACAATTAAACACCCACAAATACGGCAAAAAATTGTCCCCAGCGAAGCCATTTTATTATCCAGAGGAGAATACAATAAGTATATGGAATATGTGCACCTGGGCTTGCCAAAGCGAGCTAGACAAATCTCAGTTAAGAAAATATGTTGCCCAGATGCTGGAAAGTGCCTCTTCCTCAATGCTCTGCATTGGTCGTGGAAATTTGCATTGTTGACAGGGAAGAGACCCCTGTTTGAGCCCCTCTAGAGTGCTCAAAAAAATCTACTAAATTAATCTTGGCCTCTCCTCAACAAACCCAGAAAAATCCAAAAAGGGTCGGGCCTCATTCCAACCTTCCGAAATTACCCCCAATTTGTGTGAGTTCCCTCTTCAGCTGGGTGACTCACACTGCCTAAGAAACAGCTGCCAAAGTCATCCAACATTAGCTAAGAACTCCTCAAAGAATTCCCCTTACGATCCCCTTTCCTAGGGTTTTGTTGCTGCAAGATCAAAGTTGAGGATATTATTGAAAGAAGGTCGAAGGAAGGTCTACTGGATCATCTTCAAGCCCTAGAACGAGGAGAAACTCAAACAAAGGTCAAGGGAAGCAACAACTATTACTAGGGGCCGAAAATTTCAGACCTGCAGTAGAGGCCGAAATTTTGTAGTAGGGGGTCGAAGTTGTGCAGCTGGAAAAGATTTGATTGAGTTTCACTGGGACAGAAGAAGCACATCATGAAGGAGATCAGACTTGGTCTTGGAAGGGTATTGGTCTTGGTCTAGAGGTCTTGGAATTCATCATTTGAAGAATCTACAAGAAGAGAAGAGATTTACGGGTTTTCCTCTCAAGTGGAGAGGTTTTGGCCCTGGCTTGCAGCCTATATCCTGTGTTCTTGTCCATTGTTGATCTTCTTCTTTTTGTAGTTGTTTGATGATAAGAACAACATAATAATAATAGAAGCTAACAATCAAGAAAATTAAAAATACAACACAAGCAGTTATCAAGTTAAAGAGAAATCATCTTAGTTGCAGCCCTTAAGGTTTCTCAACAAAGGGAAGCCTCCCATTGGTGAAAGCCCATAAAGAGCAGGAGGTAATGGTTGTGGTGACAGTGGACCACACGTCATTGTTGTCCCTTAGTCTAGTTTTTGTATTGTAGGTTATCCTCTACAAAACCTGCTAGATTTTGAGGCAGCATTCCCAATATTGGCACCCAATCTAACCCACAAAAACTCAAAAAATAAATAAAAAATAAAACCCCCAAAACAGTTTGTGCACCTACCAAAGCCAATCCTAACCAATTTAAGGATGGAAAACCACCTCTATTTGCCTCACACTCTTCTCACTAAGAATTTGGAGATTACGGAGCTATAGGAAAGAGAGTTGAAATAGAGTCAAGGCACTCATGATACCCATGTTGTAAAGACCCAACTAGAATTATATGGAACATAGAAATATTAGTATGTATATGAGCCCTGCATATGATAGCTACATATGCATGTATTACATGTACTGCACTAGTACATGCACTAATCAATTATAAAAAAAATCTCAGTATAGAGTAATGAGTGAATAATTGAAAGTATTGAGTAAATACCTAACTCACCAGAATATAATGAATGTATTGTAAAGTAAAAGTTATACTTACCACTATCATAATATAAACTAATATTTTGTTCAAAGAAAAGTAAAAGCATTGACTTGTGCAAATAAATGATGATATTTTAATAAATCCAAGATATTTATTAAATAATAATATTTTAATAAATCTAAGATATTTTAGAAATCCAAGATATTTATTAAATAATAATATTTTAATAAATCTAAGATATTTTAGAAATCCAAAATATTTATTAAATAATAATATTTTAATATAAACTCTAAGATATTTTAATAAATATCTTGAAAAGATATTTGACTAAGATATTTTAGAAGAAGATATTTTAATAAATATCTTGAAAATATATTTGACAAAGATATTTTAAAAGAAGATATTTTAATAAATATCTTGAAAAGATATTTGACTAAGATATTTATTAAAGGAGGATATTTTAATAAATATCTTAGGGGATTTGTGTATAAAAGGAGAAAGGGGGGGGAACTTGATAGGCATAGGTAGTGAGTGGGTAAACTAACCCGAATGCTGTCAGAGGAGTTCTAACTGCATGAGACATGAACAGTGAGTTCTAACAGAGTCATGGAGTGATCTCGATTATTATTGGAGTTTTGGGCACGAGGGCCAGAAGACTTATCTTCTGGATCTGGGGACCGGAGAGGTTGACCTCAGATAGGTTGGAAGGAAAACGGCAGTTTGGTAATGGGAGTTGGAGCCATGGCAGATCAGCAACATCTTCAAACACGGTTCCAAGTAAGTATTAAATAGTCAATTGATATATATTCTGCTTCAAAAATCTCACTATGGATTGTGTAGTATCAATTTTGTTAATGATGGTTAAATTCTGAAAGTTAAGATCCTTACACATGGTATCGAAGCACAGTTTCAGACCTTGTGGATCTTAGGGTATTTTAATCATTTCTTTTTGGTTTCCAAGCTTGTATTGCCTCCTCTCCTCATATATATACACAGTTCTAGGCATGCAATATTAGAATAAAAACATGTCGAGGAAGTCTTTTGAATACTAAGTATTTCTGTGAAGTCTCTAGAAGTAATATGTATCTTGTGCATAAACCGAAGTCAATGGTAATCAGTTTTGTGGCTCGTTTCTTTAAGAGAAGTCTGAAGTCTGCAATAGATTACGTGTACAAGTAAATCGAACCTATGGTATCACCTGTCGCTGAAGTTCGAACCTATGATAAATTCTGTGATAGAGCTGAGTTGGACAATGAAGCCTGCGGTGTGCTAGAAGGCCGGGATTGTGGTAAACCCAAGCAATGAGTAGATGTGTGACAACAAGAGATTGCTTATGACAGCAGTCATTTACTTGTGTTCCGGAGCAATTTAGAGAGGTAAAGATAATTGAAACAGTGAACACTAAACTTTTGAACAAGCCATGCCTTCTCAAAGGCACAAATGCCACTGTCAAGGTAAAACCAGCCCACTGTCAATTAAGCTCAGTCCACAAAAGAGTAAGAAAACAGAGCAAGGATATGAGATAGAACACTCACAAACTTTTGTGATTAATATGTGATAATCATTTTTTAGTTTTTTTTTGTTTCCTTGGACCTTATTATTGTCAGTATCTTGTGCAATCAATTACTGCAAATAATGTTTCAGATCTGAGATAATATGTAACTGTGGGCAGATCCTGCAATGACAATTTGTCAGACAAAATAAGTGCCAAAAACCCTTTCCAAAATCGATTAGGAAAATCTGCGAGTACGTGAAGGATTAGACAATGAAATTCAATTATTTCAGCTGTCCCAAAAATGCTTCAAATCTCAGCGGGTATAATCAAGATATTTCAATGATAGCCCAGGCTTAAATATGGCATTGTCAACAACATAAATCTATGCACGAATCCTCCTAAAATGCTAGGATCCCTCTTCTGCAAAAAGACAAAGGTTAGCCCAGTGAAACATACAGTGACAATAAGTTCTGTAATCTTAATCAGCCAATCAAATTTAATTGCAAAATTATTATGGTAAATAGTGTTTTCTTTAGGTGTGAGAGGAACCCAGCCTCTTTGAGGCTCACAGTCATAGTGATTCAAAGCCTACCCTCAAAGATAGATATGACAGAATTAGACTACAAATTTCCCAGAAAGGAGAGCTCGAATTCCTGGTATTTCACTGCAAAACCAAAATTCAATACCAAATATATATATATATATATATATATATATATATATTTGCGAAATATTTTATTAAAATTGTGATAAGGATGTTTTAATTAATTTTAAAAAAAAATTGTGAAATATTTTATTAAAATTGTGATAAGGATGTTTTAATTAATTAATTTTAAAAAAATAAATAAATCAAAATCAAAATCACTCCATTATAACCGGAATTTTTTCTAAGGCTGTTGTGACCTGCTGCTCTGTGCGCAGCTAGAGCTAGGGTTGCTGCCTCCTCGGCCGCTCCTGCTCTCGACTCTGGGCCTCACGCCCCTTTCTGGATCTGATCGGATCCGTTCCAGCATGTCCTCTTCAGCTCTGAGATGCATCGCCCCCTTGTTGTTTCAAAGCGCAGCTTGGGCTAGCAGCAGTTGATCAGATCTGCTCGCTGCGAAGGGCCCCTCGTTCATGGAGACCCAGGGCTCGCCTCTCGATCCTTCGCAGCCTTCCCCCCCTGCCGTGGAAGCTGCATTCAACTCTTTGCTAGCTTCTTTGCATAAGAAGAAGTCAGAAACCGCCAAGTTTGTCAAAAAGCTTGAGGATGTACCAGAGGTAACCCCTCCTCCTGAGGGCCCGATCCAGGTCGCCTTGTCCCTGGCAGATCGAGCCCTGGTGGGTCAGTTCACGGGCCTTTGGCCCTCGCCAAAATCGACGGAGACCTGGGTAGTCAAGAACTAGATCCTGCTGATCAAGAACAAAATCACTTCATACTTCCTGGGAAGAGGCTACTTCCTGTTCGAGTTCAACACAAAGGAGGATAAAGACTTGATCTTCAGGAATGGGCCCTATTTCATGGGACCCCAAGGCCTCTATCTCAATAAATGGACCCCAGACTTCGATCCTGCCATGGATGTTCCGACGGCAGTCCCCGTCTGGGTTCGGCTCCCGAACCTCCCAGTGCACTATTGGAACTAGGATTCCCTCAAGCATATAGGCAATGCCCTGGGAAAGTTCATTGACAGAGCAAACAACAAGGATCAGTATGACTGCGCTCGGATATGTGTCAAGGTAGACTTAGAGGTGGGACTTCCAGAGGCCATCAAAATAAATGTTGGCAGTTGGACGCATGTGCAAAAGTTGGATTACGAGCAGCTCCCATTCAAGTGTCGCAAATGTCACATCTACGAACATTTTGTTAGAGGGTGCCCGAACAAAGGAGAAGCGGAGAAAGGGAAGGAGGACGGTTGGAATCAAGTTAAGAGGTCAAAGACATCTCACAAGAAATCTGGGGCCCCAAATGGCCAAGGCCCTCAGCCGGCCTCCGCCGAAAATGGACCTCCGCCGAAAAGCCGAGATAACAGGTATGAGATCCTAAGCTCTGCAAAAGAGGTTCCACAGGAAGAGGATAGGCAAGATAAAACCCTAGAAAAAGGGACCTCAGCAGGATCAAGGCCAGGAGAAAGTGCTACAGCAAGAAATAAGGAAAAACAAGCAGAAGCCACCGAGGAGGAACAAGACTCGGAGGAATCAGAGGAGGAAGGAGAAATAGGAGATACGCAAACATCGGTCAGAAGATCGTCAAGGGGCCGCAAATCTGCTAGAGAAAAGAGAGACCAGGAAACCTACAAAGATAAGCTTCAAGGTAGTCAGCCCACTCTGGAGAAACTCCTTGCCAAAAATCCGAAGGTGTCTAAAAACCAAGCACAGGGTTCCAAGGGGGCCCATCATCACAAAAATAAATGATGAAGATAGTCTCCTGGAATTGCAGAGGAAAGGGGAGTAAAGTGAAAGAAGAAGCAATGAGAAGCCTTATAAGAAGAGAAGCCCCAGATATTCTTCTGATTCAGGAGACAAAAATGGAGGGCAATGAGTTTCTCCAAATCAGTAAAAAATTTTGGAAGGAAGGCATAGGTCAAGCAGTCTCAGCACGGGGAGCCTCTGGGGGGCTGGGCTCTCTCTGGAATAAATCCAAGTATCTATTGGTTACAGAGATCCACAATACCTACTAGTTGTTCCTGAAGTTACAACTTGTGGACTCGAGGGAGACATTTTGTCTTTTTAATGTCTATGCCCCAGTAAATGTAGGGGAGAAAAGGGATTGTTGGGACTCCATCAAACAACTGTCGGAGTCAGAGAATTTGGAAAACATCATTGTTGCAGGAGATCTAAATCTCACTTTGCGTGCGGAGGAAAAGCGAGGAGGCAGTATCATAAGGGATCCAGCAAGGGAGTGGGTGGAGGATCTCATGCAGGACTGGGATCTGCTCGACATCTCTCCAGACAATAGTAAGTACACCTGGTCCAATAAAAGAATTGGCCCTGGCCACATTGCTGCAAGACTTGATAGATTTTTGGTGCAGAGCTCCTTTCTTTTGCTTGGTCTCGAATCCAGATTGCACATCCTCCCTTGCAGTGTCTCAGATCACAAGCCTATTAAGCTTGAGATTCTAGATCACAAGGACCTAGGCCCCATTCCTTTCAGATTCAATCCACTCTGGGTCAAGGAACCTGAATTTTTGAACTTGGTTCAGGATAGTTGGAAATTTCCGGTGAAGGACTCACCTTTCTTCATCTGGGAAGAAAATCTTAGAAGACTAAAAGTTGTTCTAAAATCATGGGCCAAATCCCTCCCCAACCCTGCAATAGAGAGAAAGTTGGCCCAAGACAGACTTGCTCAGCATCATGCCCAAAGTGAAGATGCAGAAATCACTAAAGAAGTATTAGATAAGGAAGCTGAGCTTCAACAAAATTTCCATAAAGCTTGCCTTTCGGAGGAAGAGCATTGGAGACAAAAGTCTCGGAGTTTATGGCTTAAAGCAAGAGACAGAAATTCTGCCTTCTTCCACAAACAAGCTCAAGCTAGAAAGAGCTTCAACTCTATTGCAGAAATTAAGGAAGGAGACTCTATTCACAAGGATTTCGGGAGCATCAAGAAAGCAGCTTTCAATCACTTTAAAAATCTTTATAGTGAAGAAGGAGTGACGGATCCAAACTCCAAATTCTTGGAGGCGATTCCTACTAAGATCTCCCCCACAATGAACCAGCACCTTGAAGCAAAGATCACTATAAAAGAAATAAAGGATGCTCTCACTGATATGGAGCCTGACAAAGCCCCAGGCCCGGATGGCTACACTGCAAGATTCCTCCAATCCTGCTGGCAGATTGTGGAAAAAGACCTCTACAAAATGATTTTGAAATCTCAAAATTGTCAGAAAATAGGGGGTAGCACCAATTCTGCGTTCCTTGCCCTCATTCCCAAGGAAAAGGGCGCTAAGGCTTTCAATCGGTTCCGCCCCATCTCTCTTTGCAACATTGGATATAAATTAATCACAAAGGTGATTGCTAATAGACTAAAAGGCATCCTCCCAGCCATCATTCCGGAGAACCAAGGCGGGTTTGTTCAGGGGAGACAGAGTGCGGACAACTTCATCCTAGTTCAAGAGGCGATCCATTCGAGCCAACAACGCAAAGAGAAAGGTATGGTAATCAAACTAGACTTGGCAAATGATTTTGATCGTGTTAGACTTAGTTTTCTTTGGGAAGTCTTGCATAAATTTGGCTTTGGATCGAGCATTATCAATTGGATTCGAGCTTGTATAGTCGATCCCTGGATCGCTCCCTTGGTGAACGGGAGAGCAGCAGACTTTTTCAAAGCTTCAAGAGGACTTAGGCAGGGTTGCCCCCTTTCTCCTCTTCTCTTTGTCCGCCATGTTTCTATCTTGAGTTTCTATCTAGATCAGAAACTGGTTGATCAAGAGATCCTGGGGCTCAACATTGCCAGAGGGGTAAAAATTGTAAATCATGCACTATTTGCCGATGATACCCTCCTGCTAAGGGCTACCACTGTTCGATCCGCCTTAAGGTTCAAGGAAGTTTTGGATGATTACTGTGAAGCTGCAGGCAACATTTTAAACAAAGGAAAATGCAATGTTTTCTGTTGGAATATCTCTGCCTCCATCCTCTCCGCCATCTCTAGAACTCTTGGCTTCTCTGCCTCCCTCAGTTGGACTTCATTTATCTATCTGGGCCTTCCTATCTTCTGTAAATTTGCTTACAGCAGAGACTGGATCCCTCTGCTGGACAAATTCAAGGCAAAAATTCAAGCATGGGGATTCTCATGGTTAAACCTCGCCGGCAAAACTGTTCTCATCAAATCCGTTCTCAGTAGTCTCCCCATCTTTCAATTCTCTGTAATCCTAGCTCCTACGGGCATCATCAAGAAAATGGAAGCCTTCATCCGCAAATTCTTCTGGAAAGGTGGCAATCACAATGAAAGAAAAATCCCACTGGTAAGCTGGGATAAAATTTGTAAGCCTTTGAATGAAGGAGGCCTGAACTTTAAGGATCTCAGTCTTCAAAACACAGCAATGGGAGCCAAGATTTTCTGGAGAATCATTGGTCCTCACCCAGGCTGGGCGCAAAGAGCATTATGGAAGAAGTATTTCATAGGGACGCGGAAAAGATGCTTGGACAATTCACTGCCCATCACTGGATCGCAATTGGTAAAACTCTGTTACAAAGCAGCTCCTCTAATTAAAAACAGCGCGTTCTGGATACCTGGCAACGGAAAAGAAATTAAGCTCTGGGATGACAGTATCATGATGCACCCTCCCCTGTCAAGCAACAGCTCCCTTCAAACGTTGCGTTCGTGGTTGGATGGAGCTAGGATCGCTACTCTTTGGGACGTCTCGTTGTGGACTGGCAACAACTGGCTGCGTTGGAATCTACCGCTCGTTCCTCCAGAGCTGACCCAGGATCATGATCTCCTCCTCACGCTGTTGAATGGGAAGGCTCCTCTGCGCGTTGGGAAGAAGGACGCCCGTGGTTGGGGGGCTAAACCAGGTTTGTATTCAATAGCACAGGGGTATAAAATTTTGCAGGAGCGCCCTCACGTTCCTCTAGACCCTGCTGTGTGGAAGGGTCTTTGGAAATACAAGACCATGCCAAAGGTGGATTTTTTCTGTTGGTTGTTATGCCACAGAGGAATTCTTACAGAGGACAGGTTGAAGAAGAAAGGATTTCACGGTCCCTCACGTTGCCAATTGTGCTGTGACAGCGAAGAGAACGCCCAGCATTTAATGTTGGACTGCAAATATACAACAAAAATCTGGCAGAATCTCTTGAGCCATTGGATAAGAGTGTTCATCTTACTAATTACTATCTCTGATTTATTTGCAAACTGGCGAAATTTTTATCCAAAAACACTTCCAAAAAACGAAAGCTTTAACGCTGCTTGGCTCTCCTTGCCAAAATTTATCTGCTGGCAAATTTGACTTGAGAGAAATAGAGGAGTTTTCAGAGATGAAAGCCTAAACCCGCAATTCATCATTATCAAGATAAAAAGTCTATGGAAAGAAAGCCTGGGTGAGCACTTGTCGAATTCGAATCTAAGTCAACAGGACTTAGATTGGGGCGCTTCGTTGGATCTCCACTTCTCATCAAGAAATCCAGACATACCTTGTTCTTCGATGGGGCAGCGAAAGGAAACCCCAGATTGGCTGGGGCAGGAGGAGTTATAAAGAACAAGGAAGGCAAAATTGTGACTAATTTTGCTTGGGGTTAGGGTATTCCACTAGTATCCAAGCTGAAGCCTTGGCACTTCTTCAAGGTCTTAAGCAAGCCAAGGCCATTGGTCTAACAGAGGTAAATGTTATTGGAGATTCTCAGTCCATTATTAAAGTCATAATGGAGAATTCCCCTCCTGCAGATCTTAGATTAGCAAAAGTGGTTTCAAGAATCAGAATTTTGGTGAAACCTCTTCAGATTGCTAATTTCCTTCATGTATTGAGGGAGAATAATAAAGATGCTGACTTGGAAGCCAACAGAGCGATGTCACTTGCAGCTGGCTCTCTCTTGAGAGATGGGGTTGAGGAGTGGGACTCCATCCCATAAAATTGATTCATGTTTTACTGCATTATACTAAAATAGTTTGTTTGTATCCATAAGATAGGAAAAATAACGGAGATAGATTCTCTAGTTCCAAGTAAGAATCGTTGGTTTCCAAATCTTGGGGCCTTTGATCATCTAGTGGAAGAAAGTCCATGGGCTTTGCCCGAATTATTGTAACCTGTGAAAGGCATTTTGGCCACATTTCTAATATAAACCCATACCCGTTCTTGTAAAAAAAAAAAATTGTGAAATATTTTTTTTAAATTGTGATAAGGATGTTTTAATTAAAATATATATACATATATATATATATATATATATATATATATATATATAATGGAGATTTAGTTAGAAGGAATCTATAGGAAAGGAGAGTTGATGGTTATTATAAAGGTATTATATGTAATAAGATATGGCTTGTTAGGGTTGATCCCGATAGATAAAAGTGGTAGTTGGGTTGACGATTGCAGATAAAAGTGATAGTTGGGTTGACGACTGTATTCTGTTATTCTTTTTCTGAGAATCATAAGTTTTATTTTTCAATTAAAAGAGTCACATAGACACCCGTCGATGTCATATTAGCATTTGTAAGGTTAGTCCCATGACAAACTTTCCTTCGTATTATTCATATTATTGAGTCAACTTCACATACCAGATCAAGACTCGCTAAGCCCATTGTTGATCCCAAAGAAAGACATGAACCAATAATTGGAAAGTATGTTGAATATTTTTAACCATAATAATTGAACAGATATTTTCATAATAATTTATAAATATTTTGATATTAAGTTAAAATAATATATATATATATATATATATATTCAAGGCTGCTGAGGTGAGTTTTCACTATTTTTAGGAAGGGTTAAATTTAGAGGAATTATTTAACTAGGGGCTGATTTTCTTTTATTTTAATATCTATAATTACTGAGACTTTATGTTAAAATTGTGGTATAGTAATACAAACATAGTGACTCCACTTAGCACCAAGTCGTAAGGTTCCTCTCTATTGTGTATCGCCAAGACCTTTCTAATACATCGACTTGTGTACTTCTATTTTGAATCATATATATTAAGAGAATCTGCGAACATGTCGAAAAAAAAACCGCATGTGAGCTTGAATTTACAAAATTGTATTTATTAATCTAAATTGTACATCAAATACTTATAGCCATGTTTAAAGAACCGTCATCAAATACTCAAGGAAATCATAGAATCCATGTTGTAGTCAACAATAATCAGGCAGCGCATCAGTCCATTGTTGTGGAATCTTCAGGTTCTATCATTGGAATAAAACTCAAAATTTTATTTTATACTGGTGCTACTGATGGTTTTATTTCATCATATGCATTAAATAGATGTGGGTTGGCAGCTTTCAAGCAAAATGATTTCAAACAGGTAGAAATGGCTTCGAGAGAACTTCAGTCCATAGGTTTAAGTGTGGAGGAATACAAAGTTAATCTAGGGGTCTATCAGACTAGGTTAAAAGTACTAGGATGAATGATCACAATGGGAAATAACTTAGTTTCTAACTATTTCCCGAGATCTTGTGATGATTCCTGGATATCACTGCCTTATTTTCATAATTATAGCAACAATCCTAATATAACCCGAGGTGTATTACTCCTAGTAATCTTTGATAATTTACCCAAAGTATTCAGTGTTATGTAATATTCAATGACAAGAAAAGTGGTTTTCAACTTTTTGAAGAAATTGAAGTTTTTTAATGATAAAATGAAATTTTATATGATTCGATATTCAAAAGCTATGAACCCTAGGATGATACATTTTTATTAGAAGAGACGGGATATTAATGCTAATCTATGTATCGAAGACATATATCAAACTCAATCCCACTTGATTCCTAATCTATTACTTTTACTTTACATTCCATCCAACAAAGGAGTCGAGATAACTCATAGATATCAGCTGCAAATTTTTCCACAATGAAGTTTAAGACTTTGTATATCATACAAGTAAACTTTGAAGTACATTCAAATTATTATATTAAAATAAGCAAATTAACATCACTTTAGACATTAAACTTTTTCTGTAACTTTTCAACATTAGAATGGAAACTATACTAATTGTCTTTATGCAAATGAAACATTCCATTCTTCAAGTGACGTTGAGCTTTCCATATATATATCTTACTAACTGATAACTATAACCTTTGATGATATGAATTTATGCAAATATCTTTTATATCGTTTTCTTATCTTAATACTTTAATTACTATCCAAGTATATTTGTAAGTGGTTTAAGTAGTAAAGTGAAGGTTTAAAATTTTATAGTTTAAATAGACACTAAATTGGACATTTTGATATTCAACCATTATGTCATTGTTAAGATAGATAATGAGCCATTTACAACCGTAAGGATATATCGATGTCCAAAACAAAATAATATGGCAACATAGCATTTTCATAGAAAGGAAAACAATGTGGTTTAGGAAGGAGAAATTAGAGACATTATGACACTATATAAGATGATTCATGGTAATTATCTAGGCATATATAAATATTAGTTGGCGGAGTTGCTCCAAAGAAGTTAACTCTTGAAGAAAGGGAAAATGGTAATGAAAGCATGACTATGGACATTATGGCAAGGCCATTAGATGTGGAGCTACAACCACACAAAGGGGTAAGCTAGTTTGAGGTAAATTAATGGATGAAAGACATTAACTATTCAAGAAATGTTGGGAGAAATCATGAGTAATCAACTTGAGAGTGTAAGTATAAGTTCACTAAAAGTACACATCAAAACAAAAACAAAATGGATGAAACATATGTTAAGATGATAAGAAACCACCATGTAAGGTAATAAACACACTATTAGAACAAGACGATATAGTTATCAAGAGAGTGCAGCAGAAAATTTCAAAATTTGATCTCCAATGTTACCATAATATAATCAATATAGTACCTAGGGAGGACGGGAAAAGAACGAAATGGCAAACTTCTAATGATGATAATAAATGTTAGTTATCATAATCAACTTTGAATATTGAGATCAACAAAATAGCACCAAAGGTGAATGAGTGGAAGTTCCACAAAGCAACATAAGAAGTCAATGACATTAGATTAAAGAGTGAATCTATAATAAAATTGATCAAGTATAGAATAATTTATGTGTATGGCAACATCTATAATAGTTTCTCCCTCTAATGGAAGAGTCACATTATAAAATTTTCCTTAAGTGACTAACTATATCCATGGATTATAGACATCAGGGAGTATGATTAGGAAATTCTATCCCGTGATGCCTTAAAACCTGAAATGATAAGTAGATTACATACGATATCTACATTATTGAATTTATTTATAGGGTCTTACCCAAGTTGGGAAATAGTAACAACATTTCCAAGTGTAATAATTGTATGCATTAAGAGAAGAAAAGAAAACCATGACGACTAGAGGTGAGAAAACAAAGTCAATTTGATAATATGTTCTTTTTCAAATTGAAGTAGACATGGAATATTAGAAATATTTGGTATAAGTGAAGGGATGTTTTCTATCAAGAAGAATTTTCTTAAGGATATGAGCAACATGATTGGTAAGGGTCAAAGCAATGACCTGTAAGAAGTTGTGAACACTCCTAATTTGTTAAGAATAACAAGTGATAAACTGGGAAAATGGTTAAAGATAAATATTAAGGATAATAATTATACATCATTAGAAAAGAAAATACATTTGGTGATAAGATGAGGCCTAAGAACTAATGAGGAAACGATTAATGTGAATAATAAGGAGAGGTTATACCAATGATGTGTTATGTGTTTGGATTAAATGAGTCAATATAATAAAAATGAAACAATGGTTTAAGGAATGATGGTAAAGCTAGTAATATCCCTAGCTAGAGTTAAGACTCTAAATGGTGAAACTTGCAAGTAAAAAGACTATATCAAAACTGTAACATACTAATAATGTAACTATGCATATCTTGTAAATTGTGATTCTTATTAAAAGAAGGAAATTATATGTTTGTCAACAATTGAAATCTTGTTGAAAACATGACACTCTTAGTAGACCAAGTATAATGCAAAGTGAATAATGCATTTTCAAGCAGTGACAAATTTCTTCTATGAAAATAAACCTCTCACAAAGAGATCTTTAAAATAGTCAATTAACTCTTCCTCCATCTCCAGCATAACCCTAATGATTAGCCCTCCAAAACCCTACTCCTTGGCTTCTAGAATTTTAGGCTGAAGATGAGCTGGAATAACATGATAAAGAAGTAAATGTTATTATTATTTCTTTGGATCCAGATTACAGATCAAAGATAATTAGACTTAAAAGACAAATAAATAACAAGAATTAAAAGGTTGGTTGGATCCATATGTAGTTTTGTGTTTTAGAGTTCTTAATCAACCTGAATCAAGAAATTAGATCATGCTTCGACTAAACAGTAAGTGTTTTGTGCTCTTGTTTCAATTCATTTCGTTTCTATACATGCAATCATAAAGGTTGGAACATCCCTCCATTTAGATTTAGAGTCTCACCCTGTGACTTTTATAAGTTTAAACGGTTAAATAGTATAGAAAATAGTGGCTACATCCTTATTTGTGTATCCATGTTCGATTATTCTATATGACATTTATAACTGTGGGTTATATTTATAAGCATTTAAAAACTTATTTTTGTATAATCTTACCTTGTTTTGGATGGATACTCAACACTGTCATTTTGTACTATGACATGCGAGAAAATGTTAAATTGCTTAAACATTGCTAGTACATGGATACCAATATGAAGAAAATTTTGCTTAAACATTGTTGGTGCTAGGATACTAATATACATTATGAATTATGTTGTGGATATGGTATCTATAATTTTACATATCAACATAAATGATGAGATAGAAATAAAAGAGTGATTGCACTTGACTATTCAAGGTGAAAATGAATTTACAGACCTATTGGATAAACATAACTAAGTATGTTATATGAACTCAAAGATCAATATCGTAGATAGCAACATATTTGAAATGTGTATAAATTGTTATATGGGTAACAATTTGCTTTGAACATATTGATACATATGTTATAATTTGTAGACAAGTGTTTTACATCGCAGATGATATCGTTACCAAACCGACCGCGTGATGACAAAACTCCAAGAACAATTGAGATGCATTGAGATTCCATGATAGGGTGTTAACCCTGATCCTACTAGGAGGGGTGGAGGTGTTGCCTACCGTTTATCCTCCAAAACCTGGAGTCATAGAAGGGTTGTGCGAGTCACGCTCCCCTAGACGTGTGATGATGACTGCCAGATGCCTACTAGTCAATCAGGTCGACGTAATCGACGTTGACACCCCTAAGGTTTATGGATGGTTGGATCAGTAAAACTGATGCCATGGCATATTCCTGTAGAGGTCGGATAAGATGGAAGCGGAAGAGATTAGGGAGGATAGGATGATTCTAGAATAGCTTAGGAACTCGAATTATATGGAACATAGAAATATTAGCATGCATATAAGACCTGCATATGATAGCTACATATGCATGTATCACGTGTACTGCACTAGTACACGCACTAATCAATTATAAAAAAAATCTCAGTATAGAGTAATGAGTGAATTATTGAAAGTATTGAGTAAATACCTAACTCACCAGAATATAATGAATGTATTGTAAAGTAAAAGTTATACCTACCGGCGGGCCATTCTCGCGAGGATGGATGTGAGAGGGGTTTGCATGCGGTTTCTGCAGAAGGTGCCAGCGCTCTTTTTTGTTTCTCTCTCCAGGCTTGAGGTCAAGTGCCAAACGTACGGAGGCTAACCCTACAGCTTTCAGTATGGATCCTTTCCCTTTGTGCGTTTTCGGTTTCACCCAACGGAGTTCGAAAGTTAGGGTTTCTGCGGTCAAGCGGGTCTTGCGCCTTTCTGTTGTCTCCTTAAGAGGGTTTGTTGGCGGTTACAATGGGTTTCGACAGCGTCTCGGTGGAGCTTGAACCCTCTCCTGAAGACCTCCTCACCTACTGGGGTTTGGAAATTTCAAAGAAAAATCTTGAACACTTCTTTCCTAACCAGATTTCTCAAGATCTCGCTGTTGAAGCAACTTTGGGAGGTTTGACACAAGGGGGAGGTATTGTAGGCGAACCCTTTGCCAATTCCAGGAGTGGACATAGTTTCTTCAGGCCACAGTTTCCGTGTAGTGATCGGCCTCAAACCTCCGAAGAACTCTTCAAAGCGGCGGTTACCCTCGATTGGTCTCTGCCTTTCTCGGTGCCTCAGGCGGCGGTCACCCCAGATAGGTCTCTGCCTTTCTCGGCACCTCAAGGTAATTTCGCTCCCTTTGTTGCTACTGGAGGGTTAGAAGACATAGTGGGTTGCAGTGGTTTTCAGTTTCTGCCGGGTCCTCATCTGCCCAAGGTTGACAACCCAGTTGGTCTTTCTGGTTTGCGTAGACCTCATCAGGAGGTTTCGAGGGGGCTGGTTTTGCCTGGGACGAAGAATGTACTTTCGAAGGCCATCTCTCAAGGGGGGGCGGAGGACCTCGTGCCAGTAGTGCAGACTAAAGGAGGATTGCCCCTTCCTGTGAGGGATGGGGATCCAGGCCTTTGCAATCAGTCAAGGGTTTCCTCGAACGAGGCGGTCGACCTCCCTCCGAAATCATCGGCCTCTGAAAACCAAGAGTACGCTTCGCGATTTGAAGCTGTCTCAGGGGCCTGTGCCCAGCCGAGCCTAAGTAAGGGTTTTGCGCCTCCTAGATCCATTGAGGACCTAAGGCAGATCCTGCTCGAGTCCTTAAGGGCTGCTAGTCCTAAATCCAATCCAGTAGCAGAAGAGGAGGGTTTCAAGAAAGTTGTGGGAGAGAAGCGGAAGAAAGCCAAATCCATAAAAACGAAATAAGCCCGACCAAAATGTTTGTTGGGTGTGGATATTGGCGTTGAGAAAGTTATGGAATTAACTGAGATAATGATTGTTGGAAGAGTAAGGGGTCGAAAATACTCGGTAGACTACATCACTGATTGGGCCCAATCAATGTGGAAAGATTCTCCAGGTATGCCTGTCGACATTTCAATTCTTGTAAGAGGCTGGTTCAGTATCACGTTTGAAAGGAAAGAACAAGTGGATTGGGTTCTTGATAGAAACTAGTTTTTTGGGAAGAGGCCCATTCTCTTTAGAAGATGGACCCCCCTTTTCAACGCCCAGAAGGAAAAAATGGCAGAATCGCCAGTTTGGGTTAAGCTCCCCGGTCTCCCTCTAAAGTTCTGGACAGATTTGGTTTTTGTCTCTATTGGAAACACTCTGGGCACTTTTCTAGAAGCTGATAAGTCCTACATCCAAACCAGGGATAAGAGTGTGGCTCATATATTGGTGAGTTTGAATCCGAGAGAAGGTCTCGCGGATGCGATGATGCTTCATTATCGGGATTTGGAGTTTCTGCAGATGCTAGACTACGAGCACCTTCCCTTCCGATGCAACAGATGCCATAAGACAGGTCATTTGGCAAAGGAGTGTCCGCTCGGTCACCACCGTAGGCACAGACAAAGAAAGCAGTACAGGAAGGAGAAGGTCATTGTTTCAGATTTGGGTGAGGCTCCAAAGGTTGCAGAGACAGGACCTATGGTGCAAGAGGCTCCCTCCCCCCCGGTGGTGATCGTGGAACAGGCACAGGAGGCTGTTGCAAGCCCTTCTTCCCTTCCATTCGAGGAGCTGGCAGACTCCCTGGTTCCCCTACAAGTTGCTGAACTAGTTGGGGCGTCTCAGGCGAGTATGTCTTCCCCCTTTCCTCCCTCGCTTCAGTCCTCTGCTTGTTTTCCTTTTTCTGAATGTGATGAGCCTGGTCCTTCCAGGCAAATTTTGAATGACTTATCAGCTTTAAATATCTCTATGTCCTCCCATGATAGTGTTATTTTATCCGTCCCCGACCTCTCAGTTCTCCCTTCCTCTCTAGTTGTCGGTGCTCCTCAGGACCCTTGTTCTCGGACCTCAGATTTGGAACCTCTCCCTTATAACCTCAAACCCCGGGCAAACAGGGGCGGGTCTGGTCTGGCTGTAGGAAGTCTCGCTTCGAATCCTGTGGTAATTGGGGCCAGGAAAATGAGAGGAAGAAAATCCAACCTATCCAAAGCTCAATCGAAAGTTGTTGTGGACATTGCTGATGGTAAACAGATGTCTCTTACTGGGGTGCTTAGAGCAGAGCGACCACCCCCAGAGGATGTGCCATGATTGTCCTCTCATTCAACTACAGAGGCTTAGCTAGCCAGCCGAAAAAGCTAGCCTTCAAAGAACTTGTGCGCTCACAGAATCCAGACATTGTTTTTTTACAGGAAACTCTGGGGAAAGGGGATGAGGTTATCAGTACCATTTCCAAAATTCTGCCTGACTGGTCCTTTTTTGCCCTCGATGCTGTAGGGAGATCAGGGGGAGTGGTCTCTGGTTTTAATTCCAAGTAGCTTAATTATGTCTCTTCTTGGGGCTCTTCGAATATTTTGGCCTTGGAGCTTTTTTCTAGTGAGCTCAATCTCTCCTTCCTAATCGTAAATATTTATGGGCCTTGTGTGGATAGAGAGTTTTTCTGGTCTTCCGTCTTCCGTTCCTCCTGGATTTCTCACCCCAACTTAATCATCGGTGGAGACCTGAACTTTTCTCTGGGGGAAGCGGAGTCTTGGGGCACTTCGGCCAGAGCTGACCCCTTAACTGATTTCTTCAAAAATCACATGGCCCTATCCCATCTGGTGGATATGCCCCTTCTGAAGCTAAGACCTACCTGGAGAAACAGAAGAATTGGGCAGGATTGGGTGGGCAAGAAGATCGATCGTTTTCTATTAAGCGAAGTTTTGGTGGATAAACTTATGAATTACCGACACTGGGTAGGTGAAGGTGGAGTCTCGGACCACTTTCCTATCCTTCTGGAAATTAAAGGTGATGACAAAAAACCTGGAATTCCCTTCAGATTTAACTCTGCCTGGCTCAAGGATGATTCGTATAATGAACTCTTCTCAGCAACTTGGGAGAAAGACTCTCTCAGCCCTGACACCTCAAGGAGTGCCTTTTTTTGGAACAATTTGAAGAAAATGAAAGCGGCATCCAAAAAATGGGCCGTCCAAAAAAAGGAGAAGGAAGAAGAGGAGCTTAAGAGGCTCAATTCTGAACTTGCACTGTTGGAAGATCCGGAAGGGGAAGGATATGCCTTCGTTGAATCGAGGAATAAAATCAAGGAGTTGGAGGCCTCCAGGAGAAGTATCCTTCAGCTCAGGGAAGAATCTTGGCGCCTGAAAAGCAGAGCAATCTGGCTTCAAGCGGGTGACGAGAACACTAAATTCTTTCAAAACTACGCTAAAGGTCGGAAGCTCGCAAATACTATTTGGGAAATTCCTTAAGATAATGGTGAAAAGGCTTCTTCGTTTGAGGACCTGGCCTCTCTGGGTATTTGCTTCTTTAAAGATCTTTTTAAAGCCCCGGCCGAAGTATCTATAGCAGAAGTTATCAGAGTGGCCCAGTTTTTTCCTAGTTTCATTGATGAGGAAGGCAACGAAGCCATCATGGCCCCTGTAACAAAACAAGAAGTCAAGGATATTCTCAAAGGGATGCAAAGGGACAAAAGTCCAGGCCCGGACGGTTGGACAGTGGAATTCTTCCTGCACTTTTTTGATGTGTTTGGTGATGAGCTTGTAGCTGTTGTTGATGAATCAAGAGCCTCGAGATCCATCTTTCCCCCTTTCAACTCTACTTTCCTCGCCTTGATTCCCAAATCTGACCAGCCAAACTCCTTTGCTGACTTCCGGCCTATCTCGCTCTATACTTGTGTATATAAAATCATTGCGAAAGTAATTGCCTCTAGGATTAAGCCTTTCCTCTCCAGTCACATTTCCCCGGAGCAGTTTGGGTTTTTGAATGGCCGTCAAATCCATGAAGCCGTAGGCGTAGCTCAAGAATCTCTCCACAGTCTGAAGCGAAGTGGTAGGAAAGGGGCTATTATTAAATTAGATTTGTCTAAAGCATATGATAGATTCAGTTGGTTGTATCTGCGGCTTTTACTCACTCATCTTGGCTTTAGATTTGATTTTGTCAGATGGACCATGAGCTGTGTATCCTCCTCTGCAATTGCCTTATTAATTAATGGTGCTGCAACCTCTTTCTTCAACCCTGAACGTGGCCTCAGGCAAGGCTGTCCCTTATCTCCTCTACTGTTTCTTCTGGCAGCGGAAGGGTTAAGCCTTATGATTCATAAAGGTAAAAGACAGGGTCACCTCAAAGGCATTGAAGTGGCGCAAAATCTCTGGATTACTCATCTTCTTTTCGTGGATGATATTTTGTTGTTTGTTAATGGGAGCATGGAGGATTGCCGTGCATTAAAAAATCTGTTGGATCTCTTTCTTAAAGCAACAGGCCTCCAAATTAATGTTCAAAAGTCGACTCTCACTCCATCTGGTCTTTCTGCTGAAGAGATTGGTAGAGTTAGAAGACTTTTGAATTTTGAAGTCAGATCCATGCAGGACAACTTTAAATATCTGGGCTTTTATCTTAAACCTGACAATTACAGAATTCGTGACTAGAAGTGGCTTCTTGCTAAAGTTGAAAAAAGATTAAACCA
Source organism: Pinus albicaulis (assembly GCA_034641835.2). Classification (NCBI taxonomy): domain Eukaryota; kingdom Viridiplantae; phylum Streptophyta; class Pinopsida; order Pinales; family Pinaceae; genus Pinus; species Pinus albicaulis. The sequence goes on from CM076577.1 coordinate 208,381,361, forward strand.
TTGGAGTTTCAGGTGGCTCTCGAGCGCAGGACGTCTAGTCCTAATTAAGTCAGTTTTGATGGCCATTCCAGTTTATTGGGCTAGTCTTTCATGGGTCCCAAAAGGCATTTTGACCTCAATCAATAAACTTTGCAGTAAATTTCTTTGGACAGGGTCAAAATTGGATCATGTCACCCCTTGGGTTGCCTGGGACAAAATCTCTAAACCCAAGGAATGGGGAGGTTGGGGGATTAAAAATCTGCCGTCCTTTGCAAAATCCTTGGCAGCCAAGCTAGCTTGGCGTTTGATCTCATCAGACTCTCTCTGGGTATCAGTCATCAAAAGGAAATATATCAATCAGGTATCTGTTCTGGATTGGATTCGCTCCCCTGTCAAATCCTCAAAAATGCATCTGTTGTTTGGAAAGCTGTTGTGACATCGGTTCAGACAATTGAACAAGGTTTGGCCTGGAATGTTGGAGACGGTTCTCAAGTTCGTCTTGGTTGTGATCCTTGGGTTGGTTGTTCTGACAGCTTCTCCCTCTCTCCGGCTCTGGTAGCTTTTTTCAATGAAAGAGGTTTTATTACTTTGAACCAGGTAGCAGACCCCAAAACAACTTCCCTCGTGAGACAAGGCTGGCTTACAGGTGCGGACTTGCATTTAGAAGACAGGTGGTTGGAAGAATGGAACCGCTATGTTTCAGCCTTAATCTTTTCTTCTGTTCGAATCTCAGATTCAAGTGATGAATTGCGCTGGGTGCACGCGCAATCAAGTCTCTACTCTCCTAAATCGGGGTATAAGTGGTTGATGGCTCAAGTAGGGAGGGGAGTTCCGAGTTGGTGGTATAAACCAATCTGGAAACTGAAATGCCCAGCCAAGACCAGACTTTTTTTCTGGTGCATCCTCAAAAACAAAGTACCAACCTCGGACTTTCTCCAAAAGAGGGGGAAATTGGGGCCGAGCTGGTGTTCCCTATGCAAGTCAGCCGAAGAATCTTCTCACCACCTCTTCCTTCTTTGCCCTTTCAACTCCAGTCTATGGGCAGAAACCTTAAGATTGGTTAATATTCCTTTCAGTTGGCGAGGCGAAGACATTCTTCAGGCTTGGAATCAATGGTGGCAGGAGGCTCCAAATGATAAAGTAAGATCTATCCCTCTTCTTATTGCATGGGGAACGTGGATTGCCCGTAACAAGGCTATCTTCAATGAGCAGTCCTTTCCTATTGCCAGATTGGCAGCAGAGGGAGCTGCCATCTATGACAGCATTCCCTCTCCATCTGGTCCAGGCCCTCCTCGAAACATCCAGCCTGAAGTAATAAATGACTCAATTCCGTGGGCTTTTTTCGATGGGGCCTCTGGTTTAAATGGTTCTTGTGGGGCTAGCCTGATTATTCATCTTTCACATGATAACTCTCTTCGTGCTTCGGTGGGTCTTGGGCAAGGGTCCAATAATTTCGCTAAACTTAAAGCCCTCCATTTTCTTCTTTGCTGGTTGATTTCCAAACAATTAAGACAGATTCAAATTTTTGGTGATTCTAGGAATGTTGTGAACTGGTTTAATGGGACACAGCAGTGCAGGAATTATATTTTGTTGCCTATGCTTAAGGAGATATGTCGTTTTAAATGTTTCTTCTCTGAGATTTCTGTTTGTCACATTTACAGGGAAAGCAACCAGGAAGCAGATCGATTATCTAAAGAAGGTGCTCAGCAAGATTTGGGGTCCTGGACAGTAACTGAGATGGTGAATGGGGCTGTTCATAGTAGGGAACAACCGGCTTTTGTTTAAAATCTGCTATTTTAAATTATGTTATGTACATATTTGCTCTCAAAAAACTCATAAACTACTACTTTATTTGAGTCCAGAGTTGTTTTCCTTATGTAAGGAGGTTCTGGGCTCCTTTTTTGTTACAATCTATTGCTCTTCTGGGGACTGGGATAGTTCCTACTGCCAGTTCCTTTCACTGATATATAGAAGCTTTGGGCTTAGTCAGTGCATTCTTATCCTTCTGCTCTCGTCTCTGTTTCGGTTATCCGGGAGATGATGAGCTAAAGGAGATGCATTGGCGCCTTGAGAGGCTCTTTTTTGTTTTTTCTAGCTGCTTTGCATCATCACAGATCTTGTAAAGCAGCTGTGACACCATCCCCCTTTGGAAAAAAAGGGAATGGCTCTCTTTTGAAATGCTCTGCATATGTTCTGAGACTATCTAATTATAATAGAAAGTTCGATTTTTTTTCTGTGGAAAAAAAAAAAAAAAAAAAAGTTATGCCTACCACTATCATAATATAAACTAATATATTGTTCAAAGAAAAGTAAAAGCATTGACTTATGCAAATAAATGATGATATTTTAATAAATCCAAGATATTTATTAAATAATAATATTTTAATAAATCTAAGATATTTTAGAAATCCAAAATATTTATTAAATAATAATATTTTAATATAAACTCTAAGATATTTTAAAAGAAGATATTTTAATAAATATCTTGAAAAGATATTTGACTAAGATATTTATTAAAGGAGGATATTTTAATAAATATCTTAGGGGATTTGTGTATAAAAGGAGTAACCGGGCGGGGGGCGTAGGGGAAGGGAAGGCGACTTGATGGGCATGGGTGGTGAGTGGGTAAACTGACCCGGATGTTGTCAGAGGAGTTTTAACTGCGTAAGACATGAGCAGTGAGTTCTAACAGAGTCATGGAGTGATCTCGATTGTTATTGGAGTTTTGGGCACGAGGGCCAGAAGACTTGTCTTCTGGATCTAGGGACCGGAGAGGTTGACCTCAGATAGGCTGGGAGGAAAACGGAGGTTTGGTAACGGAAGCTGGAGCCATGGCGGATCAGGAACATCTTCAAACACGGTTCTAGGTAGGTATTAAATAGTCAATTGATATATATTCTGCTTCAAAAATCTCACTATGGACAGGTAAGTATTAAATAGTCTATTGATATATATTTTGCTTCAAAAATCTCACTATGGATTGTGTAGTATCAATTTTGTTAATGATGGTTAAATTCTGAAAGTTAAGGTCCTTACAGATGTAGAGGATGAGGAAGATCCCAATTTAGAGGTTGATTTCTTGATAAGTAGTGATTTGTTCAAGCTTTGTAGATGTACTATGTGGTATTATTATCTTTTGACTCTATACACCATTTAGAGCCTCAATGCTTACGTATTTCCTTTCATAACTTCAGTTATATGCATGGCAGATCGTAGATCATGATTGAATTTTTCTATATTCATCGTTACACGTATACGTTAGCATACTTTGCATATTTGGTGTCTAATGGTTTGCATTGACATTGATATACTTGAATATATTTTTTCTTAAAATATGAATATATTGTGTGTTTTTTGGCAACACGTCTTGCAATTATGTTTTCTGGTGCAATTCATCTCTTTGAGAATTCCAGTTCAGTTCCACTTCTAACCACTGTGACCCATATAGGATAATCTTGCCAAGTGGTATTATTCGCCGCTTCTTATCATCCAGTTAGGTCGTTTGTCCTAACTAATAAGAAGAGCTACAGTCACATCCTCACTTACCACTGCACATACTGCTTCTGTAAAAATATCTAGACACAATGTTCTGCCTTCATGGTTGCAACAGCTCAAGGATCAAAAATGAGTCATCTACAAAGTGCACATTAACTAATTGGCCATCTCCTAGCTAGGAAAACCCTTTGATTTTACCCTGCATTCTAGATGTTCCTAATTAATATTGAAGGGCATTTGCAGAAATCAGGTAACATCTCAATGATAACAGTTCATGACTTCAACTTAAGTTCTTTTTAGGTTATTAGATTGTCTTTCAGATTAATCACATCACCAAGTTATGCCCTTTTTAGGTTTTCATGATGTTTATGTTGGCACTGACAGCACCACAACTAGTGAAGCCTGTCATGACTGTTGTTCAGGAAACATCTAATTTGGCCACATACCAGTACCTGAAACAGTTGGACACATCAAAATTGGTATGAGACACCATTGACCATACCTTATAATGTTTCCAAAACTGGAAACAAAGTACATCTGACAACATTTCCAAGGTGTTTTGGGCACATTTATGGAAGTTTCCAGATTGACCTATGTGCCAAAGAGGGGCTTGGAACCCATAGGTAAATACCACTTTGTCTGTATCAACAACTGTTAAGACAAAACAAAAATAAGGGATTGAGCTTTGATATTAAATTTAAATTTTTAACATTACCATTAATTGTTTCAGGATGTTTGAGAGTGGTTCCAACCTCATCGAGCTTCATATGGAGAAGGTATAATGTTATATTCCATTCAAAATTTAGTAGACTTGACAATTTTCGGGATTTTAGGATGGGCAGGATTTTGATGTTTCCACTGGATTATATCATGTATTGAGAGTATGAGATTTACACTAGTCAAGACCACCAAGCTATGGGATTTTGCATCATGTAACCATTTATGAGAGTCAATATAGACATGAGTCTCCTTCTAAAATGTCATTTATGTGTATCACTCTTATTTTCTTGCAGGATAATGTGATATTTAAATAAAAACTAGAGGATATCTTCCAATTCATGATAAAGGGTTCTTTCTTCCAGATGGCAGCACGGCTCTTATTCCAAATTACTTATTCTCAGAATATTCCCAATTAGCTTTGCTAATTGGAATATTGCTTTTTGCTTTATTAGATAGCAATAATAAATAAAGTGAGAAATAAGAGGGGTCACCTCACTTTAGCCACCTCACTTTATAATAAAGTGTTCTTTTTTTTTCTAGTAGGTTGACGTTGTGACTTAGAGAGGGCCTTGGGGGTCCACGTGGATGTGATGGGGGGGAGGCATCAGGCTAACCCCAGGTAAACTGCGCAGTTCCAGGGTGAGTTAAGGAGGGAGTTGATGTTATAAAAGGAGAGGCTCTCACCTCATTTGATTCATTCATGATTTGATATTCTTATTGATAGCTGGACTCTTGTCTGCTTCAGCACGCCGGTTGTTTAGTCGGTCTGCAGCACTGTTTAGTGCACGAGTGTCTCCGGTCGGAGATCTCACCCTTAGCCTCGGGGGACTTCGAGTGCCTGCCCTGGTAAGGTTATTTCTGGTTTCACCCTTAGCTTCGGGGGACTTCGAGTGCCGCCCTAGTAAGGTTACCGAGTCATTTTTCAATAGAGCGACAACAATTTACGTAGATTATACGAGGAGGAGAAAGCCCTCTTGTGGGCACGCGAGCAAGAGGAGGAGGGACGGCCAATACGGAAGGAGGAGAATGACGTACGCATACGGAGAAGACGTGTGCCTTTCGGGGAAGGAGAACCGACGGCCAGAAAGGACGCCGGTCCGGTCTAAACGGGGAGAAAACGACATTGCGAGGGGCGAGGAAGGACGGCGCGAAGCCCTAGGTGAGGGCCCGGCGGCTCCATTTACGAAGGTAAGAGTCACGGATACGAAGGTTTATTGCCTCGGTCAGGTGTGGAAAAGTCTTGCAGAGATCTGGTCTTGTGTGTCGGATACAGTGCGCGCTCGATCTGAAGGTTTGGCACCAGATCCAGCTGAAGGAGTGACAGATCTGAGGAGATATTGATAGATCTAGTCCAGATCTGGAAGGGTAGCACCAGATCTAGCCCTAGGGGCTGTAGATCTGACGAGATAGTTCCAGATCTAGTGTAGATCTGAGGGTTTGATATCAGATCTGATATTGGAGGACGCAGTTCAGAGAGGGAAGGACGCAGATCTGATTGGAGGCTTCAGATCCATCAGGTGGGACGCAGATCTGAGGAGCAGGCTAGTGTGAGAAGGGCTCATCAGCGTTTTCCAGCATCCTGTAGCAGATCCAGTTGTCTGGAGGATTGAGGGCTTGTGCTGCACCTGTTTCTGCGCTGTCACTAGCAGGGACAGCGTTTTCCAGCAGAGGGGGTTTTCAGCTTGGGATCAGCCCAGTTTCTGCGCAGATCATCACCAGTCTCCAGGGCAGCTTGGACGCTGTCATTATTTGCCGCCATTTCTTGTATGGGAGGGTCATCCCTTGCCTAGGGCAAGGATAGGTGCACTTACTCTGATTTATTGTACTCCTCTCTATGTACTTTCTGATTAATAAAATGGCTCAGATTTTGGTGTTACATGTGTCATGATTCAGTGATCTGGTTCAGTTTATATCTGTATTAGTGCATTTCTGTTTATTACTGCTTATTCCCCTTTGGGGATATTACAGTGGTATCAGAGCTCTGATCTGGCTCAGCCTGTGGTGCTAGCACTCTATGGCACCGAGAGGTCACCCCACTCTCCTTGGGGGAGGTGATTCTGATTCAGAAGAAGAACAGAGGAATCCAATGGAGGCTATGTTGGCAAGATTGGCTGAAAAGTTGACTGAGAAGATGGATGCAAAGATGGATGCAAAGATGGATGCATTCATGCAGGAGGTAACCAGGAAGGTTGCAGGGGGAACGCAGAAAGAACCCCCTAGGGTCTTTCAAGTGGGGGAAGGATCAGGAACATCTAGTTGCATACCAGATGCTATACCCATTGTGTCAGCGCAGAAGGCCGATTCCATGGACACGCGACCTACCATGCCTACTTTCCCGGTAGAGGAAGTGGAGCAAACGGCATCAAGAGATGAGGGTCCCGATCTTCATGCAGTTTGGTTTGCAGATTGGCGTAGTTTGGGGCCGGAATTCATGGAGGCTCTCCCTTTCAATCAATATATGCAGTACCGAGGCGGCAGTAAGCCTCATGATCGAAATAAGGGACGGGGTTCCCACCGTGACAGTAACCGTGCAGCCAGCAAATTTCATTTGCCGATGTTTGATGGGTCTCCAAAGACCACAGCCAGGTCTTGGGTGGAAAAACTAGACCTCTATTTTCAGCTTAACCCGATGCCGGAGAAGGAGGCCATTAAGATGGCTGCATTACATCTAGAGGGTGAGGCCCAGAACTGGTGGTTTCATGGGTTGACCACACTGGGGCATTCCACAGTGACTACATATGCTGAGTTCACCAGGAGGGTGGTGAAACGTTTTGATCAGAAGGACCGAGATCAGCCTTTCCTCGAGCTAACCAAGCTCAAACAGACAGGTGGTGCAGAGGCATACATCTCAGACTTTTTGAGGGTTTCAGTGATGGTTCCTGACATATCAGCAGCTCGGTTGGTCACGATGTTCCTGGACGGGCTATCAGAACCACTTCGTGGTCTAGTCCGGTCAAACAAACCGGCCACACTTCAGGATGCTATCAGCAGGGCCCGTGACCTATAGGATGTGTTGCCCAGGACTCGGCCACCTTATCCCCAGAGACAGGCTTTCCAGCCTAAGGGTAAGGACACGAGGGTTCCGCCTCCCAAGGCGAATCCCGGACGAGGACAGTATGATGATGAGGCTAGGAGAGAGCTGAGACGGAAGCGATTGTGCTTCACCTGCCAGGAGTCGTGGGCACCGGGACACAAATGCACCGCAGGTAAGGCACATTTCATAGAGGTCTTCTCCGAGGGCAGCGGAGAAGAGGATGAGTTGGAGGATGAGGAGGCAGGAGAATGTTATGCAGCGCAGAGTGCCTTACCACCTCCACCACCAGATGCGGGAGAGGCATCATTTGCACCTACTGGGGGAGCTCGAGCAGCACTACGAGGAGTCCCCAAGTATCTGACATTGCGAGTACGTGGGACAGTACGGGGTCAGCGTGTTTCAGTTCTAGTTGACAGTGGGGCCACCCACAATTTCATCGATGCCCAGATGGTAGCACGGAGAGGCATACCCACGGAGAGCTTTGATGGGTTTTCAGTTTTGGTTCCGGGAGATCAGACCATGGCCTGTGCTCGATATGTACCGGAGTTATCAGTGACGATGGGCACCTATACGCTGACTGATCACTTCTTTGTGGTGGACATTCCGGACACCAATGTGATATTGGGAGTGCAGTGGCTTATCACCCTGGGGAAGGTCACCACAGATTGGAAGGCCTTGGAAATGGAGTGGGATGATCCCAAGACGGGGAGGCATGCGAAGATCCGAGGTCAGAACACATATCCGCCCCAGACAGTATCGGCACACAGCATGGATGCGACATTCCGCAGGGGAGATATCGAGTGGGCAGTGGAGCTACGGGCTTCAGAGATAGTAGATACGGGCAGGGCAGTGCACCCTGATCTACAGACTCTTCTTGACAGATATGCCGTAGTGTTTGGAGACATTCCACCGGGACAGCCACCAGATCGGGGGTTTGAGCACACGATAGAGTTGGAGCAGGGGATACAGGCAGTGATCACCACCCCTTATAGGCATCCTAAGGCCTACAGGGATGAGATAGAGAGGGCCATTCAGGAGCTGGTAGCCCTTGGACACATTCGGCCCAGTACTAGTCCTTTCGCTTCTTCAGTAGTGCTGGTGAAGAAGAAGGACGGCACATTACGCATGTGCATTGATTACAGGGCACTGAACAAGAAGACTTTGAAGAATCGGTACCCCATTCCCAGGATCGATGAGTTGATGGACGAGTTGAGAGGAGCACGTTTCTTCTCAAAGATTGATTTGAGGTCCGGGTACCATCAGATACGCATGAGGGAACGGGACATTCCCAAGACTGCTTTCAGGTGTCATTATGGGCACTTTGAGTTTCTGGTTATGCCATTTGGGCTGACCAATGCACCTGCCACTTTCCAGTCTTGCATGAACCACATCTTCAGGGATCATCTGAGGAAGTTCGTGCTGGTTTTCTTTGATGATATTCTCATATACAGCAGGACTTGGGAGGAGCACCTCCAGCACATAGAGACAGTTTTGCGCATCCTAGAGGAGCAGCAGTTCTTTGCCAAACTCTCCAAGTGTGAGTTTGGTTTGACAGAGATGTTGTATTTGGGGCACATCATAGGAGTGGACGGAGTGAGAGTCCACGACGAGAAGATCCGGGCTATCAGGGACTGGCCAGAGCCGCGGAATGTGACAGAACTTAGAGGGTTCATTGGTATCTGCACTTATTACAGGAAGTTCGTCAAGGGCTTCTCACAGCTTGCTGCACCCCTCACGGAGCTGACGAGGAAGGGGGCATTCGGTTGGACGGACACCGCACAGCGAGCTTTTGATAAGCTCAAAGAGGTGATGAGTAGTTGTCCGGTGTTGGCATTGCCTGATTTCACTCAGCCCTTTATCCTAGAGTGCGATGCATCAGGAGAAGGGATTGGAGCAGTTTTGATGCAGGAGGGTCACCCGATTGCATTCGAGAGCCGGAAACTCCTTCCACATGAGAGACTTTATCCTATCTATGATAAGGAGATGTTGGCCACTATGCATGCCTTGGCCAAATTCCGGCAGTACTTGGTAGGCGGCAGATTTAGAGTCAGGACAGATCATAATAGCCTGAAGTACTTTTTGGAGCAGAAACAGTTGCAGGAGAGGCAGCAGAAGTGGATCAGCAAGATCCAGGCTTACGACTTTGACATAGAGTATGTCAAAGGGAAGAACAATGTGGTAGCAGATGCCCTTTCCCGTAGACCAGCCACGTTATCCCTCATGAGCTTGGACGCTGATTGGAAGGCTCGACTACTGGTTGAGTATTCCAAGGATAGATTTGCATGTGAGGTGCTGGATGGACAGGTAGCAGATAGCAGATACAGGGTGGCCGATGAGGTCATCTATTACGGGGATAGGATCTTCTTGACTGAGGGGTCTCAGCTCAAGGAGAAGATACTCCATGCCTCTCATGATTCACCATTGGCGGGCCATCAGGGGTTCACCAAGATGTACAGGGCCATCCGGGAGAGATTTGCATGGAAGGGCCTCAAGGAGGACGTACTCCAGCATGTCAGGGAGTGCGAGGTTTGCCAGCGGAACAAAGGGGAAATGAACCATCCCGCAGGGTTGTTACAGCCGCTTCCCATTCCTGAGGGGAAGTGGGAGAGTGTCTCGATGGACTTCATCACGAGTTTGCCCACAGTGCAGGGCAAGGACTGCATCTTCGTAGTAGTTGACCGGCTAACGAAGTATGCTCACTTCTTTGCCATTTCGGCACACTACACAGCAGCACAGGTGGCAGAGTTGTTTTTCCGGGAGGTTTTCAGATTGCATGGTCTACCCAAGACCATTGTTAGTGACAGGGACAGCCGCTTTATGGGTGGATTTTGGCAGGAGCTCTTTCGATTGGTAGGGACTGAGTTGACACCGAGCACCAGCTATCATCCCCAGACGGACGGGCAGACAGAGATAGTTAACAAGTGGCTGGAGGGCTACTTGCGTAACTACGTCGGTGGGCAGCAGCGAGCGTGGCTGAAATGGCTACATCTGGGCGAGTACTGCTACAACACAACCCATCATATGTCTATCGGCATGACACCGTTTTATGCGTTGTATGGATATCATTCCTTGTCTTTTGTGGATGTGATGTTTGGGGTTAGCAGGGCTCCACGAGCCAAACTATGGATCCAAGAGAGCCAAGACATCCTCCGGACTCTCAAGGACAACATGGCTACCGCACAAAATCAGCAGAAACTATATGCAGACAGGGGCCGAGTGGAGAGACACTTTGAGGTAGGGGATTTGGTCTACCTGCGGTTACAGCCATACCGCCAGTCTTCACTCAAACAGAAGGGGGCAAAGAAGCTTAAGCCTCGTTTTTATGGACCATACAGGGTGATTCGTAGGATTGGACAGGTTGCATATGAGTTGGAGTTGCCCCCAGGCAGCCGGATTCACAACATTTTCCATGTATCATGCCTAAAGAAGGCACTAGGCCAGCATGTAACAGTCACAGGGGAGCTACCTCCAACAGATGATGAGGGGCACTTGGTATTACAGCCGGAGGCCATTATTGACACCAGGGAGAGACAGCTGCAGAGCAGGAAGATCAGAGAGTTCTTGGTGAGATGGAAGAACTTGCCAGATGAGGATGCCACTTGGGAGGATGAGAAAATCTTACAGCACCCCTCACTTCAGTTGCTTGAGGACAAGCAACGTTTTGCCGGGGGAGACTGTAATATTCCCAATTAGCTGTGCTAATTGGAATATTGCCTTTTTGCTTTATTAGATAGCAATAATAAATAAAGTGAGAAATAAGAGGGGTCACCTCACTTTAGCCACCTCACTTTATAATAAAGTGTTCTTTTTTCCTAGTAGGTTGACGTTGTGACTTAGAGAGGGCCTTGGGGGTCCACGTGGATGTGATGGAGGGGAAGCATCGGGCTAACCCCAGGTAAACTGCGCAGTTCCAGCGTGAGTTAAGGAGGAACGAGTGTTGTAAAAGGAGAGGCTCACCTCATTTGATTAGCTTGATGATATGATATTCTTATTGATGATCGAGACTTATAGTTTGACCTTGTAGGTTGTTTAGTCGGTGCAACGACAGCATTTAGTGCACGAGTGTCTCCCGGTCGGAGAATCTCACCCTTAGCCTCGGGGGGGGACTTCTTCACGCACACAGTAAGGTTTTTTTTTCTACCCTCGGCTTCGGGGGGGACTTCGAGTGCCCGCCTAGTGAGGGTTGTTACGAGTCATTTTTCGGTGGGCGGCCCGGCAATTTACGAAGATTATGCGAGAGAGAAAGCCCTCATGTGTGGTTGCGCGAGCAAGAAGGGAGGAAGGACGGCGAATGCGGAAGGAGGAGCCGGCTGTCCCATCTGGAGAGAGGACGTTGTGCCTTTCAGGAAGGGAGGACGCTGGCCAAGAAGGACGCAGTCCAGTCTAGCAGGAGAAAACGCTGTTCTGAGGGGCAGAAGGACGCTGTGAAGCCCTAGAGTGAGGACGCTGTCCATTTCTGAAGGTAAGAGTTGCAGATCCGAAGGTTTATTGCTAGATCCAGTTGTGGAAAGGGTAGATCTTGCAGATCTAGTCTTGTATGTGGCAGATCTAGTCTTGTATATTGCAGATCTGAAGGTTTGGCACCAGATCCAGCTGAAGGAGTGACAGATCTGAGGAGATATTGATAGATCTAGTCCAGATCTGAAAGGGTGACACCAGATCTAGCCCTAGGGGCTGTAGATCTGAAGAGATAGTTCCGGATCTGGTGTAGATCTGAGGGTTTGATATCAGATCTGATATTGGAGGACGCAGTTCAGAGAGGGAAGGACGCAGATCTGATTGGAGGCTTCAGATCCATCAGGTGGGACGCAGATCTGAGGAGCAGGCTAATGTGAGAAGGGCTCATCAGCGTTTCCCAGCATCCTGTAGCAGATCCATTTGTCTGGAGGATTGAGGGCTTGTGCTGCACCTGTTTCTGCGCTGTCACTAGCAGGGACAGCGTTTTCCAGCAGAGGGGGTTTTCAGCTTGGGATCAGCCCAGTTTCTGCGCAGATCATCACCAGTCTTCAGGGCAGCTTGGACGCTGTCATTATTTGCAGCCATTTCTTGTATGGGAGGGTCATCACTTGCCTAGGGCAAGGATAGGTGCACTGATTCTGATTTCTTGTATTACTCTCCATGTACTTTCTGATTAATAAAATGGCTCAGATTCTGGTATTACATGTGTCTTGATTCGGTGATCTGGTTCGGTATTGTTTCCTTTCATATCTGTCTGGCATACATCTTATAGGCCTTAGAAGAATTATTGTAGTCAACAAATGTTCCCTTCATGCATGAAGGATCCAATTTCTTTCTTTTGCCCTTTAGTATATGAATTTAGCTAGGACAACCAAAAATTCACAGATGGTCAACAGTTGCTTTCCTCTAGTCACTTGCGGGGGCTTTGATTTTGAATGTATACATGTAACATCCCCAATTATAATTTTGCCCAAATTTGGTGATCTTAAGTAAGGGGGAAAATATTATTTTGGAGAAAGGTGGAAGGTACTGTTTTATTGAAGATTGACAACAAATTATTATTATTTTAAATGGCGGCAAAAGTCACTTAGTGGAAAATGGCCCCCACCAATAAAATAATAGTTAAAAAAGGAGTCTAGAAGCATCGGGAGAAATTATAAAAGGAGGATGGATTCATTTGTTAATCATCTTTTGACTATTACATTTCACCTTTTATCTTCTCTTGGGGTTGTTTAGCACAAGAAGAAAAGTGTTGTTTAGCACCATGAATTCCAAACAGAATTCCACCCTCATTTCAGATAACTTTGAGCGTCTCCCAAGTGAGGTAATTTGGGAGTCCAATTCAAGGGTTTCGTTGAGTGTCATTGCAATATTTTTCCCAGCTATGCGCATTTCCCAGGCACAATAGGATTTCGTGGCACATCATTTGGAGCAGATGCAGTTGGTTGGGGACTCTAGGTTTTTGTTGAGACATTCTTCATAATTGGAGCCTAAAATTTGGATTATTTTGCAGGGCAGTGATTAAGGTCAGAATTTGGAACGAATTTCCCCTCATTTTGATAGTGCGTAAAGCTCACTGGCTCAAGTCTATGCAGGAGCAAGAGGTGGCTTCTTTCTATGGAAATTTGGGTTTTATAAACCATGCATTTTTAAGAGGGTGTATTCGCAAGACTTTGGGAGGATTTCAATGTCATATTTTCGACATCATATAGCATTTCCATTTTGCGGGGTGTTTTCTGGCCAAATTGGGTAATTCGCACTTGTTGGCGGTCACTGGGGGTCGGTGGATTCATCCAAAACCCTTTCTGTGGTTTTGTGGGTTTGGTGAGAGGAATCTAGGGTTAATTTTGTATAATTTTCGGGGCATTATTTTTGATAAAAATCAGTGTTCCAGTCAGTAACCAACAAAAAAAATTACTGGAGGAGGGTGTATTTCACTCCCAGATTGTTTCCACCACTTGGGTTCATGGGATATTATTGGGTGTTATTGGAGTTGGTGTGGAGACCTTACATTTAATTTTGCATAATTTTTGTGGTAGATTTGTTGGCCGAAATCCCAGCGCACCTACAAAAACCATGGCAGTAATTTTTTGGGTCATCGCAGAGGTTTTTGATGGAGTCATTCTAGCACTTGGGCATCATAATTCCAACTTGGGTTTTTCCTAGCTTGTTGTAGCAAGCATAGGTTCCCCTTTCCATACTCATTTGTACTCCATTTTGCTTAGAAATAAATAAAATGGCTCAAAGTTTTGGTGCATTCCTTACTGTGTTTTGATTTTCTATGTATGTGTTGAATTTCCTAATTGTTGTTATAATGCATATGCATAGTGATGGGTTAAACCATAGATAAATAATGGCTCAAAGAAGATTTAGTATGCAAGAATTTTGAGGTGGAATCCACTGGAATAATGAGAGATTGGCCCAGTTGAGGAAGGTGTCGAACAAAATCCATCCACATCCTTACATTAGAGGCACTAGTCATGCACAGGCTGTTGGGGTGCAACCATCTACACTGTGGGGGGGAAGTCAAGAGAATCAAGGCACTAGATCTCCTCAAAAAGAGAAAATTGGACAAGGACAGTAGAGGGTGAGACCAGTGGACGCTTTCGTTGGTGGAGACCTAGCTTTAGATATTAAGAGCCTGAGGAGGAGGTTGAGCATGAGGTTGTGGGCACACGTGAGAGTGAGGGTCATGTTGATGTGTCTAGTGTGACGCAAGAGTCACCCTTGTTGGAGATTCCTTTTAAAGCTATGGTTGACACCTTGGGGGAAAGAGTAGAGCACACACCCATTTATGAGGTGTTTGGGGTTGTGTCCGAGTTTTCAAGTGATAGCAGCACACATCAAATTGATAAATTTCCTGAAGACATATCCACCTTTGATGACGAGTCGATAGGTATATAGGTATCGATATCTACGACAGATTTTCCAGATGATAGCTATTTATCGGTGATTGTTGAGGATGTTATACATGATGAGCTATCTGTGGAGGGGCATTTAGTGGCTCATGTTGAGCCCATGGTGGAGGAGGATGAGCAACCATGCTTGGAGTCAGCGATTGATGAGGAGAAATTAGGTGCATCGACAACCAACAAAGTTATCTTGCTTTGAGATGACAGTACCCTTCTGACATACATCAATGGGGCTTGCAACATTATTGGGCTGCCTCCTCGTGTTGGTGAGAGAGAGGTTCTGTAATATCCCACGTGGGAAAATAGACAGCAATACAAGCATACAACTATAAAGGAAAATGCCGGAAATAGAACATAAAGCAGATACACATAAAATGCCAGAAATGCTAAGCCATTTTATTAATCTGAGAATATAAATGGGTACAATAGATAATCAGAATTAGTGCACCTATCCTTGCTCAAGGCAAGTGAAGAACCCTCTCAGAAAACCAGGAAATGGCTGCTACAAGAAACTGCATCCCAGCTGCTGGAAGAAACTGCCGTAAACTGCTGCTGCTGGAATGAACTGAAGCTAGGGGCTGATCCCCTTGCCGAAATGAGCTGAAAATCGGCAGACCACCTGAACTCACCACCCCGGACAAAACCCAGAAACCATATACAAAACGGACCACCTCCGAAAATCACCCCCAAAAACCCTCCTCCTAGAAAAACGTTGTCCCTCCAGGACCAGCGCAGACACCAACTGAAATAGACTGAAATGGGGCCACAACTCCTCAGGAAACTCTCCAACTGATAAACGCTGAACCTCCACACCAGAATAGGCCTGAATCTCCTGCAGGAATCTCTACCACTGAACAGCTCCAACTCAAACTGCGTCCTCCCTCCAAGGACTGCGCAGTCACCCAATGAAGCTCAGCTCCTCAGCAAAACTCCCAAACAAAACACCCGCAAATCTCCTGCTAAAGACTGAAGAAAAACCTTGCCCGAACAGGCACTCGAAGTCCCCCGGGGCCAAGGGTGAGATCTCCGACCGGAGACACTCAGTCGCACTAAACAGTGCTGCAGACCGACTAAACAGCCAGCATGCTCAAGTAGACAGAAGTCTAGCTCAATATCATCAACAATATCAATAATGCCCAAATGAGGAGGCTCCTCCCCCTTTTATAGCATTGGTTTCCCTCCAAAACCAACGTCCTCTCTCTCATTGGCTCCTCCACGTGGTGTGTGGCCCCCCTTGGCTCTCCCCTTAAGTTACAACGTTGCATCTACTAGGGAAACACTTTATTTTATTTAAGTGAGTTAGACCCCTTTTCTCACTTTTATTTATTAATAAACTATAGTCGGCAAAACTATACAAAAATCAAATATTCCAATTAGCTAAGCACTAGGAATATTACGTAGGTCAGACACGATGAAGATTACGTGGATTGGATAGACTAGCGAGATGAGTCGACAAAAGTTGCGCAGGATGCAGAATTTGCAAGATGGACGATTTGTTCCATGTATGGTTTTTCGTGCATTCAATCCCTCTCTTGGGGTTGGATGGTGAGATATATTGAGTTGGTATCCGATGGAGCTAGCTAGGAGGTTAGATGCATCAATGGCCACAAATCAGTAGAGGCTATGGATTACCAAAGGGGCTCGAGGGATAAAATGTTGTTGGGATCCGGTTGGGATTCTCCATCACATCATGGAGCCGGTAGGTGATGGTAATAGTTGCATGGTGGACTTGGTGGTTGGGTGCACACACCTTTTCATATCCCCTTTAGAGTTCTTGACAACACTAGTGATAGGATGAATTGACAGGGGAGCACGACAAAGTTCATGAGTTGTCATGGTATGTTGGGCATACATGGGACTATAGGATGATTAACCTAATCTGGCATGAGTTAGTAGGAGGAGGTGGCATCTGTAGGCCACCAGACATGGTATTGTGTGGATACCATGCTCTCTCATTGGTATATTGGACAAAGGAGCTACTAGGGATAGGATTACTAGTTGCATTCACGTTAGCATGTGAGGAGTTAGGCTGCTCAGGTCTATCTAACATATACATGGGATTGTAGGAATATTATCCTACTCTGGCAAGAGTTAGTAGGAGGAGGTGGCATCAACAAGCCACCAAACAAGGTATTGTATGGATATCATTCTCTCTCATTGGTATATTGGAAAGAGGAGCTATTGAGGATAGGATTAGTATTGTCATTCACGTTATCATGTGAGGAGTTAGGTCGCTCAGGTGTATCTGGCGAGATGAGGAGATATAGCTCACATCATGGAGAGCTTACTAGCAATGTGGTGGATGTGTTGGCGCATTCAGGGTGGCATATGATACAGGGTGGTATGAAAATAGGTAGTGGTACCCAAGGGTGCACAAAGATATGTCACAGATTCTAGTGTTATGCAGAGGGATGCAACCTGATGCATACAAACCCAATTTTAGACCTTAGCATCCAGTGTTGTATAGAGTTATGCATTTTTTATCAATGGATTGTAGAGGAGCATGGAGATGCATGGTTGTTTGATGTAGGATCATTTTTTGCACTGAGTGAATCACATCACATCAAGTACACGTGGTGAGTGCCAAGTACAATGACATAGGAAGGATACGAGACGATACAACAGTAGCATGAGGTATCTAGTGGTGTACAGGGATAGGTCACAGGGTACAGTGGCAATTCGAGGAGTATAGGGATACTTGGTGGGATGTAGGGGCATATGGTGTTGTACAACAGGGTCTTGGAGGGCAAATGTATAAGATTATTATGTAGAAATCTCTCTACTGAAATTTTACTAAATGAACTAGATAAGACTAAGAGTAACTTTACCTAGAGGTTAGACTATACCCAGAAGTTAGACTATTACATTGGCTAGCCATGTAAGTGTAGTGATGTCATGCACCAATTTTCATTTTTTCACAATCAAGGACATGTATTTATGCTTTAATGTGTTTATTTATTAATGTGGTTATGTACTTTTGGTGATTATCATTTTGGATAGGATTTTTGGTTTATTTTATGGATCATTATATCATTCATATTAGTAATTATTGTCGAAACAATGTTTATTAATAATTATCTTTATTTTTAAGAGGATTTTATTTTATTCCTAGGGGAAAAATTTGAAGTACCTACCATTTTTATGAGTTTTATCTTATTATAAGAGCCATAGAGCTAAAATACATATATCAAATGCTACCATATTCATTTGGATCTCATACTTCAACTTTGTATTTTATAATAAAAGCCTATTTAGATTTAGAAAAACTAATTTAATATCATAATTTTATTTTGTATTTTTATATCAAAGAATATGTGAATTTGAAAACCATAATTAAGCATTTTCACAATAACTCGATCATAGAGATTGTTTCTGGCCACACTCACACCCATAAAATAGGGAAATACCGACCTAATCATGTTACACTACAAGAAGATTTCAAAAGTGTGCAAATGAGGTCCATAAATCCAACTTAAGCCTTCATAACACATATTGGAGGTGAAAGTTTTTCCCAAGCACAAGAGAGTTGGTTATAGCTTTTATTACAAGGTAAATTGAAATTCCCACATAGGTATTGCTTGGAATTTTGTGAATAGCCAAACCATTATTGTTTTCTCCTATAATCAAAGATGCTAATGACAGTGTTGTTATTAAATACATAGAAAGGATGCAATATTAGTTTGTTTTTCAAGAGGGTCCTCAAGCCAACTTTGAGTATGTCTCTCTTTGTCCTTTCCTCTCTATATTGTTTCTCAAGGATGAGTTGTAATGCACATGATAATCTCACTTCTTTGAAGTCCAATCATTTTGAGTGTAATTCCATCTTGAGCATTGTAGTTTTTCTTAACTTAAATAAATGTACTTCCTATTTTAATTGGACAATTTTAATAATCTTTTAATTTAATTTCATTAACTTTTATAAAATTCATTCCACTTATTCAAATTATTTAGACATGAAGATTTTGAGTATTCTATACTAACAAGCCAGATAAATTTATTATACATATTTCTCTTTAATCATAATTGATAGATTTAATATACATATTTTTTGGGTCAAACTCCAATATTCAAATTGAAAATTTTTGACTAACAAGAAAAAACAAAATTTTGACTAACAGCTTGTTTAAAAATTTTTGACTAACATTTGTCAAAAACTCCAATAATTTTAAGAAACTCAGGCTACCTAAGAAAGATCTGAAAAGATCACAGTTGCTGAAGTCATAAAAGACTCAGAGTCAAAAGACCATGTCTTTCCCATCTATGAGCCTCTAGAGCCACAGTTCACCCGACATGCAGCCCCTGACCTATATGGTGCAGGGAAGATTCCCCCAAGGGAAAATTTTCATGACGGGAGTCATAAGGAGTGGAACATAGACAATATGTCTGCACACCAGATCCGGCAGATATTGGATCAGATGATTATTGAATACAAATTGATGTGTGCAGATGGAAAGACTGAAGTTGAAGCCTGTAAAACAATAATGCAGTGCTTCACTGGCACACTTGCAAGGTGGTGGGAACTTGAATCTTCTCCAGCGTTGATTGAAAGAATGGAGAAGGAAGTTTTGAAAGATGAGCAGGGTGATATCATGTTTAATCCTGATGGCACTGCACAAGTGAACATGATTGGTGCTCTCACAGCACTAATTCAAGAACATTTTTGTGGATTGGAATATGTTGCAGTTGATAAGCATGAAATGATATTGATGAATTTAAAGTGCAACAATATCAATCAGTATGAAGACTTCCACAGAGATTGGATGCAGAGAATATTCTGGGTCAAGGATCCCAAGAATATATTGTGGAAGCAGGTCTACCTAGCAGCTTTACCTTCAAAGCTAGTAGACATTTTGAGAATGGAAGATGCTTTCCCCTTACCTTTAGAGACCTATGTATGGGGAGATATATATGGCATTGTAACAAAAGTTTTAATTTCTTTATGTACCAGGTCCAAGATGCAGAAGTCCATTGATAAACTCAACAGACTTCCTGGTACTAAATCATTCTGCAGCAAGTATGGCATCACAGTGGATGATCCCCTGGTACACAGAAGGAAGTACAAGCGCCAGGCAAAGAAGGCTTATAAGCGAAGTAAGTCTACTTACAGACTGAGCTCTGCAAAGAAACGAAATGTGTGCACCTAAGAAATTCGTAAGACCAAAGGCCCCAAAACGGCAATCCAGATGGAGGCCTAACACTCATTATTACCAGCGCCATGATATCCGGCCTAAAGATGCAAAGCTGGCCAGAATGAAAG
This sequence comes from Pinus albicaulis, assembly GCA_034641835.2. Lineage (NCBI taxonomy): Eukaryota > Viridiplantae > Streptophyta > Pinopsida > Pinales > Pinaceae > Pinus > Pinus albicaulis. The sequence continues at coordinate 208,401,216 of CM076577.1, forward strand.
AAGTTTAGTGCTGGTTATGTGGTCATAAAGGACATACATCCAATATGTGTCCTACTGCTTTAGAGTCAAAAACAGGTCTGGGTAAGAAGTCTAGTAAGTATGCAAAAAACAAACAGCCTTCTTCCTCCCAAGCCACTGTCAAGGAAGATCCCGACGCCTGTGCCTATTGTAAGTCTACCTCACATAGGATTTCTGACTGTCCATCATATTCCTCAATTGCTAGCATCCACCTCATGTCTTCATGGCCCAAACAGATGATGATCTCAAAGTTTTCTCCCAGATTCGTGCCATGGACGAAGGAGATCTGAAAAATGCTCTCCTTGATACTTATATGAAAAATCTTCCTGGTTCTTCTATTTCTTCTAGATCTTCCAGTTCCTCTAAGAAGCCTAATTTTGTTGAATCTTCTTACGAGCGTAACACCAAATCGTATCTCCAGCAGCATAACAAAGCTCGTGCCCTCACTTTGGGGGAGGTGAATAAGGAGATACAAGAACTGAAAAATGAAGTGCGCAGTATAAAACATGAGCTCAATATTCTGAAATCCCAGAACAATCAGTCTGCTTCTCCCTCAATTGTTTTGTCCAAACAGCAGACAAACTATACACTGCACACTCAGCCAAAGACTGAAGTCCAGACCTCATCAGGCCAATTTGTTTCCTCAGGCTTCAGTGATATTGGGGACATGCAGGTCCTCACAGTTCAATATCAGCAACACCATATACTGGTAAAACTTTCTATTGCTGGTCATGTTTATCAGGTTATTGCTTTGATTGATTCTAGTTCAGATCTTAACCTGATTTCTAAACATATCATCCCTTCAAGGTATTGGACTACTGCAGAAAGAGAAGTCCAGGGATTAGGGATGAAACAATTGAAGTTTGAAGTTTCTAAAGCTACTGTCTGTTTTAATTCAAATTGTGTGAAATTATCCTTGGCAGTTTCAGATATCCCTGTTGACTGTATTTTGGGTAATGTCTTTTTAGCGGCAGTAGAACCTCATGGGTCGATTAGATTTCCTGATGGCTCTGCAGGAATGTTTATTACTGTTTCTGGTAGAAGAATTGAGTTACCATATGTTTCCAGGAATAAATTCTCACCCATGGTGCAGATAATGCAAGAGAAAGAAAAGAAACTTCAAAAGATTGAGAAAAGTCTGGTCGAACTCAAAGACCACAAAGAAATCATCAGAGTTGAAGAACAGTTGAGTTCCCCAGAAATCCAAAAGAAGATTGCCGAAATCCAGAAGGACTTCGAAGAACAGTGCTGCTCTGAAGAGCCGAATGCCTTTTGGCATAGGAAGCAGCATAGCATAGAGTTGCCTTACAAGGAGGGATACACTGGCAGGCCTTGTAAGTCAAGAGCCATCTCCATGTCTGTCCAGGACAGACAGCACTGCCTGAAAGAGATTGAACAACTTCTACAGAAGAAGTTGATTAGAGAATCCAGTAGCCCATGGAACTGCTATGGATTCTATGTGAACAAAAGAAGTGAACAAGTCAGAGGAGTTCCACGCTTAGTGATAAATTATAAGCCTCTGAACAATGTATTAGCAGATGACACTTATCCAATCCCCCATAAATGAGATTTGATAAGGAAAATATCAGGAGCCAAAGTGTTCTCAAAGTTTGATTTAAAGTCTGGTTTCTGGCAAGTCGCCATTGCAGAAGGAGATCGATGGAAGACAGCATTCAGTGTCCCTCATGGACATTATGAATGGAATGCTATGCCTTTTGGTTTGAAGCATGCCCCATCAAAATTCCAAAAGGTAATGGATTCAATCTTCAAGCCATATGCAGATTGGTTACTTGCATACATTGATGATCTGCTAATATTCTCTAAGAATTTAAGTGACCATTTCAGACACTTGAAAATCTTCATGAAATTGGTCAAAAATAATGGTCTTGTCCTAAGCAAGAAGAAGATGGAGTTATGCAAAACTAAGATCAAGTTCTTAGGACATGAGATTGAAAATGGCCAGATTGCTCTGCAGCATCATGCACTGGAGTTTGCTGAAAAATTCCCTGATGTCATTCTTGACAAAACCCAGTTGCAGAGGTTTTTAGGGTGCCTCAATTACGTGAGCAACTTTTACCCAAACTGTGCCTTTGACAGATCTCTGTTAAATCAGAGACTCAGAAAGAACCCTAAACCTTGGACTGATAAGCACACCCTGGCAGTCAAAGAAATCAAATCCAAGGTAAGAAATTTGCCAATTTTGAATGTTGCTGATGATAATGCTTATAAAATTGTTGAAACAGATGCCAGCAATGTTGGTTGGGGAGGTGTGCTAAAGCAAAAGCCAAAGAAAGAAGACCCAAAAGCAAAAGAACAAATTGTTTTGTTCGCCTCTGGAGTCTGGAGCAAAGCAGAGATAAACTATGCCCCTATTGAGAAAGAGGTAAAAGCAGCTTGGTATTGCTTGCGAAAGTTTTCTGTTCATTTGGCAAATAAATATTTTCTGCTCAGAACTGATGCAAAAGCTCTGGATAAAGTTCTGTCAAAAGAAATTAAGAACCCTGAAGATGCAAAGTTTGCAAGATGGCAAGCCCTTTTTGCTTACTTTAGTTTTGATGTAGAGCATATTAGAGGTTCTGATAATTGTATTCCAGACTTTTTAAGCAGAGAATACCTCCAGGATCAAGAACAAAAGAATGACAATGAGGAACAAGTTCAGTTCCATTGTTTTGTCATTCTAACAGAATGGAATCGGGCCTATAAGAGGGAAGAGCTCAGATACATTGCAGATGATGAGCCTTGGCCTGTGTACCTTGAGAAATGGAGGCCAACTTGGATCCTCCGAAATACCCAAGTGTTAGATGGTAATTTGCAGAACCACTCAGATCTACAACACTTGGTCCCAGGCAGAAAGGTGTACCCAAAAGGTAACAGATGGATACATGAGAAAATGTATTCACACAGCATGGCTGCCTCACAAGAAGCTGAGAGATCTCTCTCAGAAGATTTTTGGGATCTGTATGTCATTGGTACTGGTGGCAGTAACAGATCAAAAGAATTTTATAAAAATTATGTAATAAACAGAGTCAGGAAAATTGGCCCATATACTTATGGTAAATTCACTTCATGGCCACATGATGATCCTAAACTTATTTTTCCTGATACTATCTACAATTTTGCAGGTTATGAAAGATTGTGGTGGGATCTTCTTAACAGAGATGGACTAGAAGAAACCCATTACACAAAGTTGAAATTTGCCCCGACATGGATAAATGAAAGAGAGCCATATATTCCATGGTTATCAAACTAGTGGTGGCATTATGGGGTTAGTCCTTATAGCATGGATCCTGATTATTTCCAGACATATCATAGACATTTCTGTGATGACTGCCTCTCAGGACCAGCTGGCGAGTGTTTCCATTATCCTTGTAAAACTGTTGGAGAACTTGGCAGTATAGAGCATACAATGTTAGACCATCCCATATTAAAAATGCATATGCAAATGCATTACCAGTGGATAGTTATGACTAAAATTAAGCATCAAATAGTGCTTAATAAACCCATGATCGTCAGACGAATATACACAAAAGCATGGGATGATGAGTGGTACCATGTCCGATATCCAGGTGTTAAAATCCTGGAAGAACCTGCAGCCGAATCCAGTACTAGTGGTCCTCGGGAGCCCCACTTATGAAAGGTTTTCCCTGTGTACATATGATACCTAGTCACGGGTTCATTGTGACGTAGCTTTTCTCTTGGACTTTTCCTACGTCAGAAAAGTATCCAAAGTGTAATTATTAAATTTCATTTCCTCGTGGGCCTTTGTAAGGTATCCACATTGTAAATTCCACCCACTTACACTAAAGTTTGTCGGTATGACAGATCTCCGTGCGGATGTCACCTTTCGGTGTTACCCGAAGACGATGATCTTCTGCCAAGTGTCAATAATCGAACGAACCACAGTAATGTTTCTCCCCCTCTCATTCCTATAAAAAGAGAGGTAAGGCTCATTTGTGATTCATTCGCATTTGGAGTGTTTTGAGTCTAAGTCAGGAAGTAGTTCTCTCCCTGCTGCGTACGCGCTATCATAGCGATACCGCTCGCATCACGAGTCTAATACTCACCGATCTATAGGTTGAGCGAGAAACTGCTTGGTGTATGTGCTCGGCATACATCGGAACCTAAAAGTGGCAGGTTCATTAGGGAGTACGTAAATTTATGATTGTGTGTTATAAAACTGCGAGACGGTACGTAACTCGGCCGAGGAAGCCTGCGAGTATCGATCCTTCATTCGTGAAGATCATAAGTCGAGTAATGCCGATACGATCGATCTCGATACGGAGAGAATCCATTGTAATCTGATTGTGAAGCTTTACATTTAATAAAGAGAAGACTTTCATTTGAGTTTCCGCATTATTACTCTGTGTGCTTATATTTCTTTGTTAAGATACTTGCTATAAAAAGTTCGCCATAATTTATTTGGAGTTTCGCGAAGTGCTGGTCCCTAAAGGCCGTTTGAAGGTGTGGAAGCCGTGTGGTAGGCCGCTAGAGTGTGAGGGCACAAGTAGGTTCGTCTGGGTTCACAGTTGGGTTCATAACAAGCAGTGTTCAGAGAAACTTAACAAGACCAAGACGGTTGGTTGACGACCGCAAGCAAGCTTAGAGAAGCCTCTGCTAGAAATTGGTATCAGAGCCAATAAGTCTACGTTGTAGCCTGGTTCAAGATCTTGAGTAATATTTCAAAGTCTTTCTTTCTCTCTTTATTTTTAAGAAATGGATTCCTCAATGTCTAAGTCTGTATCCTTCAGAGAGCTCGAAGAACAAGAACGAGCTGAACAAAATCCTCTCAGAGATTTGTTTGCGTCAAGTAGTAGTCGTGTGATCAACCAGTCTGATCACTTGTATGAAGAGGTTGAGCCCCAAGCTAGATGGGTACTCCCAAATATTAAACCCTCTGAAGTCTATAATGATTTAGGAATCTGGCACCTTAAAGCTGCCACTAGAATCACCATAAAGGAGACTGTGTCTAGTATCGAAGAGAATAGTGACAGAGTCCAGTTGATTCCCATATTGAATCCTAAAGAACTTCAAGCCGAAGCAAGGAAGTTGGGAACGCAGTTTTTACATTTAGGATGCTTGAGAGTTGGCATAAATGCTTTGGTGCATCCAGGAGTTGATGCATATGTGTTAGCCACGGTCCGTGACTTAACACATAATAAGTACACTGATTCATTAATTGGAGGGATAGTGGCTCCACTATCAAATGGGCCAGTCTGCTTTGACTGTTACCCAAATTTCTCAGTGTCTGTGTTTGATGAAACATTGGCCGATATTCTTCAACTTCAAATCCAAACCATGGGATTTGACATGAGAAGAAAAAGAAGGAATATCGCTATTCAATTTCGTGGCTGTTTTCGCCACACTTCTACAATGTTTCCTGCAGTACTCCATGCACCCAGTAGTGAGTCAAAAACCAGTGTGGTTGTCCTAACAGATCCAAAAAACCAGAAGATAGAACATCAAGCCATTAAGTGGGAGGATCTGCAGTTTCCTCAACACTGGACAATTCCAAACCCTCGACCACTGTCTGTTCAAAAAATCACCAGTGCCAACATCACCGAAGATCATTCTTCTGCTACTGTGTCTTTTCCCAGACGGTCAACCATAGATCGCAGAAGGATAGAAGCTGAATGTAAAAAGTCTCCTCGATACATAACACCCGAATGTACAGATACGGGTTGTAGTTCTATTGTTTCAAATTGTATTCATGTTTCTCTTTTTGAGTTTGCACAGATAGTCAATTTTGAGCCAGTTAAAGTAGAGTGTCCACAATGTAAGCAGTCTGTCAATCTGCAAAGCCTTGCATATGCCGTTCTTCACAAAAACCATAATCCCAGGACTGGTCAAGCTCCTCCCAGTACTTCAGTCAATCCATGTCCGAACCCCAAATGTTCTGACATCCCTTTTCCTCATGAGGATGACCATCCACATGTTCTAATGATGCACTTAGTACCTACCTTGGAAGAGGAAGACCCAAGAATCGTTGAGCTTCTATTGAGTCAAAGACCTCCAGGTACTCCAAGGTATGGCTTGGGATATATAGAACAGGCTAATAAGTTGATTCCAGCTTGCAGATTCAAAGATCTGCCTCCAGGAGTAAAGAAGCCATCTGTACCAGAAATTCACAAGTTTTTTACTTTGATGGATGGTTGTTCTAGAACTTTAATCCCACATTTATGGATGAAGAATATGATAAATTGGGATTTATTCACACACCCTGATGCTGAAAAGTTTGCTGCAACTTTTCCAAAAGAAGAAAAATTGAAGATGTCTGCTGAATGGAAAAGTTATATGGAAACAAATAATGTGTGGATTTCTTTCTACTCTTGGAAGAAACAAATGGAGAATGATGTTGTATTAATGGCTGATACTACAACATCTTCTACTCATTCTTGGACTGCATTGGATGGCAGTAAAATTGAAACCTCCACTACCTACCCTCCTTTCAGAAGCATTGTGATAGGAGAAGGCTCTAACACTGCACATGCTAGCCCTCTGGTCCATCATGATATTTCATTAATGGGTAGTGAAGGAAGAGTACAGAAGGTGAGTGAGCAGCTAAACTGGACTAATACTGCACTCACTGGTCTAGAGAAAAATGTTGCCAAAACTGCCCTGGTCAAAGACCAGATTGATTCTGTCCAAGTGTCTGTAAATGATGTGCATAGAGTTTTGAATTCTGTACAGTGTGATTTACAAGTAGTTAGAGGTATTACAGAACATTCTTCTGTTAGATTTCAAGAAGTTGAAGAGTGTGTCATAGATCAATCTATGGCCACAAGGCAGTCTGTATATAAGTTGTCTGAAAAGTTCGAAAACTTAAATGTCAAGAAGCCCAGCAAGCCAATTCCGATGTCGTTCATTGCTGGCAAAGCAAAAAGTGTTGTGCCACATGAGATCCCTAGACTAGAGTCAAGTCCTCCTGTCTCTAGATTTCCTCATCTCATGCCCAGAGAAGTTCCACAGTTGTCTGTGTCAGAATCTAAACCTGAGTCAGTTGAAGAAAGATCTGAAAAGATCACAGTTGCTGAAGTCATAAAAGGCTCAGAGTCAAAAGATCATGTCTTTCCCATTTATGAACCTCTAGAGCCACAGTTCACCCGACATGCAGCTCCTGACTTATATGGTGCAGGAAAGATTCCCCCAAGGGAAACTTTTCATGACGGGAGTCATAAGGAATGGAACATAGACAATATGTCTGCACACCAGATCCGGCAGATACTGGATCAGATGATTATTGAATACAAGTTGATGTGTGCAGATGGAAAGACTGAGATTGAAGCATGCAAAACAATCATGCAATGCTTCACTGGCACACTTGCAAGATGGTGGGAACTTGAATCCTCTCCAGCCATGATTGAAAGAATGGAGAAAGAAGTTTTGAAAGATGAGCAGGGTGATATCATGTTTAATCCTGATGGCACTGCACAAGTAAACATGATTGGTGCTCTCACAGCACTCATTCAAGAACATTTTTGTGGATTGGAATATGTTGCAGCTGATAAGCATGAAATGATATTGATGAATTTAAAGTGCAACAATATTAATCAGTTTGAAGACTTCCATAGAGATTGGATGCAGAGAATATTCTGGGTAAAAGACCCCAAGAATATCTTATGGAAGCAGGTCTATCTAGCAGCTTTACCCTCAAAGCTAGTAGACATTTTGAGGATGGAAGATGCTTTCCCCTTACCTTTAGAGACGTATGTATGGGGAGATATATATGGCATTGTAACAAAGTTTTTGATTTCTTTATGTACCAGGTCCAAAATGCAGAAGTCCATTGACAAGCTCAACAGACTTCCTGGTACCAAATCATTCTGCAGTAAGTATGGTATCACAGTGGATGATCCCCTTGTGCACAGAAGAAAGCACAAGCGGCAAGCAAAGAAGGCTTATAAAAGAAGCAAGTCTACTTACAGACTCAGCTCTGCCAAGAAACGAGAAATTCGCAGACCTAAGGAGTTCAGAAGACCTAAAGCTCCAAAAAGGCAATCCAGATGGAGGCCTAACACACACTATTACCAGCCCCATGATATCCGGCCTAAAGATGTCAAGCTGGCCAGAATAAAAGAAGTTGAATGCTGGTTATGTGGTGAAAAGGGCCATACTTCTAATATGTGTCCTACTGCTTTAGAGTCCAAACGAGGTCTAGGCAAGAAGTCTGCTAAGTATGCAAAAAACAAACAGCCTTCTTCCTCTCAACCCACTGTCAAACAAGACCCTGACGCCTGTGCCTATTGCAAGTCTACTTCCCATCGGATTGCTGACTATCCATCTTATCCAGGTCGTCGTTTGTCTATACAACAACATGCCATACCATCTTCTGATTATTCTTCCTCAGATGACCGTTCCTCTTCCTCTTCAAACGAACAGGTCAATATGTATTGTCATTGTTCTGACCCAGAAGCCTGTAAATGTGATTGTTCTTCTGAGTCTGATTCTAATTCTTATTCCTCAGCTGTTGAAGATTCCCCTCATGTCCTTATGGCCCAAACCGATGATGATCTCAAAGTCTTTGCCCAGATTCGTGCCATGGACGAAGGAGATCTGAAAAATGCTCTCCTTGATACTTATATGAAGAATCTTCCTGGTTCTTCTAGTTCTTCTAGACCTTCCAGTTCCTCTAAGAAGCTAAATTTTGTTGAAGCTTCTTATGAGCGTAATACAAAATCGTATCTCCAGCAGCATAGCAAAGCTCGTAGCCTCACTTTGGGGGAGGTGAATAAGGAGATACATGAATTAAAAAATGAAGTGCGCAGTATAAAGAATGAGCTTAATGTTCTGAAAGCTCAAAATAATCAGTCTGCTTCTCCTTCAAATGTTCTGTCTAAACAACAGACCAACTACACACTGCACACTCAGCCACACGCTGAAGTCCAAACTACATCTGGCAAGTTTGTTTCCTCAGGCTTCAGTGAGATTGGGGACATGCAAGTCCTCACTGTTCAATATCAGCAACACCATATACTGGTAAATCTTTCTGTTGCTGGTCATATTTATCAGGTTATTGCTTTGATTGATTCTGGTTCAGATCTTAACCTGATTTCTAAGCATATCATCCCTTCAAGATATTGGACTACTGCTGAAAGAGAAGTTCAGGGATTAGGGATGAAACGCGGGGCTTCTCAAA
>CM076577.1:208410466-208673147 GCA_034641835.2 Pinus albicaulis
TAAATCTCTCTCCTAGATCAACCCTCCATCTTTGGAGTTGGCCTTCTAGGGTTTACATTAGACTTCTATTCTATTTTACTTCTTGCTCTTGCTTTTATATATGAGCCGCCTTAAAGCTCTCATTTTGTCAAGACATCATGGTATGTAATATCCCCAATTTTGTGAGCATGGAAATTTTTCCTAATTTGGTGATTATTAAGTAAAGGGGCAAATATTATTTTTGAGAAAGGTGGCAAGTATTATTTCATTGGAGATTGGCAACAAATTATTATTTTATTAAAATAGAGGCAAAAGTCACTTAGTGGAAAATGGCCCCCACCAATAAAAAAAATAATTAAAAAAATGAGTCTAGAAGCATGGGGAGAAATTATAAAAGGAGGATGGACTCATTTGCTAATCATCTTTGGACTATTACATTTCACATTTCATCTTCTCTTGGGGTTGTTTAGCACAAGAAGAAAAGTGTTGTTTACCACCAGGAATTCCAAGCGGAATTCCACCCTCATTTTGGAGAACTTTGAGTGTCTCCCTAGTGAAATAATTTGAGAGTCTAATTCAGGGCTTTCCTTGAGCTTCATTACAGGAGTTTTCCCAGTTATGCGCATTTCCCGGGCACGGAAGCAGTTCGTGGCACATCATTTGGAGTAGCTGCAGTTGGTTGGAGACTCCAAGATTCTTCATAGTTAAGGCTAGAGATTTGGAGCATTTTGGAGGGCAACGAGTGAGGTCAGAATTTGGGACTAATTTCCTCTCATTTTGATAGTGTGCAGAGCTCACTAGCTCAACTCTGCACAGGAGCAGGAGGTGGCTTATTTCCAAGAAAATTTGGGTTGGAGAAATCAGGCATTTTCCAGAGGCGATCTTTGCGGGACTCTGGGAGGCTTTCAGTATCATATTTTGGACATCCTACAGCAGTTCCATTATGTGGGGCAATTTTGGGCCAAATTGGGTGATTCACACTTGTTGGGGGTCACTAGGGGTCGGTGGATTCAGCCCAAACCCTTTCTGGGTTTTTGTGGGTTTGGTGAGAGGAGACTAAGATTAATTTTACAGAATTTTCTGAGCACTTTTGAGGGCATAATTCCAAGTTCCATTCAACAATCAACAACAGAAATTGTTGGAGGAGGGCGTAGTTTATCCCAAGACCATTTTCACCACTTAGGTCCGTGAAATATTTTTGGGTTTTGTTGGAGCAGGTGTGGAGAGCCTACATTTAATTTTGCAGAAATTTTGGAATAGATTTGAGGGTCGAAATCTCAGTTCACAACTTAGGTCCGTGAAATATTTTTGGGTTTTGTTGGAGCAGGTGTGGAGAGCCTACATTTAATTTTGCAGAAATTTTGGAGTAGATTTGAGGGTCGAAATCTGAGTTCACATATAGCAACCGTAGCAGTAATTTACTCGGTCAGCACAGAGGTTTTTGGTGGAGTCATTCCAGTACTTGGGCATCACAATTCCAACTTGGGTTTCGCCTAGCTTGTTGTAGCAAGCACAAGTTCCTATTTCCATACTCAGTGTACTCCATTCTACTCAAAATAAATAAAATGGCTAATAGTTTTGGTGCATCTCCTCTTGTGTTTTGATTTCTTGTGTATGTGTTGAATTTCCTGTATGTGTTGAATTTCCTAGTTGTTGTTCTAGTGCAAGTTTATGTTATTCACTTAATATTTTTGTTAGGAATATCACATAGTACCTAACAATCCCATTGAACTTCTTTAGTGTTAAAATTGGCAACTAGGGTCAACTCCACCTTGGACAGCTCATATGATGGAGATGATTTTTTTATTGGATTCCTCTTTTCGAGAGGTACAAGATTGATCTAAAGATCATCTTGTTCGAACAAGCATAAGTGCGATTTTGAATTTATTATTCACACGTTCAAATTGCCAAGGTCGGCCTTAGTCAAATGTAGGCTCATGAAGCCTATGTGTATCCTCATAGTGACCTTCTCCTCATTTGGACATCATATCATCTCGACATACATCTCTCTCTCCTCTCTTTATTGGTTTGTACAGCTTGGAGCAGCCCCTCTCTACCTCGCACATGTGAAACAAGAGGACGAATTACAAGTCGGATTGCAAGGCTGAATTTCAAAAGAATAGGTCAGCGTTGACCAAGGGTCAAACCTCCTTTGACTGTGGTTTCAAGGCAGAAATTCTGATTTCTGAAGGCCGCATTTATTGGCACAGATTTCAAGGCATTTGGGACAGGTTGACTTGGTTTGACTTCAGTGTTGATGTCAGGTTTCACCGCAGAATTACAACAGCATTTGACTGGATTTGACTAGACGGTTTTGGGTTGACTTTCTCTCTCTTGGAAGGTCAAATTTGACTACTGTTGACCGAACTGCTTGGAGGATATTTTGGAGCCACTTTGACCAGAGTTGACTTTCTAGTTAGGGATGTTGAGAAATAGAGGGCTGGTGATTAATTCAAATTCTTTTACTTGATAAATTCCTTGTGAGATTACTTCTTTTACTTATGTCTTCTCTTCTTAACTTATTTAGTCTTTCATCAAATCAATTACCAAAATACGAGTGACACAAAGTTAGGCTCCTCGAGCCAGGGCAAAACCTCTCCCTCTTGGAGAGGAAAACCCGAAAGGAATTCTTCTTATAGATCTTCAAATGACAAGTACCATGACCAAGACTCAGACCCTTGACCTATGAATGCCTCCAAGACCTTGTCGCTGCTTCTAAGTCTTCTTTCAACGCTGTTCGTTCTTTTCTTCACCAACTTGCACTAACCTTTGTTTTATGAACTGCGAGTAGGAAGGTAAAGATTTAACTTCCTCCTTTCTCCATACTGTAATAGCCCTTAAATTTCTCATCACAGCATGATCATCCACCTAGTCCTTCACACAGCATGGCATCCAAATGCTTCTAGTCACAGTCATTATAACACATAGAAAACAGACCTTATTCCACCATTTGAATATCAGTGTATTTATTACAGGTTTGACCGCACTTCATTAGACCGCAGCTCCTTCATACTAATCCACATCTGTCACTTCAGGATGCTTCACAAAACAGATCTGTACCTAATGCTTCAGCTCACATTTAACCCAGACTTGATCACGCTGTAGTTATCACAGAGATGTCCGCAATTCTTCCAGACTTGTTCCACAATCTGTATGGTCAGAACACCTCACATATTACCGAACTTTACTTCAGGCTTTGACCGCAGCATCTATCTACTAATCCGCATCTTTCTCACTTCAGAGATGTCCTTCCTGAAATCCGCATCAACCACAGATATGTCTGCATCTTCTTCAGAGCAATCCGCAATCTTGTTGATGTCAAATGAGCCACAGGTCCTGTGTATATATATGGCACAGTTCCTCCTTTTTAGGCCGACTTCATCACTGTATAAGGGCCGACATGAAGAGCTTTTATTCCAGCGTTTATGAGGGCTGTTATGAGAGCTGTCATAAGCCATTCTTCCACAAGGTCTTGGAGCGCATTCTTCAGACTAGACACGTCATATACATGACTCTTAACTACACTTATAAACATAAGACAAACCCTAATAGACATCAAGAAGAAGGCTATTGACCTATAATAAAATCTTGCTCATGAAACCCATGAAGCAAGTACAACAAAAATACATTTTATTATCTTTTCTTCTTCTTTACATAAATACATAATTACATAGTCAATATGAAGACCGATCCTAGTTACACTTTTCAACAAGGGATACTGTTGACCGCTGATTTTGACAGCACTGTTTTGGGCAAGTTATTTTGATATTTGTGCTCTCTCTCTGCAGAACTATTGAAGAATAATAAGAATAATTGATCAAAGAGTTTTCCCCACATTGAGGTTTTTCCCTAGCATCCGCCAAATATTTTGTCCTCTTGTCTTGGCTTGTCTTCTACATTTTGTTTATGTTTTAACTTCTATCTGCATTTACTATCAATAAGTTAATTTGATTGCTAAATTGGAAATTGATATTGGGCTTCTAAGAAACATTGAAGTAAATTGTGCTTAAGCATAGAACATACCATTGTTATCTAAAATTAACATTTAGTGATCATTAGTTGGACATTAATGTATTTATCTTATCTAATCTTATCCGCATTTATATGGGAACATGCACTCAAATCCCCAATAAGACATGCAGGAACTATATCTTGAACTCTTTGTGAGTTAATAGCTATTAATGAGCAAATTGTTGAACTCCTCGTGATAAATTTATTGATTGGGCCTGGCAAGATCCAGCAGACAGTTTTCCATGGGAACCATCCTCGGATGACAGGAAGAGCCCAGGAGGTTTCCCAGTGATCTTTATTATGCAAGGGGAAAAAGGTTAGACTAATGTATGCCTTACTAAGCATCTTTTGATTTTCACAAAAATGGTTAGAATGTGAAACTGTTTAGTCCTGGTGTCCATTTGTATTATGTTTTGTAGTTGGAAATAGATATTTTCAAGCATAATATTACATTGTGAATGTATACCCTTATTATTTATACAAACTTCAAAGCCATTTACTACTCATATATAGAGAGAACAAGAGAGTAATAGTATGCAACAGTGGCATATATTGGATCTAATAAGAAAGGACATGAGAAAGGCTTATAGGCTTGTTAGTTCAGAATATAATTTTGCAGCCCCTTGTAATAGAAACTGCAATAGCTATCTACATTTACATGGGAACATGCACTCAAAATAAGACACAAATATATGTATATAGTAATATTATCCAACATACCGTTTTCTCATCATCATCTAGAAAATTGTATACAGTTTGACCTTTCACCTCAGCTCTCTTTTTCCGAGATGACGTGAATGTTTGTGGGGCCCACCCTGTAAATAAAGGCATATATGTCAGATCAGCAATAAATAAATAGAAACTAATTTTGAGTGCACTTGTGTATAAATATCTACAGAATAATTGGTAGTTCATAAAGAAACCTTCTTTCGACCCCACAGTATTATAGAATCCTGCAGAGAAGCCTCCTGTAAATGCTCCATGAAATCGTCTACGCCCTTCCTCATCTGTCACCTGTCCAGCTAATGTTAATTCCACGATAAATAGAAAAGGAAGAAAGCAATGGGAAATACATGATATGTGAAGGAGGCCTGGCAATTCATGGATAAAGATAAAATTTATAAATACAAAAAGGGATTTGTTTGAATGTAATCAAATACAGGTGTCATGGCAATCACAAAAGGACACTATAGTCATAATACAAGAGCACAAAGGAATTCCCCTTTCAACAAACCAAAGCTATAAACAATTAGAGACCAGTAAGACCATTTTGTCCTGACAAATCCTAAACCAAACATCAAAAAGCTCCATGGCTGCAAATACAAAAAAAGACAGGGCTAATACAAGTTTGATATAGAAATAGAGGTTGCAATTTACCCAGGAGTCACCACGCTTGTGACAATTTGTGAGTACCTGACGAGTTTGCTATGAAATGAATAAATGACAAATAAGGGCTATGATAGCAAAATGCAGAGAAGAGGATGGAAAACGAACAATAACATAACAAAATTCAGAATGGCAATCATAAATGACATGAAGAGAGGCATCAAACAGAAAGGGCATGACCAAATCAACTTGATTGGACCAGAGGCTATTGGAAACATGATATCAGAAGCTATCCAGTTGCTCTCACACAATTTGATGATTCGAGCTGGAAAGCCAGACAATCCATGTGTCATTCCTACTTATGCTATCAATGTCTAGGAGATGGCTGCTTGTTCAAAACGTTACACCTGTGTTTCTGCTTAATGATGTAATCAGTATAATAATTACGTTCATAGCAGGCACTGAAAGCTCAAAGAGGATCTTGCCACACAAGTAAACTCCAGTGCAGGAACCAGGTCACCACAAGATTTTGCAACCCAACTTCAAAACAGCTACAACCAGGTAAAAGTGTTTCACCAAATTCTGGCCTCAGAAGAAAGTCCAGATAGACAAGATAGAAAACACCGGGACTCCTTCAAGCTTGGATATCTAAATTTTAATTTAAAAGGATAAACCCAACCCACAGATCCGAATTCACCACTGTAATGTATACCCTGAGAGTTTTTAATGTGTTTGTAAAATCCAGCCTTTGCAAAATGTTGAGACAATCACTAAGTGACCTCCCAGCATCATGCTACCGGAGTCCGGACACCATAAGACCACTATCATCAGATAGTTCTTCTGGAGATAATAGCAATAAACAGGCCAAGGTAAACCCAGCTATACATGCATCCTTCTACTGGAATAACATTGAAAAGGATATCCCATATAGCCTTGGTAAACTTGAATATTCTGGCTAAACATGCCATTGAATAACAAAACTATCTCCTGAAATTAATTAACAACATGATTTTTATCTTTCCAAGGACACACTTTGTTAATAATATACAAAAGATATCGCCACATTCATTCATCATCAAAAACTAAGCACAGGGACTTATTTGTAAGCCTCTGGCAATAAAAACAGCTACAGATAGCCCGAACAAAAATATGAGACTTATTTGGGTTTTAGATTACAGATTTGCACACTACAGGTTTTCAGCGAAACAGAATGAAATTATTTTATTAATATAGAAAAGCCACAAAGCATATAGACCAAATGACACTAAGGCCAGTGGTAAGCTAATTAAGAGGAAAGCTGTTGTTACCTCACGTCTACTTTTCATGTAGAACTCCTATTCGGGAGGATCCATTCAAACAGTAAAAATTGAAGTCAGGTACTGAATTGAATTCCCATCTTCAAGTGTCCTGTCAAGAAGGATCACAGCAGGGACTACATTGATTAAAAAATACATGTTCCAAATCTGGAATAGTTGGGATTAATCTGACCACGTGGTCACCACTGGATAAGGCAAGAAATTAATGAGAAGAATCAAGCCTCTAACCAAGAAACCCATAAGAGTATTTTGTGTCAAGAGGAAAATCAGCAGTGTCCTCACCTGCTGCGTGGAAGTAGATGGACAGCATGGGTTCAAATCTCTAATACCAATAATTTGGCCCTAGATAAATAAAGTGACCGAGAACAAGCTATATATATTTAATGTAAGAATAGGTGCTCATTAGGTAAGGCCCTGTTACTGCTTGTCAACCCTCATTTCAGCAGGGGTACCTATAGCCATTTTCCTTTTTGGGCAACACCACTGTAAGCCCAGAGAATGCAAGTCAAACTTCGAAGTCTTGTAGGCCATGTGATGTTATGTATTACGCTATCCTAGGCCTATTAAGCTCGGCCATACCCGGTCGTTTAGAATACACTTTAGGTCCTTTCATCCTATATAGGATTCTAGGGCTTAGGATGGACCTACCTAGATGCATGGTTTAGAGGAGCCATTGGCTTTCTAGAGGTAATCACACGATGTAGGGCCAGTCCAACAAATGTCTTGAGCACACATATGTCCTATCCATATATGTCTGTATGCATTCATTGGCCTTGTTGCATCATTCATTTTACAGTTCTCAACAAGGCAGTCCCACAGTTCATGGCAATTCAAATTTTCATGTTTCTCAAGGAAGTTCACAGATCCCAATGCACAAGATCTCGGGGGTCAAACATCAACAAAGGCTCAATTTGTGCAGCATAATGTGCAATGGGCATGCCACGTGAAAATTTTGTCAAAATGTGAAGGCATCAAGGAAATATTCCCAATCAAAGGTGGTCTTCCCCTCTTTTGTGGCACATGTGGGCTAATTTGGGCAAATTGAGGTCCATACTTTGTGGAATGAGGAAAATCTTATGTCAGAAGGCACATAAAAAATTCTCCCAACAAAACCCATGCGCCCAATTCCCAAAATCATGCAAGGCGTTGAAGATCTAAGAAGGGCTCCCTAAGGTAAGAGGATGCCCCACGTGTAAAGTATCTTGGACCATTTGAAGGGTCAAATCTAACCATTGGGGCTAAGTAAATGATCGAAAAGGGTCAATTACTCAATTAAAGTCAAATCTCCTATTAAAAATGTCGAAAGGCATTACAAGTAAAGTCAAAAGGACCAAGTCGACTTCACCAACCTAGTCGTTGGTCATCTCCAAGAGAATGTTGAACAAGTAAAAAGCGCTCCAAGGGAACGTTGGATCTCAAGTGGATAAAATATAGCCATTGGAAGGTTGAGTGAGCCTCCTTTCAAGCCAAGCAAGTGATACTCTTTTCAAGCCAAGTGAGCCTTCCTCTGCTGGTACTGCTCTCTGTCTTCTCTACTGTGTATTCTTCGGCTCAGGAATAGACTTTCCAACCGGAATTACTGCCCCTCTCTACAAAGATCTCTTGATCAATTTTCTCCCTGAGCACTGCTCACTAAAGAATTCAGATCTCTTGATCCTCACTGTGTCATTTCCAAATGATCCATCAAGTCCTTATAATCTTCTCGTTGAGAATTCAACGACCGAGATTAAATCGTTAATCAACGACTAAGATTAACTTTTGACTTGATCTTCGCTTCCTCTAGAAGATTCACACTCTGTTTTATTAATACCCTTTAATTATTTTATTTTCGTAAGTTTAGACTTAGGGTCCCTTTAAAATCACAAACGATTTTTGGGTTCTTTGGAATACATGTGTCTAAGCCTCCCTGCAAATTTTGAGACTAAGAGCACATACGGTGCTACCCAAATCAACACTACATAGTCACGTGGAAGAGGAAGACTAGAACATAATGCCTCACTTTCTTTCCGTTGGCTTTGGGCTATCAAAATCTAATTGTTGAGCTAACCCTTATTGAGGATTTCTTATTCAAAGACAAGATCTCTCCTAAAACCATAGTTGATCCAATGGTCGAAGGTATTTCAAAAAGGAAACTGCTCCTAGTTGGATTTGGACATCAGTACATCATTTTGGACAAGAGTGAGAATGACTAGTCTTTGACTCCAAACTCACTTCCTTGTCCAAAAACACAAGGCTAACTTTAAAGGAGTTTTTATCACAATCTAACACCAGAAGAGATAATTTGCAAGGCCAGGGTAAGTCTCGCCACACCAACCACTTATACAAAAACCCAAAACTTCTTTTAAAATTATGTTTTATAAAATATAAAAATCAGAGAATATATAAAAATACAAAATCACTCGCTTGAGCTTGATCTCTATTTTTCAGTAAGCTTTACAACTTGGGTTATGCTTGAATCTTATCCATTTGGCCCAAGAAAGGTATAGCTTGCTTGTCTTGTGTAGGAAAATTGATTAATCAAATTCTTAAGAATTCGATGGCAGAATTGCATTGCGCTTCGTTATAGTGAACAAAAAAAGCATTGATTCGATCCTATCTGTTCTCATTCCAATATATCTACCATTCCTGGAACCAGGAATAAAGAATTTGATGGAGTATCTAACCACGGATAGATCTATAGAGCAATTCAAAGGGTTGTATAAGGGTTTTGAGATAAAAGGTACATACTATAAATCCTTGCTATTTTTCACTTCTAGGAAGTAATTCATCATTATTAGAGGTAACTAATCAATTTTCAACTGCAATATTCCAAATGGAAAAATATCGTAGATAACAGAAGTAGTGAACTAGCTACAATTACAAAATTCAGAAATGCACTACCATACACATTTGAACATGGAAATATGAGCAAAATCTCTGAGTCATTGTATTAATTTTGATAAATATGAGTACAATAAATGAGAACATAGAAACTTGGGCTTTCTACTGCAAGCTATGGCAAGAACCCAGGAGTGTCTACAATGCTCAGATGATGGAAAGATCCCCCAGGAAGAACTACTCATTGTTGTTGGAAGGAAACTAGTGGACTGCTCTAAAGAGTGCCCAAAATGAACTGAAACTCTGAAGGTGGCCTGCTCACTAGATGCCCGACAAGACCCAGAAATATCTCACAAACCCAAGTGGTGGAAATGGTCCCAGGGTGAATTGTGCCCCCCATCCAACATTTTTTATTGTTGGCTGCTAGATGGAACTAGGAATTATGCCCTCATAAGTGCTTAAAAAAATTGGCAAAATTAGTCCTAGACTCCTCTCACCAAACCCACAAAAACCCAGAAAGGGTTTGGGTTGAATCCACTGACCCCCAGTGACCCCCAAAATTGCCCAATCTTATCAGAAAACACCCCACAATTTGATATTATTGAATTATGCCCCAAATCTACCACGGAAAATTTCTCCCAACTTCAACTAATTCTCCACTGAGAAATACCTCCTATCTCCAACCCTTATCTCTCCACAAATTCTTCTCCCTTCTTCCCTTGCACAAACTAAGCCAGAAACCTCTGTGCAATGTTCAGAGTGAGAGAAATGGCTCCTCAAAATCCTTGCCTCATAGACCAACAAATTCACTGCAAAATCTTTGGCAATGTGTGGGAAAAACTCCTGCAAATCCTACAGAACTTTGGCAATCTATAGTTGATCTCAATTGGGGTGCCTCAAACAACTTTTGCGCCCAAGGAAAATACGCACCAGTTGGAAATGATCTATAATGTAGCTCCTTTAGATGTCCTAAGATAGACTTCTCTCTACTCTCCTAAGGTGACACTCAGAGTTCACCAAAGGTAGAGGTGGAATTCTTGCTTGGGAATCCCTCGTGCTAAACAACACTGGTTGACTTCGTTAAACAGCTCAAGAAAGCTTGTGTTCAGAAGTTAAATTGTCAAAAGATGCAAATGAAGGCCTCTTCTCCTTATTTATAATTTTTGGATTCTTTTTCTCCCTTGGTGGCCCCCACTCTTTCTCTCTCCTAATTCGCACCTCGTCCTCTTTTCTCTCCCCTCCAAGAATGCGAGTTCCCTTTTTGGGCCATATTTCTCTCTCTTGTGGACCCCACATTCCACTAGAGTTGTAATTTCCCTTTTTCCTCCTAAGTCCCAATGTTGGAATTGCCTCCTCTTCCAAAAATTGTCTCTAATGAGGAAAATCAACATTGGGGATACTACAGTCCTCCCCGCCAAAATTTGCTTGTCCTCAAGCAATGCCTGAACAAGTGCCCCCTCTAACTATTGATCACGACTATCACTGCCAGTAATACCAAGGTCCCAAATGTTCCACTGAGTCATCCCCGATCTATGCACTGTCTAGTCATGAAGGAATCCCTCGATACCCGAATCCCAAGCCATCCTGATCACTGTGAACCACGCCTTGCTCTGCTCACTATCCAGACAGGTATAGGTACTAGAAGCTCGTTGCATACTATCAATAAGTAGAGCAACATGATAATGTAAGACTTTGTCCAACTCCCCATGAAGTTGCCCTACCAAATAGCCCACCTCCTGCACTCCAAGGGTAAACTCCTAAAGATACAACCCAATCCCCGTGGGAATGAAGTCTCTCCCGCATGGGCTTCCCCTGATATCCTCCTGTTGACCAGCCGTCCATGTTGATGAAGTCCCCTATGCCATCAGCAAGTCACAAAAGCCCAATGGAATATTTGAATGATCCTCCCTTGTAGAAATCAACTCATCCCCAAGGGCAGTTGTACTGCCAAGTCCTGTGAGGCCTGGATCCCATGTTATTCTAAAAAGGGTTCCACCATGCTGTCGTTGCGCAAATCTAACCCTGACGGTCTGCCCATCATGCGCAAGTTCTCTCCTGGGACTTGATGGAAGAATATCTATGGAACCCCAATGCATCTGGCCCAGGCATCTCCACGATGTCACGGCCTACCCATTCAACACTCACCCTGATTTGTAGCAATAACAAGGAAAACCAACATTGCCATGCGACAAGGGCCTCAACGCTCCCCCGCATGTCAAACCAAGAGTGAGATGGATCATCCTTTGTCCTAGTCCTACTCATCACGAAATAGAGTGTCCAATCAACCAACCAAATCTCTGGATCCAACAACCATAACGGTTGCGGCATAGTTCTGACAACTGTTGGCACCAACTTGTACCACGTCTCAAGTCCCTGCGTGCAATCAATATAGGGGCTCCATACATCACAAACCAATCTGGTGCGTGCAAAAAAACCCTTCACCAACCATATCACGCAGTGGGATTTGTCGTCCTGCTTCTTGGAAGCGCTCCCCAATATTGCTTGAAGTCTAAACATCTGCTTGCAAGTGGGCAGCTCTTCAACAGGAAGAGATGAGGAGAGACTTACTCAAGTGCAAGCTTGATGGCAGCAGCAACAGCAGCAGTGGGACGAAGCCCAAGGAGGAGGATGAGAATGCAGCCCTTGCATCAAAGGGGCAGCAGAAGCAGCGGAGGCGAAAGAAGGACGTCTCAAAGATTAAATGCTTTCGGTGTGGTGAGATGGGACATTACGCTACACGGTGTCCTCTCAAGAAGAAGGACAAAGATGAGAAGCATGATCCGCAAGCTGCAATTGCGAAGATCGAGGAGGAAAAATTCGTAATGATTGCAATGATAGTTTGAAAGAACTGCATATGGGCAGGATCCTTGAGGAGCCCACCTCTTGGATCAATACCTTGCTACGAGAGCCCAAATCAGCAGTAGCAGGATGGACCAGTGTCAGTTGGTGCAGAGGAGTGCTGAAGTGACAATGCAGTGGCTAGAGAGCACCAGAGTCTGAGCAGTGCCGAGCAGAGTTGGTAGTAGTGCAGCAATGCATAGCGCAGCGTCAGCAACAACTCCAGAGGGTCAGCGCAGAGTCTAGCAGCATTCAGATCTTCAGTATCATATGCATCATGTTGAACACTTAGTTCAGAGATTGGATGTTTTTCTGTTGCAATAAGCAACAGAGCTGCAGTGCAGTAGCAATTGGCAGCAGTAGCAGAGTCAGCAGCAGCAGCGCAGTGTTGGTGAGCAGTTGTGTCTGACATCAACAGCGCAGAGGGCAATGTTACAGAAGCAGGGCCAGACTTCAACAGGATCTATTGTTGGAGCACATTCCTCGCCAAGAGGAAGTGTTGATTTCTGGCAGCATCGCATGTGCTCTAAGCCTCAAATTTTCCAGGGAGGCTTAGGCACATGTATTCCAAAGAACCCATAAAGCGTTTTGGGAAATTCCACTCGGATTGTGTTTTATGAAAAAAATTAATTATTTTTAATGGGACCCTAAGTTTAAACTTAGGAAATTAAAATAATTAAAGGGAATT
Organism: Pinus albicaulis; assembly: GCA_034641835.2. Taxonomy (NCBI): domain Eukaryota; kingdom Viridiplantae; phylum Streptophyta; class Pinopsida; order Pinales; family Pinaceae; genus Pinus; species Pinus albicaulis. The sequence continues at coordinate 208,423,442 of CM076577.1, forward strand.
AATAAAACAGGGTGTGAATCTTCTAGAAAAAGACGAAGATCAAGTCAAGTTAATCTTAGACGTTGATTAACGATTTAATCTCATTCATTGAAATCTCAACAAGCAGATTATAAGGACTTGATGGGGCATTTGGAAATAACACCAACATAGTCTAGAGATCGAAATTCTTTAGTGAGCAGTGCTCAGGGAGAAGATCAATCGAGTTGATTCTTGCAAAGAAGGGCAGAGATTATTTTCCGGTTGGAGATCTTTCCTGTTCCAAGGTAGAGAGGGCACAATTGAAGTGGAGAAGCATCTTCACAGAGCAAGAAGGGAAAGGACATGAGCAAAGTTAAATGCTTTGCTTGTCATAAGTTCGGGCATTTTGCTTGCCAGTGTCCTAACAAAAAGAAGGGCAAGGGTAAGACTATTATGAAAACTACTGCATAGATGGAGGAGATGGCCAAGAAGTTCAATAAAAACTTCGCTCTAGTATCTTTCTTTTATGAAACCGTCATGAGAGTTGTCTAGTTTGTGGACAGTGGAGCATCTCGTCATATGATGGGATCGGGGGACTTATTCACCAGCATTACCAGGGGGGCCAGAGATGTAAATGTCGAGCTTGGTGACAAGGCCAAGTATGCAGTCGAGGGCACTGGGAGTATTGAGTTCTAGAGGGACTCAAGGCGCATCATGGAGGTGAACGAAGTGCTATATGTACCAGGTTTGGAGAAGAATCTCTTTTCAGTTTCAGCCAGGGAAGACAGAGGATTGAAGGTCAACTTTATGGAAGGTGAAGTGGTTGTTGGGTTGAAGGGGACCAATTTGAGCAAAAAGCGAGAGATCAATAAGAGGGAGAGAAATCTCTATCTATTGAGAGGCCAACCAGTGAAGGCTCTCATTCATGAGTGACATCCTAAGCGAGATTTTGCATAGAAGGATGGGACAACTACATTATAGAGCTCTTCCAATGGTGCAGAGGATGGTTACTGGTTTTCCATAGATCTGGGTGGAGCGAGATGGAGTATGTAAAGGGTGTGCACTTGGAAAGCAAGCCAAGAATGTGTATCCTCATAGTGAGACCAAGTCTAAGGGTGTGCTAAAGTTGGTGCATTCTGATGTATGTGATCCTATGTTTGTGGCGTCAATCACAGGATCTTTATATTTTGTGACATTCATAGATGATTATTCCAGGAAGACTTGTATCTACTTCTTGAAGACCAAGGATGAGGCCTTTGATCGATTTCAGGAGTTTAAGGCTCTTCTAGAAAAACAGACAAAGAGGAAGATTAAGGTGTTGGGATCAGAAAATGGGGCCGAGTATACCTCCAACAAGTTTTTGGACTTTTGCAGGCAGGTAGGAATCAAGAAGGAGCTCATGGTACCTTACAACCCTCAGCAAAATGGGGTTGTCGAGAGGAAAAATAGGACCATCATGGAGGCAACGAGGGAAATATTCTATGATTAGGAGTTGCCTATTTTTTTGTGGGCAGAGGCCTGCAATACAACAATGTATGTGCAAAACAAGAGTCCTCACAAGGTGTTGAAGGACGTGACTCTTGAGGAGTTGTTTACAAGAGTGAAACCAGATGTGAGTCACTTGCGTTTATTTGGTAGTTCGATTTATGCCCATGTGCCTACAGAGAAGAGGACTAAGTTGGAGCCCTTATTTGAGAGGGGTGTGTTTGTTGGTTACAGTGAGGTCTCGAAGGACAACGGAGTCTAAATTCCACGACAGAGAAAAGTCAGGATGTCATATTTGATGAGGATAGCACCCTCAAGAGATCTCATGAGCAAGAGCCAGTAGTGGTAGAGGAGAAGGAGCAAGAGGCTCCTGAGGCTGAGTGGGGACCAGTAGCATCAACAGGGATGCAGCCAACAGATTCAAAGGATGAGTTAGATATTCCTTTGAGTTCTATCAGGAGGAGGCCGAGATGGGCCGAACAGACATTGAGGGATGTTAAGGAGCATGTGCAGGATCCTAGCAACACTTTCAGGCAGAGCAGACCACCAACCAAATATACCAGTTATTTGGCACTATCGAGTAGCATCAACGAGTCTGAGCCTTCCACTTTTGAGGAAGTTATAGCCGAGCAGGTCTGGAGAGATGCGATGATAGAGGAGTATAGCTCCATCATGAGCAGTGATGTTTGGGATATAGTGTTGAGACAAGAGGAGAAGTATGTGGTCACTTCTCGATGGATCTACAAGATCAAACATGCAACAGATGGCAACATCAATAAGTATAAAGTGAGGTTCGTGGCGAGAGGGTTCTCCCAAAAGGAGAGAGTGGATGACAAGCAGACATTCACACCCGTCACCAAATATGCATCTATTAGAGCAAATATGTCCAATGCTTCAAAGATGTGGTGGAGGATACATCAGATGGATGTGAATACTGCTTTCCTCAACAAAGTGATTAAGGAGGAGGTTTATATTGAGTAGCTTTAGGGTTTTGAAGTGCATGGGAGAGATTCCCATGTATGCAGGTTGAAGAAGGCCCTTTACGGGATGAAGCAAGCTCCGCGCGCATGGTATACCAAGATTGATTTATATCTTCTTGGTTTGGACTTCACCAAGAGTGAGGCAGATCCTAACATGTACTTTGTACTTATTAAGGGTGAACTGCTTAACTTGGTATTGTATGTGGACGACCTCTTCTTGACAGGATTAGAGAAGCTCATAGGGATGTGCAAGGAGGATCTTGCTTCAGAATTCAACATGAAGGACATTAGCTTGATGCATTACTTTTTGGGATTGGAGGTGTGGTAACAGCCAAGAGAGATTTTCCTTGGACAACGCAAATATGCAGTGAAGATCTTGAGGAGATTCAGGATGGAGGATTGTAGGCCTATGACTACATCTATGATCACTAACCTAAAGAAGCTTAGCACTTCTGAAGGTGAACTAGTGGATCCCACACTATACAGGCAACTGATAGGTTCCTTGATGTATCTGGTCAACACTAGACCAGATATATGTTTTACAGTGAATGCACTCAACCAATTCATGGTGGAGCTGAGATAGGTTCATTGGGTGGCAACGAAGCATGTGCTAAGATACATGTGTAGACAATAGACTTTGGACTGAGATATGCTAGAGTTGGAGGAGGGGAGCTGCAAGGGTACACAGATTTTGATTGGGCAAGGAGTGTGGACAAAAAGTCCACATCTAGATGTTGTTTCAGTTTGGGATCAACCATGATCCCATGGTTCAGCAGAAAGCAGCAATCAGTGGCACTCAATTCAGTAGAGGCAGAGTACATGGTAGCAAGTATGGCAAGTTGTGAGGCAGTTTGGCTTCGCTTATTTCATCTGCAGATGGGGCCAACGGTGATACACTGTGATAATCAAAGTGGCATTAAGCTCTCTAAGAATTTTGTGTTCCATGATCAGTCAAAGCATATCGAGATCAAATATCACTTCATGGGAGACAAGGTCCAGAGGGATGCTGTGAGACTGTAGTGTTGGAAATTGTAACTAGGTTCGGTCTTCATAATGACCTTTGTAATCATGACATTGTATATTTTGTATATAAAGAAAGAAAGAAAAAATTTATTTATTTAAAGCATGGGATCCATGCGCTAGTTTAGGTCAAAAGCATGTTCTTCATGCTTCTAGGTCTTTATAGGCCTTTCTTGGTCAAAGAAAAAGTTATGTCATGTATTATAGTCCTATTTGGACTCATCGTAACAAAGTAAAAATATTTATTTTGAGTCAAGAAAAGCCATTTATTCCTCCAACACCAAGTCAGCCCAGTCAAGGTGAAGTCAGCCAAAAGGAGGGTTATTCGACCCCTCAAGAAGGCTATAAATAGAAAGAGCTCGACTCATTTGTAGCAACATCTCATCTCAAGTTCGATTTGCAATAACAAAGGAGAAGAAAGAGCTAGAGGACGAAGAAAAGAAGAAGTTGAAGTTTCTTGGAGACTATCTCTTTTTGTCCACACGTGTGAAGTTGCTAGGTTTTTTTGTGTAGCTGTCAGATGCAGAAGGCCAAAATTGTAGGGGCAAAATTTTAAAGTGAAGTTGCAGGGCTGAAATTCTAGAGCGAAGTTGCAAAAGGTCGAAGTTTTGAAGATAAATTGAAGAGATCTTGCTAGTGGGCTAACTTGGTGCTTGGGAGGATTATGGGTTTTGGTCTTTGGGTCTTGGAAGTCTCATTTTGATAGATTCTATAAGAAGAGAAGTATTATTTCTAGATTTTCCCCTTGGAGGGGTTGTGCCCTCACTTGGAGCCTATATCTTGTGTGCTTTGTCTCATTGTAATCTTCATTGTTTTGGTAATTGCTTGATGAATAAGAAATAAAGAAGTAATAAAAAGGCCAACTAACATCACAAGTAATTATCAAGTAAGAAAAGTCAAACATAATATACAAATTCTTGATTTTCCAACATGCAATACATTTCTACAAAGGAGTAGGTGACAAATGTTCTAACAAAGCCTCTAGTGAAAGGACAGTTTGTGAAGTATTGGCATAAACTAGGGGTGGTGGAGAATCTCTTCCTTGCTAGGAGGGAGCGTTGAAGTGAGTAGCATCGGAAGGTCTTCTACAATTGCATGGAGTCTTAGCATGTGGAAGAATTATTTGCCTCTTTTGGTGATTTATGTCTTCTTTCCTAAGTTTAACTTGGGAAAAGTACAATAATTAAATTCAATTGATTATTGTGGATTATTGAGTTATTTTCTAACGATAAATAATTTAATTATTTAAGTTTAGAAATAATCTGAACCATTGATCTTTAAGATATTTCTAGAAGGAATCTTCGAAATGTTTCTGGAAGAAAGATTCAAGATGTTTATAGAAATGAGATTGGGGTTAGAGATTTGGACTGAATGAAGATTATAAATGGAGGCTAACGACGGAGGTGAAGACACAATGAAGAGCACAAGTGTGTGACTAAGTCATCACTCAAGGAAAGCATTTTTCTCTGTAGTGTGAGTGGCTTAGTGACCAGCGCGCAAAGAAGGAAGAAGTGCGAGTGCGTTTGAGTGAGTCTGTTAAATTTGCCAACTAGGGCCAAACTCCACTTTGCACTACTCATATAATGGAGATGATATTTTTGTTGGATTCCTCTTTTGAAGAGGTGCAAGATTGATCTAAAGATCATCTTGTTTGGATGAGCAGAAGTTGGATTTTGAATTTATTTTCTCTCACATGTGCAATTGTCAAGGTCGGCCAAAAATGTAATGTAGGCTCACAAGCCCCAAAAGATGTCTCACACACCCCCATTGATGGATATAAAAAGGAGAGACTCAAACTTCATTTGGACATCATCTCATCTCACATTCTCTCCTTCTCATTGGTTAGCACAACCTTTGAAGACATTCTCTTTCCTCCGCACGTGTGAAAGGGCAACTGTGATTTTCAGATTGTTTAAGGGTTTCTGCAACAGCGTTGACCAGCATTTGATCGAGAATTTGCGGACTGTTTTGGGCTGACTTTGATTGTTCCTTGAGGTCGAGTTTGACTGCGTTTGACCTAGCTCCATTGGGAGGCATATTGCTGGTTTGACTAGCGTTGACTTTGCTAGCTAGGGCATCCTATTGACTGCTGAAATTTGTACTTTCTCTCTCTGTTGAATTTGAAGAATAATAAGAAGATTTGATCACAGGGTTTTCACCATATTGGGGTTTTTCCTTGGCATCCGCCAAATTATTGTGTCCTCTTGTCTTGGCTTTTCTTCTAATTGTTTGCTTATGTTCTATCAGCGTTTACTGTCAATGTTAATGTGATTGTTGAACGAGAAATTGAATTGGGCTAATAAGAAAGATTGAAGTAAATTGCTCTAGGCATAGAACACACCATCATTAACTAAAATTAACAAAATCCAAGAGGGGCGAGTTGGAGGAGATTGCAGGGATGAGTTGTCGAAAGGCTATCGTGCTTGTCTGCAGGAGACCGATTTGTTGGAGTGTTGGGGTTTTTCCAATGCACATTAGTGGCAAGGCACAGATCGAGTTGCCGGAGGGCACAGATCAAGTTGTTGGAGGGCGCAAACCTGATTGCTGGAGGCTAATTTCTTTAGAGCGATTTCATTTGGAGGTAAATTTCCTTGAGGCCGATTTACTTGGGTTGAATTCATTCTGAGGGAGTCGAGTTGCAGGTTCCAGATTGCATTTTTCTTTGTATCTTTGTGGGTCGAAAAACCTAGACTTTCCAGATAATGAAATGACGGAGAATTGTTTGTGGGTTAATTAATTTTACAATGTGCAATTGATCTCTTTGGTTTATTTCCGCTACATATTTTTAATTCTAGAAGTTAAAGATACCAGTAATTTTAATTTTTGGTGATTCAATTATTATTTGGGTAAATAAATAATAAATTGGGGATCAATTAAATTGCCATGAGAAAATAAATTTGGCTTGGAAATTTAACAAGTAGCCATCTTTCCAAGGTAAGCAAGGGTTGGAACCTAATTCTTCTAAGGCAGCGAAGGCTAGAAAGGAGTATCAGGTTGGTTGTCTCTGGTAGAAAAATGGTAGTAGCTATCTGAGGTTGGTTTTTAACCTACAACAAACTAACATAGGGTTAAATTCAAGGCAGCAAGTGGCCTAGGGGGGGCACACTCAAGGACTTAAGATTGTGGTGGCTGAAAGTGAGGATCTAAAAATGAAATTAGGATGTTGGTTCACTAGGGATTGAGGTAGCAGGGGTTGAATAATGGCACAGGGTAGCAGCAAGGCCTGTTGGTGTGATGTCATGGCAACAAGGGGATAGCTATAGTTTTGTAAGCCTATAAACTAAATTGGTGTTGATATCTGATCCAAGAGGATTGTACAGGTCCAAGTACAAGTGGATTAAGTACAAAGGCTCAAAAATCAAAGTGTCAGAAATGTGGCAAACTTAGTGTCAAGTTGAAGATCTCGTCTTTCTGATTCCAACGGCGCAGACTGCACTCAATTCTCAGTTTGTATGGAGGAGTTAGAAGCAATCAAAGTTTAAGGATTGACTTGGTGATGTGGCAGCTTAAGGAGGCGACAAATTTACAAAAATCCGGCCACTAGATTTCGGCCAACTCCGGCCCGATTCCGGGCGAATTTGTGGGTCCATTAAACTGACTCCTTTGGTCAAATTCTAGAAATTTTAAAAAGGATAGTTGGTTTAAATAAAATCAAAAAAATATTAAAAAAAGGTAGGGCGGGCCATGACACCCGCCCTACCCAACGGACCATGTAACAAACATATAATAATGGGGGTGGGCAGCAGTCATGACCCCGCCACCCAACCACCCGAGTCTATTAAAGGGTGGGGCCAACGATCATGATCCCGCAGCCCCAACCCACAACCCACACTCCATGTAATACGACGGTGTCGGCGAGAGTTAAGGGGCAGGCCGCCTGATGCGAGTCCGCCCCCCCCCTCAAACCATATATTAACACTGCGGGTTTAAAAAAGAAATGCGTGGATTTTTAAAACAAGATTCCACCTTATTACGGAGGGGGCAGGGTTTGACCACTCGACCCCCTCCCTCAAACAAAGGATCTAAACCAACACAACTAGCGGACTTCCTTGGGGAGTCCGCCCACCTTCAGATATATAAACCTGCATTTCAGAAGTGCGTTGAGGCAGGCCACGAGCGGCACAAAGTACAAGATAAAGTGGAACCTTGAGCGCCTTGTAGGAGAGGGTGAAACCATGAACTGAGCCCATTTCCGGAGGGGCCAGATTTGTTCAACATCAGAATCAAGCAAATTTTATATGGATTCTACACCTCTTGGCGCCACGAATCCAACGATGTTGTCCATTTCTTCATCAGAGGTCTCCAATTTTCAGGTACCTTCAACTATGGAGGTATAAGGGTGTAATTTTGCATTAATGCTTGTACTTTCATTTTATATGCCACTTAATGAAAGAGGGCCTCCCCACTGATTGAGCAGGGCTCGGAGATGCAGTCCCTCCTAGACGAACTCCAATATCGATTCATTGTCTTCTTTGCATGATTTTATGTGCTTCTCTTCTTATGTTCATGACTTTTAAGTTTCACGGTTAAGATGCAATTTTACATGTAATTCTTTAATACATCTCAATGCAAAAGATTTTGGATCGAGATGTATTAGAGCAAGTCTTTGTAGATGTGAATTGCATGTTTGTATGCTAACTAGAAATAGGCTACAAAGAGGCGAAGGGAAACTAAAGTCTTTTGATCTTGAAGCGAGACGTGCACATCGAAGAAGAAACATGGATGACGATGTTAGAAATGAGGAGGAGCTAAATTTCCGCAAAACATTCTACACCATGGCAGATCGAGTCAAGAAGTTGTTCTCAAGGCTTGAGAAACTAGAAAGTGCAGGGGAAAATGCTCTAAAAGGACAAGGTTCAGCACATGGAGATGATGGAGGGGATCCACCTCCTTCTCCTTCCGCGAGTGGAAATTCCTCTTCTTCTCACCATCGTCATAGGAATTCAGGAAATGCATCTAAGAAACCTTTCTTTAAATTAGATGTCAAATTTGATCTTCCCATGTATACTGGTGAAAGTAATGCAGAAAAGCTTTAAAAACTGCATTAGGTAGATTGAAGTCTATTGCAGGATTCAGCAGATCGAGGAGGACAAGGCAAAGATCCAGTTGGCTTCTCTTCGGTTGAACGGCACCGCTCTTGTCTGGTGGGAGAGCAAATTGCAAGGCAGCCAAAATTTGGGTAACCTTCTCTCCTCATGGTCAAATTTTGTTTCTGCATTGAGAAACCAATTTTACCCTTTGGAATATAAGCAAAAGGTATTAATGGAATGGCAACACCTAAGGCAAGGCAAAGATCAAAATGTACAAGACTTCACTGAAGAATTTAGAAAACAAGCATTGAATTTAGGCATTCCATTAGATTCGCCAGAGATTGTAACCAAGTATATTGGTTCTCTACATAATTACATAAGACATTCATTATTATTGTTTGAGCCTCCTACCATTGATGAGGCCAGTGTGAAGGCCATGCACCTAGAAAGCTGGGGAACACATGAACAAAGTGACCACCCAAAAAGGACTGCAGCAGCCAAGAGAAGGGGAGCAAAGCCCTCTTGTACACATTGTGAGAAAGAGGGACATGACGAAGAAAGTTGCTGGCAGTTGCACCCTGAGTTGAGACATGAGAGGAATGACAAAAAGGGGAAGCAGAAGACCGCAACCATCGTGCAGCAGAACCAAGATTCTGAATCAGAGGAAGATGAGAAGGTCACAGCTACAGGATTTGCACGAGGTAGACCAATTGACCTGGGGTCTGATTCCGGCGATGAAATGAAGCTTGCAGCCTTTGGGATTGCAGCTGAAGGACCCATAGACTTGGGTTCCGATTCGGGCGATGAAACAAAAATTTCTACAGATATTGTACCAAAGATGAAAAGGGCACTTACTACGGCAAAGTTTCAAGAACTTGAAGAGATTAACCAAAGCATCCAAGTAGAAAATATTGAGCTAAGAAGGCTCCTACAGGAAGCAAAGGAAGAACAACAAAGGTTACTACGCCAGTTGCAAGCTAAGGATGAGGCCTTGGAAAAGTTGCTACGTAACCAACCCAAGGTAAAAAGCAACCCTTCAATTTCATGTACTTTTCATGATGATGAATTCAATGCTTTTGAAAAATATACTACAGGGATCGGATCCAAACTACTGAAGAAGATGGGGTATCAGGGAAAAGGCCTCTACATCGATGGCCAAAGCATCGTAAACCCCATCAAAGTCGAGGAATTGCCGCGTCATGCAGGACTTGGATACACCAGGAAGGAAGTTGGAGAAAGCTTTGACACAGCTAGTGAATCCGGCGATGAAATGAAACTTGTAGCCTTTGGGATTGCAGCTGAAGGACCCATAGACTTGGGTTCCGATTCGGGCGATGAAACAAAAATTTCTACAGATATTGTACCAAAGATGAAAAGGACACTTACTACGGCAGAGTTTCAAGAACTTGAAGAGATTAACCAAAGCATCCAAGTAGAAAATATTGAGCTAAGAAGGCTCCTACAGGAAGCAAAGGAAGAACAACAAAGGTTACTACGCCAGTTGCAAGTTAAGGATGAGGCCTTGGAAAAGTTGCTACATAACCAACCCAAGGTAAAAAGCAACCCTTCAATTTCATGTACTTTTCATGATGATGAATTCAATGCTTTTGAAAAACATACTACAGGGATCGGATCCAAACTGCTGAAGAAGATGGGGTATTAGGGAAAAGGCCTCGGCATCAATGGCCAAGGCATCGTAAACCCCATCAAAGTCGAGGAATTGCCGCGTCATGCAAGACTCGAATACACCAGGAAGGAAGTCGGAGAAAGCTCCAACACAGCCAGTGACCAACCAGCGACAGATGATGAAATCGCTTCCTCACATTCCAGCGATAGTGAGGGTTCCATGAACACTTATCAAAGGAACACCAGGGAAAAGCACTCCAAGAAAATCGGGAAAGTTCGGAGGAAAATGAATTGTCGTAGTCGCTGCAACGAAGTGGGACACCAACAAGCCATGTGTCCAACGATCCATGCCTCAGAAGCATCGATAGAGGAGCCGAAAGGTGAACATGTTCAACAAATGAATCCACCACATTCATGGTGCTTTGCTTTATTGAGCTAGATTTTTAAGAGGTAGTAGCTTGTTATGGGAAACATTGTAAATCATACATTGCAAGTAAATATAAACATGATGGTATGTTTCCCATCACTTCGAAACGCAACAATGTTGTTTTGGCCTTTTCCTATGAGTAGTTGAGGTATTGATTGTTTTTATGTAATCCTTGGCCAATGAGTGTGTGCTATAAACTCTTGGCAAGTGAGGGGTTGTTGAGTCATTTGTGTGTGCATGGTTGCAAATGATGTACCAGTTTTGCGTGCAGAAGATTGAAAGTGTGTGTTGAACGAACAAGCAATGTGTTGGGTATGTTAATGCTTTTGGTGGTCCAAAAGCACCTTAGTGCGGAGGAATGATCCAGGAGGATTGTACAAGTCCAAGTACAAGTGGCTTAAGTACAAAGGCTCAAAAATCAAAGTGTCAGAAATGTGGCAAACTTAGTGTCAAGTTGAAGATCTCGTCTTTCTGATTCCAATGGCGCAAACTGCACTCAATTCTGAGTCCGTATGGAGGAGTTAGAAACAGTCAAAGTTTAAGGATTGACTTGGTGATGTGGCAGCTTAAAGAGGCGACAAATTTGAAGAAATTCGGCCACCGGATTCCGGGCGAATTTGTGGGTCCATTAAATTGACTCCTTCGGTCAAATTCTAGAAATTTTAAAAAGGATAGTTAGTTTAAATAAAATCAAAAAAATATTAAAAAAAGGTAGGGGGGGCCATGACACCCGCCCTACCCAACGGACCATGTAACAAACATATAAAAATGGGGGTGGGCAGCAGTCATGACCCCACCGCCCAACCACCCGAGTCTATTAAAGGGTGGGGCCAACGGTCATGACCCCGCGGCCCCAAACCACAATCCACACTCCATGTAATACGACGGTGTCAGCGGGAGTTAAGGGGCGAGTCGCCTGATGCAGGTCCGACCCCCCCTCAAACCTACCATATATTAATGTTGCGGGTTTAAAAAAGGAAATGCGTGGATTTTTAAAACGAGATTCCGCCTTATTATGAAGGGGGCAGGGTTTGACCACCCGACCCCCTCCCTCAAACAAAGGATCTATAGACCAACTCAGCTAGCGGACTTCCTTGGGGATTCCGCCCACCTTCAGATATATAAACCTGCATTTTAGAAGTGCGCCGAGGCAGGCCAAGAGAAGCACGGAGTATGAGACAAAGTGGAACCTTGAGCGCCTTGCAGGAGGGGGGCGGAACCATGAACTGAGCCCATTTCCAGAGGGACCAGATTTGTCCGACGTCGAAATCAGGCAATTTTATATGGATTCTGCACCTCCCAACGCCAGGAATCCAACAGTGTTGTCCATTTCTTCATCAGAGGTCTCCAATTTTCGGGCACTTTCAGTTATGGAGGTATAAGGTTGTGATTTTGCATTAATGCTTGTACTTTCATTTTATATGCCACTTAATGAAAGAGGGCCTCCCCACTGATTGAGTAGGGCCCAGAGACGCAGTCACTCCTGGACAAACTCCGATATCAATTCCTTGTCTTTTTTGCATGATTTTATGTGCTTCTCTCTTCTTATGTTCATGACTTTTAAGTTTCATGGTTAAGATGCAATTTTACATGTAATTCTTTAATACATCTCAAAGCAAAAGATTTTGGATCAAGTTGTATCAGAGCAGGTCTTTGTAGATGTGAATTGCATGTTTGTATGCTAACTAGAAACAGGCTACAAAGAGGCGACGGGAAACTAAAGTCTTTTGATTCTGAAGCGAGATATGCACATCGAAGAAGAAACATGGATGACGATGTTAGAAATGAGGAGGAGCTAAATTTCCACAAAACATTCTACACTATGGCAGATTGAGTCAAGAAGCTGTTCTCAAGGCTTGAGAAACTAGAAAGTGCAGGGGAAAATGCTCTAGAAGGACAAGGTTCAGCACATGGAGATGATGGAGGGGATCCACCTCCTCCTTCCGCGAGTGGAAGTTCCTCTTCTTCTTCTCACCGTCGTCATAGGAATTCAGGAAATGCATCTAAGAAACCTTTCTTTAAATTAGATGTCAAATTTGATCTTCCCATGTATACTGGTGAAAGTAATGCAGAAAAGCTTAACAACTGCATTAGGTAGATTGAAGTCTACTGCAGGATTTAGCAGATCGAGGAGGACAAGGCAAAGATCCAGTTAGCTTCTCTTCGGCTGAGTGACACCGCTCTTGTCTGGTGGGAGAGCAAATTGCAAGGCAACCAAAATTTGGGTAACCTTCTCTCCTCATGATCAAATTTTGTTTCTGCATTGAGAAACCAATTTTACCCTTTGGGATATAAGTAAAAGGCATTAATGGAATGGCAACACCTAAGGCAAGGCAGAGGTCAAAATGTACAAGACTTCACTGAAGAATTTAGAAAACAAGCATTGAATTTAGGCATTCCATTAGATTCACCAAGATTGTAACCAAGTATATTGGTTCTCTGCATAATTAAATAATACATTCATTATTATTGTTTGAGCCTCCTACCATCGATGAGGCCAGTGTGAAGGCCATGCACCTAGAAAGCAAGAGAACGCATGAACAAAGTGACCACCCAAAAAGGACTACAACAGCCAAGAGAAGGGGAGCAAAGCCCTCTTGTACACATTGTGAGAAAGAGGGACATGACGAAGAAAGTTGTTGGAAGTTGCACCCTAAGTTGACACCTGAGAGGAATGACAAAAAGGGGAAGCAGAAGACCGCTCCCACCGTGCAGCAGAACCAAGATTATGAATCAGAGGAAGATGAGAAGGTCAGAGCTGCAGGATTTGCACGAGGTAGACCAATTGACCTGGGGTCTAATTCTGGCAATGAAATGAAGCTCACAGCCTTTGGGATCGCAACTGAAGGAACCATAGACTTGGGTTCCAATTCGGGCGATGAAACAAAAATTTCAACAAATATTGTACGAAAGATGAAAAGGACACTTACTGCAGCAGAGTTCCAAGAACTTGAAGAGATTAACCATAGCATCCAAGCAGAAAACACTGAGCTAAGAAAGCTCCTACAGGAATCAAAAGAAGAAAAACAAAGGTTGCTATGTCAGTTGCAAGCTAAGGATGAGGCCTTGGAAAAGTTGCTACGTAACCAACCCGAGGTAAAAAGCAACCCTTCAATTTCATGTACTTTTCATGATGATGAATTTGCTACTTTTGAAAAACATACTACAAGGATCAGATCCAAACTGCTGAAGAAGATGGGGTATATGGGAAAAGGCCTCGGCATCAATGGCCAAGGCATCGTAAACCCCATCGAAGTCGAGGAATTGCCGCATCATGCAGGACTCAGATACACCAGGAAGGAAGTCGGAGAAAGCTCCGACACAGCTAGTGACCAACCAGCGACAAATGATGAAATCGCTTCCTCACATTCTAGCGATAGTGAGGGTTCCATGAACACTTATCAAAGGAACACTGGGGAAAAGCGCTCCAAGACAATCCAGAAAGTTTGGAGGAAAAAGAATTGTTGTAGTCGTTGCAACGAAGTGGGACACATCAAGCCACGTGTCCAACAATCCATGCCCCGTAAGCATCGATAGAGGAGCCAAAAGGTGAACATGTTCAACAAATGAATCCACCACATTCATGGTGGTCTGCTTTATTGAGTTGAGTTTTTTAGAGGTAACCGGAAGCATCGATAGAGGAGCCAAAAGGTGAACATGTTCAGCAAATGAATCCACCACATTCATGGTGGTATGCTTTATTGAGTTGAGTTTTTTAGAGGTAGTAGCTTGTTATGGCCACCATTGTAAATCATACGTTGCAAGTAAATATAAACGTGATGGTATGTTTCCAATCACTTCGAAATGCAACGATGATGTTTTGGCCTTTTCTTATGAATAGTTGAGGTATTGATTGTTTTTATGTAATCCTTGGCCAACGAGTGTGTGTTATAAACTTTTGGCAAGTGAGGGGTTGTTGAGTCATGTGTGGTGTGTGCATGGTTGCAAATGATGTACCAGTTTTGCGTGCAAAAGATTGAAAGTGTGTGTTGAACAAACAAGCAGTGTGTTGGGTATGTTAATGCTTTTGGTGGTCCAAAAGCTCCTCACTGGGGAGGAATGATCCAGGACGATCATACAAGTCCAAGTACAAGTGGCTTAAGTACAAAGGCTTAAAAATCAAAGTGTCAAAAATGTGGCAAACTTAGTGTCATGTTGAAGATCTCGTCTTTATGATTCCAATGGCACAGACAACACTCAATTCTGAGTCTGTATGGTGGAGTTAGAAGCAATCAAAGTTTAAGGGTTGACTTGGTGATGTGGCAGCTTAAGGAGGCGACAAATTTGCAGAGATTCGGCCAACGGATTCCGGCCAACTCTGGCCAGATTCCGGGAGAATTTGTGGGTCCATTAAATTGACTCCTTCGGTAAAATTCTAGAAATTTTAAAAAGGATAGTTCACTTAAATAAAATCAAAAAAAAAATATTAAAAAAAGGTAAGGCATGCCATGACACCCACCCTACCCAACGGACCATGTAACAAACATATAATAATGGGGGTGGGCAGTGATCATGACCCCGTCGCCCAACCACCCGTGTCTATTAAAGGGTGGGGCCAACAGTCGTGACCTCGCGGCCCCAACCCACAACCCACACTCCATGTAATATGACAGTGCTGGTGGGAGTTAAGGGGCAGGCCGCCCGATGCGAGTGCGCCACTATTGGGAAACTATGGATTTTGTAAGTTTGTTATTTGCTTGTTGAATTGGCCCTACTTTATAGTGTTGGCTGGTGGAATCAACTATTGATTGAGTTCTTGTTTATACTACATGTGCATTGAATAAAAGATCATCATTGTTTTATACATTGAAGAAGTACTGCAACACTATTATAAAATGCAATTATGTCATGTGTTTATTGAAACCCTAACCCAAAATTTCATCCCAAGGGTAATCTCTTTAAGAGCAATATTATAGTAAGATGTCATGATGGAGGAGAGTGATGTTTAAGAGATAGTTCCAAAACCTTTATTGAGAGAAGTGATTCCAAGACTACAACAAACTTAGATTTGCAAGTTGCTAGTATAATTGAGGTGCCATTAGAGAAGACTAGTATTGAAGGAAACACTTTTCTTGCCAAGACAAAGAGTTAGTTTTTGGTTACTCAAAAATTGTTCACTTAACTAGGAAAGCACTTCATAGGATTTGAAAGGCGTGCGGTCTCCTAACCCCTTGTTTTATTTTTTTCCTTACATTTGGTGATAAGAGATTTTTATTAATATCCAACTAATGACCACAAAAGTAGGTCAAAGGGCTACTATGTACAATGATGTCATTACAAAGCAGGGGTACCAAAATGTCTCTTATAATAGGCAAGATGCAAAAAGTAAGGTAGAATAGAATGTGAGATCTAAGTTGTTGCATGAACAACCCTTGATCCCAAGCCCAAAAAACTGCATCAAGGTATAGATGTCTAGGAGAGGATCCAAGAACAAGGAGAACCCATGGTAAGGATGGAGGATTTTCATGGAGTAGACCCATCTCTCCTAACATCTAAGGCGAAATGAAGGAAGCCATGTATAGTAAACGTCCAAAGAGAGATCTAGTGGGATGCTTGGACCATTCATTGCACTACTGCTTGGAAGAGGTAGTTACCTTGAGATTGGTGCCAGGGAGGTGCACTTCTTAATAGGCAAGATGCAGAAACTAAGGTAGAATAGAATGTGAGATCTAAGTTGTTGCATGAACAACCCGTCATCCCATCTCCAAAAAATTGCATCAAGGTGTAGATGTCTAGGAGAGGATCCATGAACCAGGAGAACCAAAGGTAAGGAGGTAGGTTTGTCATGGAGTCGACCCATCTCTCCTAACATCTAAGGCGAAATGAAGGAAGCTCTGTATGGTAAATGTCCAAAGAGAGATCTGGTGGGATGCTTGGACCATTCGTTACACTACTACTTGGAAGAGGAAATTACCTTGAGATTGGTGCTAGGGAGGTGCACTTCTTGATGTGGTAGTTGGAACATGTGGCATATTTGGCATCGTCTATAAGGGTGCACTTATTGAGAAGGATGGGCACTTGGAACGTGTGGAGTAACCACATTGGAAGAGGGTGTCAAGGACTTAGAGGTTAGGCACTTGTCCCTAGGAGCATGTGACCACATTACATGCAGTTTAAAAGGCATCCTTGAGGAGAGATTGATTGGACAACACACCTTCTTAGAGGAGCGCTTGACATGTGGATGTCTAGCAAAGTGCATCATGTCGAGGTTGGACAAACCCTAGTGTGACATGTGGACACCTTGCTTTGAGGAGCACTCCATTTAGGGGTTTGTTTGTTGACTTAGCCTAAGGTTGCTAATGGATTTAGTCTGTGTTGTATTTTTGGCTTCCCTCGCCTTCTGTATATTAAGGGAGGAGAGTGCCCTTGTAATGAATCACTCTTAGAAAGCATGTCTTAGAGATGGTTCATTGTTGTGATGCTAGCCTCATGAAGGACATTGGAAGATCATGTATTTACTCTAACAAGGATACTGCTCATGGGATGCACATGCTAGGGTTCCTTGGCTTGTGAGATGCAAGATAAGGCTATGGGAGAATTGTGCGGCATAGGTGCTTGGGGTTGGACAATTGATGTGATACTAACTTGTTGTTTAGCTCCTTGGAGAAGATTTTTTAGCTTGGCGGTATGCACATGCTAGGGTCCCTTTGTCTTTTGAGATGCAAGATAAGACTGTGTGAGAATTATGAGATGCAGGTGCTTGGGTTTGGGCAATTGATGTGATACTAACTTGTTGTTTAGCTCCTTGGAGAGGCTTTTGTAGCTTGGTAGGATGCCTTGCTAGGCCATATTATTGTTGATCATAATTTGCAACAATTGTGGATGTCTTCGCTACGAGTTGGGATGTTGAAAATAATAGCGAGAAAGCGTTCCTTGATTTGTACCTTAATCAAACAAACTACAACGAGATTCTCCTTGAGCATGCACGAGTTCCTATGAGTTAGGAGCTAATTCCTAAAAAATAGGACGAGTTCCTAAAATTTAGGGTGAATTCCTAAAAGTTAGGAGTGCTAGAAGCAATTGACTAGTGTTAATTAGTGGAAGGTCGAGTTTATTATCTTCTAGTGTGAGTTATTTAGGGTAAAGGACGAGTTGATTGAGTTAGGATCCTAAATTATAGGAAGGACGAGTTGATTGAGTCGGGATCCTAAATTATAGGAAGGACAAGTTCACACAACCAGTGAGCTTTTGCTAACTAGTCAATCAACAATTTGACTTTCCTCAAATAGAACTTGCGAGTAATAGCCTAATCAAAGTGCTTACAAGGAGGAACAAAGGCGCAATTTGATCATTGTCTTGTGAGCATGAGTTGGAGACAAGGCAGTAGAGAGCATAGATTGGTAAAAGTTAGGAGTGCAAGAAGCAGTTGACTAGTGTTAATTAGTGGAAGGTCGAGTTTATCATCTTCTAGTGCGAGTTATTTTGGGTAAAGGACGAGTTGATTGAGTCGGGATCCTAAATTATAGGAAGGACGAGTTGATTGAGTCGGGATCCTAAATTATAGGAAGGACGAGTTAACACAACCAGTGAGCTTTTGTTAACTAGTCAATCAATAGTTCGACTTTCCTCAAATAGAACTTGTGAGTAATAGCTTATAAGGAGGAACAAAGGCACAATTTGATCATTGCCTTGTGAGCATGAGTTGTGGTGAGACAAGGCAGTAGAGAGCATAGATTGGTGCTTGTGTGTTGAGGCTTGTATGAGTTTGATAGAGAGCAAATAGGGATCAGCAATCTTGCAACGGTTTCAAGCCTGGTTCAATGCAGGAAAACAAGTTTGTTTTCAGATTGAAATAAGTTGTATTTGGAAGAGATCTAATGCTCCGTTTCTATCAATGATCAAGCAACGGGTTTTCCCAATTGGGTTCCCTAGAAAAATATTGTGTTTGTATTGTGTGATTGAGTTTATTTTTGTTCCTATTCCGCTGCAAATTTTAGTAGAGAAATTTTGTGTTTATATGAAAAATAAATTATATTTTAGATTGTTCATGTTAGCAGTTGCAGAATTTCGTGGATTTTCTACATGGTATCAGAGCAGTAAACAGAATCTAGACCATCACACGGAGAATGTAGTTGGAAGAAGTTTGTCCTAAAGTTTTTTTTGGGCAGCAGTTTTTATGGCATCATAAGTGCATTCAATCAAAAGAAAGGAGCTATCTGAAGCAACCTAAGAACAGTAAGTGTGTGGACTGTTAGTGGCTGATTTGCAAGCCCTAGATCAGTCAAAGATTTGACTGTGTGTGGGAAGTTTTGGAGGCCCTAAGGAAAGTGACAATAGGGTTGATGTGTCACAGTGACAGGGTAGATTTGTGTGCCCTAGGTGCAGCGTTCTGGAGCAAACAGAATCTTGACAAGTGGGTAGTCCTTGAAGTCCTCATGTACAGTGATCATTGAAGGACCAATGAGCTATTAGAAGGCAGAGTTGTAGAGGCCTAGTTCAGTGGGTTGCAGATGGCCAAACCACTGATAAGAGCGCAGATACAGAAGTCACAGTGAGCAAAACTTCTTAGTGGAGCTAGAGGCCTGCTAGTGGGCAGATCAGTGGCTAAAGGAGTTGCGTTCACTGATAGTGGCAGATCAGTGGCTAAAGGAGTTGCGTTCACTGATAGTGGCAGATTGTGACTATGGGTTTCAAGCCTGGTTCAAGGCAGGAAAACAAGTTTGTTTTCAGATTGAAATAATTGTATTTGTATGAGATCTAATGTCCAGTTTCTATCAATAATCAAGCAGAGGGTTTTCCCAGTTGGGTTCCCCAGAAAAAATATTGTGCTTGTATTGTGTGATTGTGTTTATTTCTGTTCCTATTCCGCTGCAAAGTTTAGTAGAGAAATTCTGTGTTTGTATGAAAAGAAATTATATTTCAGATTGTTCATATTAGCAGTTGCAGAATTTCATGGATTTTCTACATGGGAAGATTTGAAAGAGCCATTGCTTGGGATGAGTTTAAAGGACTTGTTTTGCCAGCTTGGGATGAGTTGAGGTACTGTACTTCATCTTTGTTATTGTAATAATAGGGAGTTGTAGCATTGTTGTAATAAAATTTTTATTGCAGATCTGATTTTCAGACCTGATTTTATTAATTATTGTGCAAATTTCATAGCTGTTTTAGTGTGCCAATTACTGAGACAAGGCTGAAATTTCGAGTGATTTGGCATGTCTTAGATGAAACTTCAGATCTGAAATACGTTATTATCTTTCCGCTATTAAAAATATAATTTTCAAACCTACATACTTGACTAGAACATGCCATGAGGATTGTTGTATTGATCGAGTGTTTTGACATATTTTGCGGTATCTATCTACTTGAACTTGGCTAAATAGTAGTGGACAGATTTGATATATTTGCAATTGTAATGCTGAATATTTCACTTCAGCCCTAACGCTGAAAATTGTACCTCATTGATGTTAGGTACAAGTTTCACATTAGGCAGATTTTCAACATTTCTACATGTAACACTTTGTAAGTTTTAAACATCAAAAGAAGCGTATGGGACCAAAACATAGATATAATATCTAACAGCTGCCAAATTAGTTCCTAGGAATATCGAACAAAAACAGGCCGCAAATGAGAAAACTGCACTTGCCTGAGAAGGGAACTGAATTCCTCTGCCCCTATATGACCATCAAAATCTTGCTAAGTACATCTATTGAGGAAGTATAGCTAGTTGAGATCCATAGCATGTCAATTTTTTCATACTGATACGCCTTCCATATTAGAAAGTCAAACTGCAAATTTCTAAAAATTAATGTGAAATAGCATATCCCCTGGACTAAGAGATGGGGAGTACAGTATATAACAGACACACAAAAGGTGCAACATATAAGGTGCATGTCAATTTTTTCAGACTGATACACCTTCCATATTAGAAAGTCAAACTGCAAATTTCTAAAAAATAATGTGAAATAGCATATCCCCCGGACTAAGAGATGGGGAGTACAGTATCAAACAGACACACAAAGGTGCAACATATAAGGCATCATCAGGTTATTAACAGTGCTTATCTTACATCCTTTCGCAAAACAAAAGGAAAGGACAAAAGAAATACCTCCTGTTTCCATGGTGGAAGCCTGCGCATTTGCCCTGCATCCAATGCCATCTTCCTCTTGTAACCTGCTGACATTTCTTCCTCTCTCTCAACCGGTGTGCCATAATAAAGATAATCTTCATTTCCCTCGTCAACCATTATGTTTGCAGTAGGAAACTACTCAAGCAGAAGATAACACGTTGACGAAATGTTGGGAGGAGTTCAGTACTGCTGGGGCTGCAGACCAGTGCAAGAAGAAATATAGATGATGAGCGTAGAGGCCAAGAAAATTATAATAGTAGTCACCCAATATTCGTGTGTACATTACCCAATCCCTCTGTCACGGACACCACCAGCACAGCACAGCACATATGACATCAAATTTAGAATATGAATATAAATACGGGGAAAAGGCACTACACATTAGCACTAACGGAAACAATGCTTGCCAATAGGAGGTTAGGTTAAAACTGCCTGTAACACAGATAGATAGTCATAATGCAGCAGGGGGAGCAGGCCAGAAAATGGACTAATAAGAAAGACTACTAATTGGGAGCATAAACTAGTATTCAATATTTATAATTCACGTCACCATTGCAATCCTGAGGCAGACTGCAGCGAAGGGGTTAACAAGAAAGACTACTAATTGAGAGAATAAACCAGTATTCAATATTTATAATTCAACCGTTATAATCCTGAGGCAGCATCGCGTTCAATTTCTATTCATAATACTGACAGCATTTATCTGGTCAATATAAATTTAAACCCTACTGATACCTATAAATGCAATCCTCCAAACAAAACAGCTCCTGTTACGATTTTAACAGATCGACAACTTGGTAATATACTCGTACGTATATACACTATATCTAATTCTCAACACTATACTGTTGGAAAGCGTACAAGCATGTCCATGCATGTTACTGACAGGAACCAGTGTTTTTCCATGGAAGGAAAAGGAGGATTGCCTATAAAATTATATCCAACTTAACTACAAGCACACAAAACGGAGATTGTTGATTTTAGGAGCCGAGGGCCCTGCCAGACCATACTTTAATTTTCAAAAGTTCTACTCGCGCATCTTGGCTTCGCTCGTGGGGATGAAAATGAAACCAACTCAATTGACCGACCAAACATAAACGCGCGGATACCCTTCAGGTCCGAGAGCCAGAGAGCCATCCCATCTATCGATTATTTGTTTGTTTGGAGTTCATATTGAACTTCAACCATGGTATGGTATGTGATGCACTTATGTCTCTTGTTTTCGCTGTTTTCCACGTCATAGCAACAGCGCAATAAAAGAATCGGATGCCTTTGTAAATGTCATTTATTAATAGGACTATAGTAATTAAGTATTTAAATTAAGCTCGCAAATAAGGGAAGGAATTTACAATAAGGAGTTTATTTCACATGTTGCCTAGCATTTTTGGACTATTTTATGGTTTCCATGTTCGAAGTGGCTTAAAAATTAGTAACATTATGAATTTTTAATTTAAAATGTGTTTTTAAATGCATAAAAGAATTCAATGTTTTAAAAGAAAAAATTTTGTGGAGTTCAGACTCAAAGTGTGATATATATATATATATATATTAATTAGATTTTAGGTAAATTTAATGAAAAAACATACTTACAAAATCTTCAAAAAGTAAAACAATTAAATTACAACTTTTTTATATCAATTTAATGTCTAATATGATTATGACTTTAAAATTATATTATTATTATTATTATATATAATAATAAAATAAATATATTATTTGATTATGATTCATCATCCTTTATTAAAGAAAATAAGAATTTACATTATTAACATGGTAATTTATAACATATATCATTGCGGTATAGTATTAAAATATACATTTTACAGAATTATAGTTTATTATAATACAAGGTGTTTTTCACTATAAAGTTTATGAGATTATTGGTTAGAAGTTTATGAGATGATTGGATAATCTAACCAATCATGATCGTTAATTGTTCATTGTGATCATATTTAGTTCATCAATCTTGTCCATCTTTGAGTGCTTTGCATATTTGCCTCTAAGGATGGGTTATCAATGTCATTTTTATTGTTCCTTTGGTTTATTGATAATCCTTATTATTATCTTATTATGCAAGCAAACATGTGTTATTAAATGTGTTAGGTGAACATGGGGGTGAACATCCATTATATGATATCAAGAGAGGAGGGAAAGGGGTTTGATTTGAAAGGGGAAGAGAACCTCAACCACTTATTACACTTCATGATGCATTGCAAACCTTCGCCATCTTCTTCTCACCCACAAGAAGTTGGTGATAATAGCAATATGGCATTGGTAACACTATATAATGTCACCGACCATTCACCCAAAAAAGTGCTCAAGAATTTTAAGAGATTCAAAAATTTCGAATTGAGTTTCCTAAGGACAAGGTAAGGATCAAAGACAAGGTTTTTTTCTAAAATGGAGGGTCGAGTTTAGGAGCACTCTAGAAAGTTGTGATATCCTAAACACCTCTTTGATCATGAGGAATACTAATAATGGTAATAATTTTAGTGTTATTTCTTGAGTGTGTTGGTAGTTGTTGTCATTCATGTCAAGTTTAAGGGGAGATTATTGAGTTTATTAGCAAAGTGTTAAGCTTATGATGTCATTGATGCCTTGGTCATTTGTTGAGTGGTGGATGTGTATCCTAGTAGACTATCTTTGAAGGAATTTTGCCTACATGCACCTTGTTCAAAAGAGAACGAAAAGTTCTTGGTTTGATAGCCCTCCCAAAGAGCTTTCCAATTATATATGGCACTTAGTCTAACTCCCCAGGAATGAAGAGAAACCTGAGTTTGAAGTGATGGAATCCACACATGGTTCCGCATGAGATAAGATTTTGTCGTGTTTGGGAAATATATAGTCATCATGACAGTGGAAGGTGCAAGGCGTTTTGGTCATCACACTAGCCTGAATGGGTGAATGTTGGATTACATGGATACATCTGGACTTTGACAAAATTCAGTCACTAAAAGGGTATTTAGGGTTGTCGAAGGCAACCACCTAAGAAATGGCCCGAATTTGAATCTCCTAACGCCAAACAACTAGTGGAGCCCAACATGACATGGAAACCCCATGGAGACAAGTGGTAGTGACAGGGTGGTTGACGTGGATCAAGTTTATGACGTGGCACGAATGATGATATGGTAGTTAAAGGATAGGACATGTTGCATGATGATGTGGTGGCCACAAAACAAGACATGTGGCACCCATTTTCAACATGTTTGGGTGCCCAAGTGGCCCTTTTCAAGTGATACATTGTAGTGACCTAGAATGACAGGTGGCAAAGAGAAGACGTGGAAGATGATGTGGTAGTGACATAGCAGATGTTGTGGCATCCTCGAGATTCACACCAAGAAGTTGTTTTGTAAGGCTTCATAGTGTATATTTCGACATTTTGTATTTTTGGAATCGAAAGGAAAATGGTCATCCAAACATCTAGTGGTACAGAGGTTCATGTAGTATGTTCCATTAACAACTAGCCCAAATCTGGATTTGACTAAGTCCATAAATACCTGGTCCAAGTTTCAATGCGTTGTGGTTCCATGAGACAATGGATATTCGGTCATCTAACCATCTCAGGGTGTGGGTAGCAAGCATCCTGAGCTCAAACCCGAATATCAGATTGAGTTGATACACAACATAACACAAGTTTCAAGGTAGAGGTGGACCCCACATCAACTCCAAGATGTCATCTAGGCCGTGAGGCATCCAACGATGCAATTTTGTTGCGAAGGAAAGTAGAAACTGGATCCCAGATCCCCAAATTCATCTAGATGTGAGGGTATCCAAGCTAAGAGGAAATTTATGCAAGACGTTGATGCAAAGAAGAGGGGATTGATACCATATCCCTGAATTTTTTCGAAGGAATGAAATTCGAGCCTAAACCACATCCGGGAGCACACTACCAAGCACAAATTGGAATATGACTAGCTACCAAAATTTGCAAGAGTTTTGTTAGAATGGGAAAATGTTAGATTGCACAGATTGTGAGGCTAAGCTCCTTTGATCCTAAGCTCTTGGTCCTAGCCCGTGATCATATGGTCCAGACGGGTTTAAGCTCAAGGGCCATGACTAAGAAATTTGGTATTTCATGTGCCAAATTTAATAAAACGAGGACTAAATTTTGGTGTTTCGAGGACGCAAAAAATGGAAAAACACCCAAAATTGCAAAAGGGTCAAAGCTTAATGAAGAACCAAATGAAAATTGAGTGTGATATATCTAAGAGATAAAAGTCAATAAAATAGAAATCAGATGACATGAATTTGAAGTGTCTCATGTTCTCATGTTGTGAATGCGAAAATATTGATGTAGAGAAGCAGTATTGTGGCAGTTCGTGAGAGGAAGTGAAGTTGTAGAAAATTTATATAAGTTGAGTTTTTGTTGGGCAGAGAAAAGAAAAACAACAAAAAGCTTAAGAAAGTGTGTTTGTGTGTGTGTGCACGAGAGTACTTGGCAAAGTTTGAAACTGCAAAATGTATGAATTCTTAAGAAAATATCAAACAAAGTGTGCAGAGGAAAGCTGAGTAGAGGATGAACATGCAAATTAGTTGGATTTGAAGCCAATGTATACAAGAAAATTGTTTATCTATGATGTTAAAGATTTATTTGTTGGAAATGAGTTAAGTCCATGTAAAAAATTATAAGGGAGCTATTGTGATATGATGTAAATCCATTTCAATGAGAGAATCATAGCAAGTAGGTGCTTGTAGTTCAGGGGATTGGAGTCTCCTTTAGGTTGGTGCCTACAAAATCAAGTGTAAATTGAAGTTGGTGCTTGCATTTAAATTAAACTAAAAGAATATTTGTGATTTTCTCCCATATGGATTTCCACATAAACATATTATGTCCAATTCTCTGTGTGATTGATGAATTATTATATTATTGAATGTGTTTGACTAGCTAACTAGTTATTAAAATTTATATAACACTAATTCCCCCCCCCCCTAATCCAGATCTTGAGGGGAGGCCCCCAAGATCTAAAAATTTGAAATGGATTTCACAAGATCTGCAAAATTAGAATGCCAAAAAAAGAGAGAACACAAAGAAAATAAAACCACAAAGAAACTTGTTTTATTAAAATATAGAATAACTTTAGAAGCTACATTGTGGCAGACAATCTGTACTTTTACAAACTGAGGCTTGTTATTTATAGTCTTTTTTGAGTTACAATACCATATGTAGATACCATAGGCCAATACCATGGGTAGATACTACTTACAATACCATGGGTAAATCCCATGTGTGGATGAATACCATGGGTGGATACATACCATGGGTCACTTACAATACCATGGGCGAATAAATATCATGGGTGGATGAATACCATGGGTAGATGAATACCATGGGTTGATGTCATTTTCCATTCGGATCATTCCTCCCTTCTTAAGAAGCAATGGTCCCCATTGCGTGAAGTTCCCTCCTGAGAAGCCTTTGTTGAATATGAAGAGCCACTAAAGAGAAGGGTTTTGTGTAGTTAACCCATAACCGTGATGAACGAAGATTCGAGGATATAGATACCCTGTAATGCTTGTGACCAACTGTGATATTGACAGTGTGCGGCCTAGCAAACGGACTTCGATGAAGTGTGGGTTTGTGGATGAACAAAAGCCATGAAAAATGAAGATCCAAGGATAGAGATACCCTGTAATGCTTGTGACCAACTGTGTTACTAACAGTGTGCGGCCTAGCAAATGGACTTCGATGAAAATGATTTTGTGCGGTTGACCCATAACCGTGATGCTGATTGTTGATGAAGTAGCAGGTGCCTACATAGCTTGGGGTGGGAGGGCATGTCTCCAAATAACCCAAGCCGAATGCTGCTATGATGAAACTGATGAATGTGAAGCAGGTGCCTACTAAAGCGGGGTGGGAGGGCACGTCTCCAAAGGGAACCCGCTCCGAATGCTGCTCCAGATTTAAAATGAGCATAACTCGGTCAATATAACTCAGAATATTTATTATAACCTGTTTTTGGAAATGGAATGATCATTCTGCATCTTATCATATGTTTGAAACCACTATCTGGAGACTCTAGACTCTCATATTCGCGCTGGAACTGTCTCGCCGTCACAAAATTCCTGAAAAAATAGTTGATTTTAAATCAACGATAAATCCCACATCCAAACTCCAATTCGACCAATTTTTTTTTTGAAATTGGGTGATTTTTCAAGAGGAGCTCAGATCTATATCCATTCTTCTTAAATTATGCACTAAAAATTGCAAAAAATGATAGGAGAGCCGTCGTCCATGAATTGTCGTCAGAAAAATTCCTCCAACATTGCTGATTTTGAATCAGCAATATCTCCCTCATCCGAACTCCAATTTCGCTGATTTTTTTTTTGAATTTGAGTATTTTTTCGCAAGGAATCTAGATATGGTCTTTTTTTTTGTAAATTTTTCACCAAAAGTTTCATATATGATCTGAAAACTCGCCGCCCAAAAACAATTCATGGATTTTGCTGAAGATTGCTGCAAAACATTGAAACTGAAATATGTTTCAAACCCTCATTCCCATGGAGGCGTAACCTGAATCTGATACCACTGATCCAGATCTTGAGGGGAGGCCCCCAAGATCTAAAAATTTGAAATGGATTTCACAAGATCTGCAAAATTAAAATGCCAAAAAAAGAGAGAACACAAAGAAAATAAAACCACAAAGAAACTTGTTTTATTAAAACAGAGAATAACTTTAGAAGCTACATTGTGGCGGACAATCTGTCCTTTTACAAACTGAGGCTTGTTATTTATAGCCTTTTTTGAGTTACAATACCATATGTAGATACCATGGGTAGATACTACTTACAATACCATGGGTAAATCCCATGTGTGGATGAATACCATGGGTGGATACATACCATGAGTCACTTACAATACCATGGGTGAATAAATATCATGGGTGGATGAATACCATGGATCGATGCCATTTACAATACCATGGGTAAATTCCATGGGTGGATGGATAACATGGGTAGATGAATACCATGGGTTGATGCCATTTTCCATTCGGATCATTCCTCCCTCCTTAAGAAACAATGGTCCCCATTGCGTGAAGTTCCCTCCTGAGAAGCCTTTGTTGAATATGAAGAGCCACTCAAGAGAAGGGTTTTGTGTAGTTAACCCATAACCGTGATGAACGAAGATTCGAGGATAGAGATACCCTGTAATGCTTGTGACCAACTGTGATATTGACAGTGTGCGGCCTAGCAAATGGACTTTGATGAAGTGTGGATTTGTGGATGAACCAAAGCCATGAAAAATAAAGATCCAAGGATAGAGATACCCTGTAATGCTTGTGACCAACTGTGTTACTAACAGTGTGCGGCCTAGCAAATGGACTTCGATGAAAATGATTTTGTGCGGTTGACCCATAACCGTGATGTTGATTGTTGATGAAGTAGCAGGTGCCTACATAGCTTGGGGTGGGAGGGCACGTCTCGAATAACCCCAAGTCGAATCTTTGCTATGATGAAGCGATGAATGTGAAGCGGGTGCCTACTAAAGCGGGGTGGGAGGGCACATCTCCAAAGAGAACCCGCTCTGAATGCTGCTCCAGATTTAAAATGAGCATAACTCGGTCAATATAACTCAGAATATTTATTATAACCTGTTTTTGGAAATGGAATGATCATTCTGCATCTTCTCATGTATTTGAAACCACTATCTGGAGACTCTAGACTCTCATATTCGCACTGGAACTGTCTCGCCGTCACAAAATTCCTGAAAAAATAGCTGATTTTAAATCAACGATAACTCCCACATCCAAACTCCAATTCGACCAATTTTTTTTTTGTTTGAAATTGGGTGATTTTTCAAGAGGAGCTCAGATCTATATCCGTTCTTCTTAAATTATGCACTAAAAATTGCAAAAAATGATAGGAGAGCCGCCGTCCATGAATTGTCGTCAGAAAAATTCCTTCAACATTGCTGATTTTGAATCAGCAATATCTCCCTCACCCGAACTCCAATTTGGCCGATTTTTTTTTTGAATTTGAGTATTTTTTCGCAAGGAATCTATATATGGTCTTTTTTTTTGTAAAATTTTCACCAAAAGTTTCATATATGATTTGAAAACTCGCCGCCCAAAAAAAATTCATGGATTTTGCTAAAGATTGCTGCAAAACATTGAAACTGAAATATGTTTCAAACCCTCATTCCCATGGAGGCGTAACCTGAATCTGATACCACTGATCCAGATCTTGAGGGGAGGCCCCCAAGATCTAAAAATTTTAAATGGATTTCACAAAGATGCAAAAATTAGAATGCGAAAGACAGAAAGAAAATAAAACCACAAAAGAAACTTGTTTTATGAAAACAAAGAATAACTTTAGAAGCTACATTGTGGCAAACAATCTGTCCTTTTACAAGTTGAGGCTTGTTATTTATAGCCTTTTTTGAGTTACAATACCATATGTAGATACCATAGGCCAATACCATGGGTAGATACTACTTACAATACCATGGGTCACTTACAATACCATGGGTGAATAAATATCATGGGTGGATGAATACCATGGGTCGATGCCATTTACAATACCATGGGTAAATTCCATGGGTGGATGGATAACATGAGTAGATGAATACCATGGGTTGATGCCATTTTCCATTCGGATCACCCCCCCTAAGTATATCCAAGTCTAATGTAATTTGCATCATTAAATATGAATGAGGATGAGGATATAGCAAATTTGTTCCTTTGTATGGATGAAATAGTGAACACTATGAGGGGCCTTGATGAAGTTGCGAATGATTCCACAATAGTTCAAAAGGTGTTGGGATCTCTTCCTACTGTTGGTGTCCCGTGTTTTGATAGTTTGGCAAATCAAAAGACAAGGCAACATCAGAACCAATCTTTAGAGTTCCAGGATCTAGTCTTCTTGTTCTCAGAGAGGGATCTCTCAAATGTTTGTTTGCAAAGGTTTATCTTGTGTGCTTAACATATGGATTTTAGACTAGTTATTAAGTGCAGGTGTTTATTTGTTTGTTTGTTTGGTTGGAATGATACAACAAAACATGAAAGGCCTAGGAAAGACATATAGGACAGAGAAATATCTGGTTCATTGGGCAATGGAGTCAAGAAAATGTCATAACAAACTCATCAATGGATATGGGATATCAAAGGGAAAATCTAACTTGGCCACAGGATCCTTTGGTTTTGGAATGAGATGGACATCAATGATTTGGAAAGAGAGTTTAATTCTCAACGAAGGGAAACTTGAAAACAAAACTTGAGCAATAAAGAAATATTTAATAGACAGGGCTAACCATAAATTCTACAGACATTTTTTAAGCAAATAATGACTTCAAGACAACTTTCAAAATGAAATCTAAGATTCGGGGAACACCCTATTTCCTCAAAGATTTTATTTTAAATGACTTAGAAAACATAAAAGATTCACTGATAATTGCAGTCATAGAAGAGGGAACACCTAATACATCTATGATTACAACTATAAAAGACCTTCAAAAAAATTGTTCAAGCAATGACAAAGGGCAAGATCGAAACAGACCTCTTTGACTAACTTAAAACAATGGTACTTCAAAGGGAGACTTCATTAAGAGCTTTCAAGTGATAGCAGACAAGCAGGGAGAACCATAAATCATGCTGAAATCAACTATTTGAGTTATTATAGAAATAAACAAGCATGAGGACTAAAGAGAGAGATTGAAGACTCTAAAATACCTCAGCAGAAGAAAACATAAAACAGTGAAGGATGAACAGGTCTAAGGTGCTTCCAGGAGTCATTTTTTAGCCTAATAATTTCTATCCTACTGTAGTAAGAAATTTTGGAACAAAATGAAAACAGGAGAAAACAATAAACAGTTTAGAATACTTCACCAACAGCCAAGCTCATGGATCCAATGATAGAGCCTTCACAGTAACAAGCATGCAACAATATCATCAAGGCTTCCAAGACTTAAATTTGTTCTTCAACTTCAATGAACTATGTATTTATTTCAGAGAGTTTCAGTATTACAACTGGTAATCAAACAACAACCAACAACCAACCCCTCACTCATCTTCTCCAAAAGTATATATAGAATAATGAGGAGGTGAGATCTGATAAAAAGATCTCCAATTACAATTAATACAGATTTAATGACCTCTTGGCCTTTGAGGGGCTCAATGAAGAAACTTACATGGGTGTACTCTGTATTAAATGTTTTTACATAAAGTTTAAGCTCAGTGGGAGCTTTTGTTGACCTTTGAGGCTCTGTGTGGCGTCGAAGTAACTCTGCAGATATTTTTTGCATTGAAGTTCCTTGCAGAAGTAACTCTTCGGCTGCGTTTTGAGACAAATATATGATCCCGATCAATAAATCCAGCTTTTGATTAAATACTTTGAGGCACAGGTGGCATTTCAGCAGCTGGGAGGAATAAATCTGTCTTAATGTGGCGGTGGAGGCTTTCCTGTTTGATAAAATCCTTAAGATCTTCTTTAATCTGTGTTTTAAATAGGGGATTAGGCTTTTGATAAACATTCTTAGCTGTGATCCCCGGAAATATGTCTTCCATCCTCTGTCTTGATAAATTTTGGTCTTCGTCACTGATTCTCTCTGACTGCGCCCGATTCATGGTTTTTGCTGATGTACAGGGCTGTTCAGGGGCGATATGGCATCAATGCCTGAAGAAACACTGATGAAACGTGTTTTTTAACACCCTGTGATGATTTTCTTTGGTGAATCGAAGGCAGGAAGATCGTCATCCTCTGCCTTCGAATTTTCTTCAAAAATGGCGAGAAAACCATTTAAACCCTGCAAAATACAAACAAATATTAAAAAATCCTGCATATATAGGTTTATTGCTGCAGAAGGCATGTGGAGGAAGCGTGGTCGTTGGATGGCATCATCCAACGGTCAGGATTGATCGGGAGAAGTAATAGAGAAGGTGGAAGATTTGTTTAAATCAGAGCCGTTGATCGCGCAGAGATCGACGGTTGGGAGCGGAAATGGAGAGTCAAAGGGGAAAATGTTTGACCGGGCGATGAATCAGGGCGATGGAATATGGGCCGTCGATTTGCAGATCAGATCGACGGCGGAGATCTATTGAATGTCGCGTCGTAGCCCGGTTAACTTTCGGGCATCTTCAGTGAGCGATAGCCGTTGGATGGCCCGCCCCAGATCGGACGGTGGACAGCGATATCACACGGGGTCCACGTCCGAACGTTAACGCGCGATGGATGGTGGTTTTATGAACAGTGCCCAGGCCGCGCGTCAACCAATGAGTGGAATCGCTGGCGATTGGGAAAAAACCACCGTTGCCCAAAGGCGGTGCGATGAATACCGCACGGTTTTTGGAAAGGTGAGTGGAATGTGGGGACCACCAGGGAGACGGACTCCGCACCGTTGATCTGCAGATCAGATCAACGGTGGAGATCGGCTGAAACCTTGAACCAGCGGAAAATTATAATATAATAAAAAATCAGAAAATTAATATAAACAAAGGTTTTTTATTAATTTATAATGCGACTGGCGCCCGACTGCAGGGCCGTGGGCGCATGGGAAATAATGTGACCGAGGGTTAATGGGAAAAAGGGCTAGGACCCAGATATGCCCAAAATGTGGGTTTTTATGGTTTTTCAATGGTTTTCAAAGGGTTAGAGGGGTTCCGATAAGGCAAAGAAGGAGTTTTCAAACCTTATAAAAGAGATTTTGATGAAGGGGGAATGGGAAAAACATAAAAATGAGGGATTTTCATGGGAAATGGAGGGATAAAAACTGAGGTTAGTTTTGGAAGAGGGGAGAAAGGGAAATGGTGCTTGTAGCAGTATTCTTTCTTGGGAAATAGCAGGATTTCTGAATGGGGAAATAGGCACAGTAGTGAAGATTGGGACAGAGGCAGGAGGCCTTCAAAAGTCTGCAAGAGCCAACACTTTTTAGTCATAAAATTTGTTCCTTGAAGGCTCAAAGAATTTTTAGCCAGCATTTGGTATAACAAATTTATAGCTGGCTAACACCTACCAAACTAAATGGAAAAGTAACAACTATTTAGGAGGTGCCAGACCTCGACACATTAATGATAGATCAACTACATGGCCCATTAACTACCTATGAAATGGGAACTGCAAAAGGTAAATCTACATCAAAGGAAGCAAAGAAGGTTAAAGACAATCTATTACAACAACTGAAAGAAAAAGGCAAGGAATGTGAAAAATTAGAGGAAGAGATAGTCTCCCTTGGAAAGGAATTAGAGAAAAGCAAGGCTCGGTTGAACCAAAAATTAAACTATATTAAAGGATCTAAAAAATTAGAACAAATTATTAGTGTTTAGAGATCTCCCCTCAACAACATTGTTTTGGTTTATGAAGGAGAGACAACCACCAAGAAACGTGGAGACAAAGAACCAATCAACTTCACTAAAGTATTCAAGGACATAATAGCAATTAAAGGAAATGATAACAATCATCAACAACAAAGAAAAGTGAATGACAACAAGGCAATTAGGGACAACAATGGTCAAATTCAACAACAACAAAAAGAAAAAAATGACAACAAGGAAATAAATCAATAAAATCAATAAACTCAACATCAAGAAAGATAAGAAAATGATACCAAGGAAATAAGAAACATTAATGAAAATCAACAACAATGAAGGAGGGGAACTATAGTGGTTCAAACAACCAAAACAGATCAAGCAAGAAATCAATTGAAGCCTTATCCCTCTCAAAGAGAGAGCCATAAAAAATCCAGAAGATCGTACCCTTAAAGGAAAATTTCTCCCATATACCACAATATTCCTAACGAGGAATATTAAGTGATAATAGAAAATAAAACATAATCATGTAACCATAAAACTAACACACCAACATAGTGATAAATTGCACCAAAAATTGTACCAAGAGTTGAGATATTTTATTAACTGAGAAAACAAGGTATATATAAATGAAGAATAGGAACCTGGGCTTGCTACAACAAACTAGTCAAGTCCCAAGTGAAAATGGAGTTGCACAAGTGCTGGAAACTTCTCTCCCTAAGTCTATGCGTTGGCCTAGTAAATTATACTATTGCTGGCTGGAAAGGAGTTGGTGTTTCGAGCCTCTAAACTACTCTAAAAACTCCAAGAAATTAAGTGCAGCCTCCTCACTAGGAACCCAGAATAACCTGGAAAAATCTCACTGACCCAAGTGGTGGAAATGGTCCCGAAGTGAACTGCGCCCTCCTCTAGTAATTGTTGCTACTATCTTCTGACTAGAACATTGATTTGGCTAGAAATATTGCATATAAAATTATGTGAAATTAACTCTAGGCTCCTCTCACCAAACCCACAAAAACCCAAAAAGGGTTTGGGCTGCATCCACTGACCCCCGGTGACCCCCACCAAGTGCAAGTCGTCCAATCTGGCCAGAAAACACCCCATGGTTTGATATTAAGGAATTATGCCCAAATATATCACTAGTTAAATTCTCCCTTGAGGTTTACCTCCAATATCTGACCCTTATCTGCCCACAATTCTTCTCCCTTCTTCCCTTATGCAGGCTAAGCCAGAAACCCCTACGCACTTCCAAATGAAGAGAATTTCGTCCCACATATTTGTTTCTTTCTATCCCTGCAAAATATCCACAAATGTCTCGACTACAACTAGGAAAATCCTCCTGCAAATAACCCAGAATCCAACTTGTTGTATGTTGGATCACAATGAATAACTTGAATTGCCTCTACACTCAGGAAATACGCAAATCTTGGAATATTGTTGTCAAATAAGCTCTATGGAATCCTAACAATGGACTCTCTAAATTCCCAACTAGGTATGCACTCGAAGTCCTCCAAATATGAGGTTGAATCCTGCCTGGAATTCCTATGCTAAACAACACTCTACCCTTGCGCTAAGCAACTCCAATAAAAGATGAAGTGTTAAGTGTAATAGTCAAAAGATGGTCCACAAAATGAGTCCCTCCTTTTATATTTTATCTCCATCCTTCTAGACTACTTTAAATATTATTTTGTTAGTGGGGGGCATTTTCCACTTAGTCACTTTTTCCACCTTTTCAATATAATAATAATCTATCGCCAATCTGCAATAAAATAATACTTTCCACCTTTCTCCAAAATACTAGTTTCCCCTTTTAATTAATGTTACCAAAATTGGGCAAAATTTTCATGCTCACAAAATTGGGGATATTACAGTCCTCCCTGCCAAAAATTGCTTGTTCTCAAGAAATGCTCGAACAAGCACTCTTTGTACCAACTAACCCAAATGGCTACAAAAAACAATACCAGGGTCCCAAATGTGCCACTGAGTCATCCCTGTCCCCAACACTATCTTGTCATGAAGGAGTCCCTTAATACCAGAGTCCCTTAATACCAGGGTCCCAAGCCATCTTGATCAATGTGAAGCGCCCCTTTTGTAGAAATTTGAATAACTGATATATTATTCACCGAGATTCTCCTAATCACACACTATTTTAGCTTCATGCATAATACAAAATCTCTTCTACCATTGATCATCACATGCGGAAATAAAATCAATTGCATGCATACATTAAAACCACAAAAAATCACACATATGAACACAGTATTTAATGGGAAAGCTTAAAGCTGAAAACCCCAACTATCTGTATATTATATGTCATGGAGATCATGTAACAATCATAGTACAAAAGCTCCTCACAAGCTCTCATGCACACCCTCAATTGCTACACACTATTAAGCTAGATCTAACAAAACACATGCTCCAATCTTTTGCCACTTGATAGCCAGCATCTATTGTGTAATTAATGCTATGGGATGGCTTCATTAAATAGATAAACCACCTGGCTTGAACTGCGCAATCCTCATGGGCTACTCCACCTATCTGTGTATTGCAAATAGCAACTATATAGTCACAACTGATAGTTAACCTGCTCTTTCACCTATTTCTGCACTGGTCTCCACTGAAACAGTCCATGCACTGAAGTTAACTGATGCATTCTTTAGTTGATTAATGAGTTTATAATTAGTGAATTAATTAATAATTAATTCACACCACTCTCACTAATTGTATCAATTAGTTAAACTAAATACAAATAGCTCAACTATGTTTAGATTAGTTAAACTGAATACAACTCCACTAACTTCCTCAATCAACTCCACTAAACTCTGTCACATGAGTTCTAACTGAAGTATCCATGCAATAGCTCCAATTAACCCTCAGGAATAGCGTAATTACTTCTGTCAGCTGCATGTGCCACTTCTAGGCATCAAACTGAAGTGCTCCAAGAGAATAAGATAATGTTTAGAGTCTAAATATTATTAAGAGCTAATAATATTTGACATATCTATTTTTAGACTGGCAATCTAAAAATAGATTCTGCCCAATATGTCTAAAAATAGAAGTCCATCTATTTTTTTTCGACTTGACCAACCATCCACAAATAACATCCTGCAACTCATAGAACATGATCCATATGTCTAAAAATAGATATAGTCTAAAAATAGACTTTGCGCCAAAAATAGCCTGCGGGCCCACTTAGTGAAGGCGACTCCTTTCCACTAAGCTCATCATCTTGTTGCAATCTCAACACTCCCTCTCAACAAGATAAGGATTATCTGCCACTCCTATCCTGCCTTTGTGTTATTCTAATTTGCTCCTGGTGAACGCCTTCGTTAAGATATCAGCATCCTGATCCTTCGTAGGAATGTATGAAAGTAACATGATCCTCCGCTGCACACAATCTCTGATATGATGATACCGATCCGTGAAGCCATGCTGCCTCAACTCATCCTCTTGTCTGTACCATGATCCATATCCCGATGTGCCTCTGAGATATCTCAATACATGCTTGCCTGCCTTCCAGAAGAGCTTGGTTGGCTTAACCATAGCTTGTGAAAGCTGGTTAACAGCATAGCATATGTTGGGTCGTGTATTGACCAGATACATAAGCGACCCCACCAACTGTCGATAAACAGTGGCATCCACTACCTCCGCCGAAGTAGCATCCTCCTTCCTCCAACCTCCAGGAAGAGGAGTATCAACAGGCTTGCAGCCATGCATGTTGAACCTCTCCAGTATCTCCCGGGCATACTTACCCTGAGAAACAAACAGTCCACCACTGCGCTGCCAAATCTCCAATCCCAAGAAATAATGAAGGAGGCCCAAGTCCTTCATCTCAAACTCTCTAGCAAGATCCTCCTTGCATGAAAGTATCAACAGCTCATCACCCGTCAAAATCAGATCATCTACATAAAGTACAATGATCGGCAACTTACCCTCCACCACAATCTGGTACAGGTTAGGATCCGCCTCACGCCTCTCTTGGTCCAAGTCCAATGAAATAGCCGTCGATCCGTGTGTACCAAGCATGAGGTGCTTGTTTCAGCCCATACAACACTCTTTTGAGTTTGCACACATGCTACTCGCTGCTGAAGATCACAAGGAACGCCGAGGTTGCTGCATGTACACCTCCTCCTCGATGACTACGTTGAGGAATGCGGTCTTACGTCATCGTCTTTGAGAGGACGAGAATCGTCGTGAAGAAAACCTTGCGGCAGGGTGCAAAGGTCTCCTCATAATCGATCCCCTACATCTGTGAAAAACCTCGGGCAACAAATCTTGCCTTGTACTTCTCCACACTCCGGGTCAGTCGGCTGCTTCACTTTGTAGATCCATCTCGAACCCACCACTGATTTCCCCTCCGGTCTTGGGACAATCTCCCATGCACTGTTTCTGACAATCGAATCATACTCTTCCACCATGGCATCTACCCATGCGGGGTCCTCCACATCTTCCTCGAAAGAGGATGGCTCTATCACAATACACTTGCTCATAAGTGCCATGTATCCAGTATATCGTTCAGGTGACTGTCTCTGTCTGCGCTGTGATGTAGGTGCTCCTACAACCTTCTCTGCATCTTGAGCCAGTCGCTCAGCTTTTGTAGTGCGCTTCCGCCCTTTGATGGTTGGCGCTGCATGAGTGGTCTCTTCCACTCCATGAATCTCCTCTTGTGGCTGATCCACATCCTGAGGCTCATCCTTAGGAACTAATAGCTCCTCATCTGCATGCAAGTGTGGCTCCCTCTCAAGCGAACACTTCATGGCTTTCTCCTCTTGAAATTTGATATCCCGTCGCACAACAGTCTTGCGACTGTCTGGAAAATACACACGATAGTTGTGGGGCATATCGGTGTACCCCACAAATATCCCAACCTCCGCAGTCGGCTCCAGCTTCTTCCTGGCATCCTTCGTCACATGAATGTAAACAGGTGAACCAAAAATCCTCAAATGGGAAATATCAGGCCTCTTACTAGAAAACAACGCCTCCTCGGAATTGTACTCATGCCAAGTATCCTGTGAGGACAACGGTTCTGCACATATACTGCAGTATTGCATGCCTCCGCCCACAAGTGAATGGGTAGGCCCTGATCATGCAACATCGCCCGTGCAACACCCACGATCGTTCTGTTCTTCCTTTCAGCAACCCCGTTCTGCTGTGGGTTATGAGGTGATATGAGCTCTCTTCGAATTCCTTCTGCGCTACAAAAGTCCTTGAATTTGCTGGAGATGAATTCACCACCATTGTCACTCCTTAGAGCCTTCACCTGCTTCCCCGATTCTTTCTCAACCAGTGCCTTGAACTCACAGAACTTTGAGTATGTCTCGTTCTTCTTCTGCATGAAGAAGATCCAGCACTTACGAGAAAAATCATCAACAAATATCACATAATACATGTGCTTTGTTGTCAAAGCTACTGAGAAAGGTCCACACACATCTGTGTGAATTCTCTCAAGGATTTTCGTGGCGTGACTATCCTTCTCGTGAAAGGTGGCTTTCACAAATTTTCCCAAGGTACACCCCTTGCACTTATCTGACTATGCAAGAGTGCCTTTAGGAAGCCCAGTAGAAATCTGCTGCAGTATCTTCAAAGCTCCATGGTGAAGG
Source organism: Pinus albicaulis (assembly GCA_034641835.2). NCBI lineage: Eukaryota > Viridiplantae > Streptophyta > Pinopsida > Pinales > Pinaceae > Pinus > Pinus albicaulis. Next base: position 208,461,870 of record CM076577.1, read on the forward strand.
TGGCCAATCTCAGGTGCACAACTAGCCATCATCCGACTACACTCATACGCTTGCACATATTTCAACAGCGCGTCATCTACTACTTGATTGATAAAGGTTCTTAACTCGAACCCCTATCTCCGGGTCTCACCAAGTTGCCTTGCGTGGAACCCCTTTCCTAAGCTAAGAACATCATCATATCCCTTGTCTTCTAACATCGCCAAATAGATAAGATTCTTCTTCAATCTTGGAACATGCATCAATTCCTTCAATACGAAGGGTTTACCAGACTCCCTCTCAAAGGAAATGGTACCGATACCGGTCGCACTGTATCTGCCATGATCGCCCATCTCGATGTGCACTCCAAGATCTTTCTCATCCAAATCAGTAAACAAATATTTGTCTTCGGTCATATGAAAAGACGCACCACTGTCAAGAAACCACATTGAACCCATCACACTTGAGACCAAGCATGCGATTAGCGAAAAATATAGCTCAAATTGCGAGGCTAAGGCCTCTCCAGCTACAGATCCAACAACCTACTTATTTTTCTTCTTCTGTGTACAACTAGTGGCGTAATGTCTGTGTTGGTGACAGTGAAAGCACTTCACCTTGGACATGTCCTGCTTCTTGCCTTTCGCACTGGATTGAGAAGCTTTCTTTCTCTTCCCCTTCTTTTCTTTGGTAGCCAAAGTGCAATTCTCTTCATCAGAGTTCTTTGATGAAGATCTGTCCCTGGTACTTTGCCTTATCTCCTCTTGCACAAGATCCGACCAAAGTCGCTCCCATCCTGGAAATTTCTCCCGACCATTGATAGAGTCCTGATAGGAATGCCAACTCTTCGAAAGCCCAAGGAGAGCCAAGCTCACCAAGTCCTCATCATCAATAGTCACCCCCACACTTCCCAGCTCATCCCTGCATTGGATGAACTTCTTGAGGTACTGGGCATACTGTCGCCTTTCTCCATTATGTTTCTGAGTTTATCCTTGAGCGCCAACTTCCTCTGGTCGCCCTTGCTTTGGAATAAATATGTCAAAGCTTTCCACATCAAGAATGGAGAAGACTTACCATGAAGGCTGGACACTATGTGATCCTTCACAACCTCCAATAGAATCCTTCGACACTTTGCTGTCTTCTTTTGCCATGCGTCAAGTACGGCAACATCAATAGAAGTAGGCTTTGGAACTTCAACATCTATGAACTCCTTCAACCCATTGTCATCTAGCACCGCTTCCATCCTGTCCTTCCATGCAATATAATTCGAGCTGCCCTCAAGGGCATACTCCAATCGCAATCTGTTGAAAGACATCTCAACTTCGACACCAGCTCCTTAGCTGTAATTAAATTCCTACGGCCACAAAACTCCGTAGCTTCAATGTTTTGCAATTGCTCCAATGATCAATATTGCTTTGATACTATGTAGAAATTTGAATAAGCCCGATATATTATTCATAAGTTATCTGATCACCACCTTGTTTGCTTCACATGCATAATACAAAATCTCTTCTGATCCATCACATGCGGAAATAAAATCAATTGCATGCATACATTAAATAGATAAACCATACGCTGGAACGCACAATCCTCATGGGCTACTCACCTATCTCCATGTGTTGCAAATAGCAACTGTATAGTCACAACTGATAGTTAACCTGCTCTTTCACCTATTTATGCACTGGTCTCCACTGAAACTGTCCATGCACTGAAGTTAACCGATGCATTCTTTAGTTGATTAATGAGTTTATAATTAGTGAATTAATTAATAATTAATTCACACCACTCTCACTAATTGTATCAATTAGTTAAACTGAATACAAATAGCTCAACTATGTTTAGATTAGTTAAACTGAATACAACTCCACTAACTTCCTCAATCAACTCCACCAAAATCTGTCACATGAGTTCTAACTGAAGTATCATGCAATAGCTCCACTTAACCCTAGGAATAGCGTAATTCCTTTTGTCAGCTCCTGTGCCACATCTGTGCACTTAACTGAAGTGCTCCAAGAGAATAAGATAATGTTTAGAGTCCAAATATTATTAAGAGCTAATAATATTCGACATATCTATTTTTAGACTGGCAATCTAAAAATAGATTCCGCCCAATATGTCTAAAAATAGAAGTCCATCTATTTTTTCCGACTTGACCAACCATCCACAAATAGCATCCTGCAACTCATAGAACATGATCCATATGTCTAAAAATAGACATAGTCTAAAAATATACATAGTCTAAAAATAGACTTTGCGCCAAAAATAGCCTGCGGGCCCACTTAGTGAAGGCGACTCCTTTCCACTAAGCTCATCATCTTGTTGCAATCTCAACACCGTTCTCTACTCACTGTCCAACCTGGTACAAGTACCCAAAGCCCTCTGCATATTGTCAATAATTATAGCATCATGATAATATAAATTCGTGATCAGCTCGTCATGCAGTTGCTCTACTAGGTCATCCATCTCATGCACTCCATGGGTGGAATCCTGAAAATACAATCCAACCTCGGTGGAGATGAATCTTTGCCCGCATGAGCTTCCCCTAATCTCCTTAGACTGATCATCCCACCATGTTGGTGAAATCCCCCACGCCGACAACAAATCACTAAAATCCAATGGAAGATCGAGATGATCTCCCCCTATCGAAACCATCTCATCCCTAAGGGTAGCTGAACTATTAAGTATTGTGATGCCAAGGTCCCATGCCCATTGCATGAAGAAATTGTCATGCTAACCTTGCGACACTCTAGGCATGAATAATTGCCCAACATGCTCATACTAGAGCCTCTTGTCCTGTAACTCTCAGCCATAATGTATGTGATGATCGAGGTTATGCCCAACCTTCCCAAGTGACTTATCAATGCTAGATCCTATAACTCCATGGTTAGCACCAATCCTGAACAAAAACCTACCTCGCCATGTGATGAAGACCTCAGTGATCCCCCATGTGTCAGCCTAAGAATGGACCATACCACCTGTTACCTTGATTGTACTCACTAATAACTCGAGTGGCCCACACATCAACTGGATCCCTAGATCCCATAGCCATAATATAGGTCCAAAACTCCTAATCCTCATTGCCTACTTCAGTGACATGCAACTAGCTACTTTGACTCCTTTGTGTCTTGTCTTTGACCCCTGCATGTATCCAATAGATGGTCACCAAGCATCAAGAATTTGTCCCGTGTATGACAAACTACTCTGATGTTGGCAGACCACACAAAGAAATATGTTATCCCAACTCCTGATGATGTAGTTGGATATTGCCTAGAGCATAGGCATCATCTTGCCAATGAGGACTACCATCCCTTGTACCTCATGCTCAAATAACACCTAGAGTTGTCTTGTCGATAGAGAACCCTGAAACTGACTCACGGTTACCTCCCTAAGCCTGCACCTGTCAACTCGTTCCCTCACCAAAATGCAACCATCGAGAAGTCTCTCCTTAGATACTATGTGTCCCAACTAACTGTCTCGAGCGAGCCTCTTGTGTCCTATTACTCATGATATAGGAATCAAGGGACAAAATCCAAATCTTTGGTGCCTACAAATAATGTAGAAGTGAAAGAGGCACATGAGTCCCCATGGATATCATCAAATAATGTTCATTTGTGTCCTCATCGATCTTGGGTGAACTATACCTAATGGCATGCCTTTCGTCTCAATCAGACGGTTTCCCTGGCATGTATCTTTTTGCCCATTAGAACACGACTGCACCCAATTGCACACCTTTGTGCATTGTTGGACACCACTACCAGTCGCCATGTCATCTTGAATCATCTTGTATCCCTATAATGACGAATTAGTTTTCACTCCATGCGAAACCTCGAGGTGGTGTGAATCGCTACTCCTAGTCCATAGTGTAAACCCATAGAACTGGACACTCCTCCATGCATATTTATGCTCCTTTGCATAACACTAAACTTCGTGGCATGAATTTCTGCAGCACTAAATACCTATGCCAATGGTCGCACCACCCCGCATCCTCAACCATCCCACATGCGTTAATGCATTCACTACTCTGTTAGTGAATCCACCATGATGTGGGTTACACCCCATCATCTGCCCTGGTAGACCTGAGTGACCTAGCTCCTCACATCCTAACAGAAATGATACTATTATGCCTGGCTTCAATAGCTCTCGTGTCCAATATGCCAATAAGAGAACATTGTCTCCATAAAATGCCCTGTCTGATAGATTTTTGATGCGACCTCTTTATACCAACCCCTACTAGAGTATGTTGAACATCTCACAGTCCCTTGTATGCCCAACATTCCCAGACAACCTGTGGAGTCTGCATGCCCCTCCTGTCAATCCAACTGACACTAGTGTTGATGGAGAGTTGAAAGTGTGTGGGCGCTCGGTCACCAAATCCATCACACCACTAATACCATCACTATCCAAGCCCATGTTGTGACAGGGAATCACACCTGGATCCCAACAAAAATCTAGCCCTCATACTCCTCTAGTATTCCATGACCTCTATTGAAATGCAACCATGGAAGTACCCAACCACCTAACCTGCTCCATCAGGTACCAACTCAATACCTCTCTCCATCCAATCCCAAAGGAGGGATCAAATGTACAATATTTTGCGTATGAAACAAGCCCTCCATGCTGATGTTGTGCCATACTCATTGAAGCTGCTAACCCCTGTTGACCCACTCATCCCCTATGATTTGTCTTAACAACTTGGCCTCTCTCAATCCAATTCATAAAGGTGAGATAATAACTTTGTGTGCCCCATTAGAGTGCCTCTAAAGCAAACTATGCTGAAATCCCAACGTGTGCTCTCTGTGTTGCCCCTTGCCAATGTCTAGCCCCAAGGATGGATGTGCATCCTCCTCCATCGTGACATCAACTTGAGCCTCCAACTGCTCCTCCATTAACAACCCATCATATAAAACATGCTCATCGGTCAGTTGTAGGTGACTTTCGTCTGACAAATATGTCATAGATTTGGATGCCTTTGTACCTATTGACTCCTCATACACGGTGGAGATGTCTCCTGACACCTCATCAATTTGTGGTGTATTTCTATCACTTGAAAACTCAGTCACAACAATGGGTACCTCATTAACTGTCGGCATCTCATCAATGGGTGTATGCTCAACTATCTCCTTGCCAACCATGGCCCCTTCAAATACTTTTTCATCTTCTTCCTTGATCCTCCTCATCATCCCTGCATAATTCCACTAAATTCCTACTGATTTGTGCATGTATCTTAGTTCACTAAACTCCCAAAAGGAGAGGGATGGCTGAATGTCATGTCCCAATGATTGGTATGCCCCCCAATCTGTTTCCAAGCAATCATGTCTTTCCATATTGATGCATTATCCATAACTTTGGGCATAGTGGATTTGTTTTATAATTGAGAATGGTCCTTATTCCTAATTGTGGTATGAATAAGTTTCTCCCCCAAATAAATCATCATTTGTTGCATCCTACTCACCTCATTCAAGGTTACTGCCATGTTGTTTGATTTTAACCTTACTTTAGTTCCCATGATGTCTTAGCCTTTTATTATAGTCTTGTCATCACTTGGCTCAAGGCCCACATCTGGCCCAGATCATGGCTTTGATACCACTGTAATATTCCTAACCGGAAATATTAAATAATAACAGTAAATAAAGCATAAAAATGTAACCATAAAACTAACACACCAACATAATGACAAATTGCACCATAAATTGTACCAAGAGTTGAGCCATTTTATTAAATAAGAAAACAAGGTACATATAGATCAAGAAGAGGAACTTGGGCTTGCTACAATAAGCTAGTCAAGTCTCGGGTGAAAATGGAGTTACCCAAATGCTGGAAATTGCTCTCCCCAAGTCTCTGCGCTGGCCCAACAAATTCTGCTACTGCTGGCTAGAAAGGAGTTGGTGTTGCATACTCACTAGGAACCCATAATAACCCAAAAAAATCTCATGGACCCAGGTGGTGAAAATGGTCTCGAAGTGAACTGCGCCCTCCTCTAGTGATTTTTGCTACTATCTACTGATTGGAACACTAATTTCGGTGAGAAATATTGCCCATAAAATTATGTGAAATTTACCTCGGGCTCCTCTCACCAAACCCAGAAAAAAACCATAAATGGTTTGGGCTGAATCCACTGACTCTCGGTGACCCCCAACAAGTGCAAGTCATCCAATCTAGCCAAAAAATGCCTCACAATTTGATATTACAAAATTATACCCAAATCTACCACTGGCTAAATTCTCCCTTGAGGTTTACCTCTAATCTTTGACCCTTATCTCTCCACAATTCTTATTCCTTCTTCCCTTGCACAGGCTAAGCCAAAAACCCCTACGCACTTCCAAATGAAGAGAATTTCGTCCCACGAATTTTTTGCTCTCTATCCCTACAAAATAACCACAAGTTTCCCAACTCCAACTAGGAAAATCCTCCTGCAAATAACCCATACTCCAACTCATTGTATGTTGGACCACAATGAATAACTTGAATTGCCTCTACGCCTAGGAAATACGTAGAGCTGGGAATATTGTTGTCAATGAAGCTCTATGGAATCCCAACAATGGACTCTCTGAATTCCCAACTAGGGTGGCACTCGAAGTCCTCTAAAGATAAGGTGGAATCCCACATGGAATTCTTGTGCTAAACAACACTCTACCCGTGCGCTAAATAACTCCAAGAGAAGATGAAGTGTTAAGTGTAATAGTCAAGAGATGATTCAAAAAATGAGTTTCTCCTCCTTTTATATTGTATCTCCATCCTTCTAGACTCCTTTTAATATTATTTTATTGGTGGGGGAAATTTCCACTTAGTTACTTTTTCCACCATTTTAATAAAATAATAATTTTCCTCCAATCTGCAATAAAACAATACTTGCCATCATTCTCCAAAATACTAGTTGCCCCTTTTAATTAATATTACCAAAATTGGGCAAAATTCCCATGCTCACAAAATTAGGAATATTACAGGTACCAAAATATCTTCTAATTACTTTTATTCATGTACTAACCTTGGCCATAAGGCTATAAATTGTAGAGCTTATCTTAGTAATAATAAGATCACAAGTAAAATAAATGAATATTCCTAGTCAACAAGAAACACAGCTAACATATTTGTAAATTTGCATAGGAATGATCCTAGAGACAACAATCATTTTGCTCCTTTATTTGATTATATTGAACGTTATAATTTTCATAACTATGGACATATTCTAACTGACTCTGGAACCAAGAAAATCATATCAGCTCCTCAGATCAAGCAAGCACAAGAAGAACCTAAGACATGGAAGAAGAAAAAAGACAGAAAGGAAAGAAGAATGTGGCATTATCTTATATGCCTAAAACTAAGGCAACCATTGTTATGTGGACAGTGGATGCTCCACATATATGATTGGTGATAGGAGTAAAATATTGTCACTAAAAGAAGGTAAGATAGGAAGCGTTACCTTTGGTAATGATTCTCCACGCAAATCCATGGGCAAAGGCACAATTAGCTTGGAAGGTGGAAGAGGCAAGGCTCAAAATGTTCTTTTTATGGATGAACTCAAACATGACTTGTTGAATGTGAGTCAAATGTGTGACTAGGGATTGGACGTCACTTTTCACTCCAAAGATTGTGAAATAAAGATGAAAAACATAGGGAAAGTGGTAGCAAATATTGTGAGAACACCAAGTAACGTGTACATAATCAATGGGGAAAATGGTAGATGTTCTTTGGGGAGGCTTGATGAGAGCTAGCTATGGAATAGAAGGTTGAGACACTTAAATTTTGATCATATGGTGAAGCTCAGAAAGAAGCAAGATGTACCATTCAGGACTAAGGAACACTCATCAACAAATCATCTGCAACTGGTTCATACAAACTTATGTGGACCTTCAGGAACTAAACATCAAGTGGTGAACTCTTACGATGATTATTGATGATTATACCAGGCTCAAATGGATTGCATTTCTAAAGGAGAAATTTGAAGTGTTTGATAAGTTTAAAGTCTTCAAATCCCTTGCTGAAAACCCAACCAGTTGTAAATTGAAATGCCTAAGGTTTGAGAGAGGTGGGGAGTTTACCTCAAGAGAGTTTGATGATTTATGTGAAGAACATGGAATAAGAATACAATTCTCAACTACCAACACCTGACAACAAAATAGTGTGTTGGAGAGGAAAAATACATCGGTACAATGAATGCCTAATGTTAGACGAAGGAAATATTCCAAACACCTTTTGGGATGAATTTGTTCGTACAATAGTTCATATTTCAAATAAAGCACATCTCGAGCCAAACAATGACAAGACTCCCTACTAGTCGTGGTATGGAAACCAACCTCAATAAAGCGCTTCAAAGTCTTTGGCAGTAAGTGCTACATCAAAATTAATAAGGATAATCTTGGTAAGTTTGATGTAGAGTTGATTGTAGAAATTAGCTGAATAAATCACTTATTCAATGAAGATTAACCCGATCATACATCAATTTCGAATTGCATGCATAACACATAACCTTCTTCCACAATTAATTGTCTCATGCGGAAATAATATAGAAGCAATCGCACATCAAATCAATCACACATTAACTCAGTATGTATGGGGAAAGCCTATAGCTGAAAACCCCCCAGCTATTGTGTATGTTATAATGGAGAAATCATGTAACAATCATAGTACAAAAACTCTTCACAAGCTCTCATGCACTACCTCCCATGCTACACACTATCAAGCTAGATCTAGCAAATCACTTGCTCCAATCCTTAGCCACTTGATAGCCAGCCTCTATTGCGTATTTTAATGCTAGGTGATGGCCTCCTTATATAGATAAACCACTAGCCTAAACTTTGCAATACTCATAGCTTGCTCCACCTATCTATGTGTTGCAAATAGCAACAGTATAGTTACAACTGATAGCTAACTCTACCCTTTCATCTATCTCTTTCACTGGTCTCCACTGAACTGATCATGCACTGTAGTGAACTGAAGTGTTCTTGAGTTGACTAATGAGTTAATATTTAGTAAATTAAATATTATTTAATTTACTCCACTCATATCTAATTGATTATTTAGTTTAACTAATCCCAACTAGTTCAACTAAAACAAACAGAACATAACTCCACTACTTGTCCCGTTAACTCCTCCAAAACTTCTGCCACTGAAGTCTAACTGAAGTAAACCATGCAAGATGCCATCAAACCCTAGGAACCACGTGATTCCTTGTGTCGGTTGCATGAGCCACCTCCATGACTCAAACTGAAGTGCGCCAAGAGAGTAAACTGCTGTTTATAGTCAAAATATTATTAAGGGTAAATAATATTTGACTTCCATATTTTTAGGAGATCAGTCTAAAAATAGCCTGGGTCCTAAAAAATAGGGTCTCATCTATTTTTACCGACATGTCGCATACTCCAAGAATCTCCAAGTAGAATTCCCAAATTATGCTCCGTATGTCTAAAAATAGACATAGTCTAAAAATAGACTTTGCGCCAGAATTTGCCTGCGGGCCCACTTAGTGAAGGCGACTTCATTTCACTAAGCTCCATCATCTTTGCTGCATTCTCAACACTCCCTCTCAGCAAGATATGGATTATCTGCAATCCCTATCCTGCCTCTGTGGAATTCGAACTTGCTCCTGGTGAGCGCCTTCGTCAGGATGTCGGCATCCTGATCCTCCGTGGGAACATATGAACGCATCATGATCCTCCGCTGAACACAATCTCTGATGTGATGGTACCTGATGTCGATATGTTTGGACCTATCATGAAAAACTGGATTAGCCGAGAGCTTGATGCAGCTCTGGTTATCACAGTAGATCACTGTAGGCTCCAAATGCAACCTGAACAAACCTGCGAGGATCTTCCTCGTCCAAATAGCCTCACATGCAGCCAAGCTTGCTGCCATGTACTCGGCCTCTGCTGAAATGAGTGCCACGGATCTCTGCTTCCTGCTGTACCAGGAAACTGCTGTCGACCCAATGCTGAAAACTCCTCCAGAAGTGCTCTTCCGGTCTGTTGGGCTCCCTGCCCAATCTGCATCAGTGAAACCAGAAAGTTTCACTCCATCCTCTTGTCTGTACCATAGACCATATCCCGATGTGCCTCTGATATAGCGCAATACATGCTTGCCCGCCTTCCAAAAGAGCTTGGTAGGCTTAACCATAGCTTGCGAAATCTGGTTAACTGCATAGCATATATCGGGTCGAGTATTGACCAAATACATCAGCGACCCCACCAACTGTCGATAGACAGTGGCATCCACTACCTCCTCCGAAGTAGCATCTCCCTTCCTCCAACCTCCAGGAAGAGGGGTATCAACAGGCTTGCGGCCTTGCATGTTGAACCTCTCCAGAATCTCCCGGGCATACTTGCCCTGAGAAACAAACAGTCCTCCGCTGCGCTGCCAAATCTCCAATCCCAGGAAATAATGAAGGATGCCCGGGTCCTTCATCTCAAACTCTCGTGCAAGATCCTCCTTGCATGAAAGTATCAACTGCTCGTCGCCAGTCAAAATCAGATCATCTACATACAGTACGATGATCAACAGCTTCCCCTCCACCACAATCTGGTACAGGTTTGGATGCGCCTCACTCTTGGAGAATCCAAGCCCGGTGAAGTAGCTGTCTATCCGAGTGTACCAAGCACGAGGTGCTTGCTTCAGCCCGTACAGTGCTCTCTTGAGTCGGCACACATGCGACTCGCTGCTGAAGATCTCAAAACCTTCAGGCTGCTCTATGTACACTTCTTCCTCAATAACTCCATTGAGGAACGCAGTCTTCACATCCATCTGATGAATGTGCCACCCCATCTGCGCTGAGAGAGCAAGGATCGTCCGTATGGAAGAGTACCTTGCGACAGGTGCAAAAGTCTCCTCATGGTCAATCCCCTCGATCTGTGAGAAGCCACGGGCGACAAATCTCGCCTTGTACTTCTCCACACTCCCGTCAGCCGCCTGCTTCACCTTGTAGATCCATCGCGAACCTACAACTGATTTCCCAACCGGTCTTGGGACAATCTCCCATGCACTGTTCCTGATGATCGAATCATGTTCTTCGATCATGGCATCAACCCATGCGGGTTCCTCCACAGCTTCCTCAAAAGAGGATGGCTCCGTCACAACACATTGACTCACAAGAGCCATGTATCCAGTGTACCGATCCGGTGACTGTCTCTGTCTGCGCTGTGCTGTGGGTGGTCCTACAACCTTCTCTGCATCCCGAGCCAGTCGCTCAGCTTCTGTAGTGCGCATGCGCCCTCTGATGGTTGGCGCTGCCTGGGTGGTTTCTTCCACCTCCTGAACCTCCTCTTGTGGCTGATCCACATCAGGAAGCTCCTCCTTAGGAACTAACAGCTCCTCATCTGCATGCAAGTGTAGCTCCCTCTCAAGCGAACACTGCATGGCTTTCTCCTCCTGGAATTTTATATCCCGTCGCACAACAGTCTTGCGACTGTCTGGCACATACACCCGATAGTTGTGAGGTGTATCAGTGTACCCCACAAATATTCCAACTTCAGCAGTTGGATCAAGCTTCCTTCTTGCATCCTTTGTCACATGCATGTAGACAGGAGATCCGAAAATCCGCAAATGGGAAATATCAGGCCTCTTGCCAGAATAAGCCTCCTCTGGTGTACTCATGCCAAGAACCTTGTGAGGACAACGGTTCTGCACATACACTGCTGTGTTGCATGCCTTAGCCCACAAGTGAAGGGGTAGGCCCTGATCATGCAACATCGCCCGTGCAGCACCCACGATCGTTCTGTTCTTCCGCTCAGCCACCCCGTTCTGCTGTGGGTTATGGGGTGCGATGAGCTCTCTCTGAATCCCTTCTGCGCTGCAGAACTCCTTGAATTCGGCCGAGATGAATTCACCACCGTTATCACTCCTTAGAGCAATCACCTTCTTCCCCGACTCCTTCTCGACCAGTGCTTTAAACTCACAGAACTTCGCGAATGTATCGCTCTTCTTCGACATGAATAAGATCCAGCACTTTCGAGAGAAATCATCAACAAAGATCACATAATACTTGTGCTTTGCTGTCGAAGCAACTGAGAAAGGACCACACACGTCTGTGTGAACTCTCTCAAGGATCGTCGTGGCGCAACTATCCTTCTCGTGAAAGGTGGCTTTCACATAATTCCCTAAAGTACACCCCTTGCACTGATCTGACTGCGCAAGAGTGCCCTTAGGAAGTCCAGTAGAAATCTGCTGCAGAATCTTCAAAGCTCCATGGTGAAGATGGCCCAATCTCCTGTGCCATAGTTCGCCCTCATCATCCCGACTCACCACTTCTCCCGCCTTGCATGCCATAGCTGCGCAGTCATCTACCTGCAACTGATAAAGGTTCTGAGTTCGAACCCCTATCTTCCGGGTCTCTCCAGTAGTCTTACTGCGCAGGAAGGCTTTTCCTTCGCTGAAGACCACATCATACCCCTTGTCCTCCAACATCGCTACTGAAATCAGGTTCTTCTTCAATCCAGGTACATGCATGACATCCTTTAAGACAAAGGGTTTACCAGACTCCCTCTGAAAGGATACGGTACCGATACCAGTCGCACTGTATCTACAGTCATCGCCCATCTCGATGTGCATACCCAAATCCTTGTCCTCCAGATCTGAGAACAACTCCCGATCTCCCGTCATATGAAATGACGCACCGCTGTCCAAGAACCACACCGATCCCAGCATACTTGAAACTAAGCATGTAATCAGTGAAACTTTGACAGCCACCCCCACACTTCCCAGCTCATCTCTGCACTGAGTGAACTTCGTGAGGTATTTGGCGATGCTGTCGCCCTTCTCCATCTTGATGTTCCTGAGCTTATCTTTGAGCGCCAGCTTCCTTTGGTCACTCTTACTCTGGAATAGATCCGTCAAAGCTTTCCACATTAAATATGGAGTAGCCTTACCATGAAGGGTGGATACAATATGATCCTTGACGCCCTCCAACAGGATCCTTCGACATTTCGCGATCTTCTTTTGCCATGCATCGACCAAAGCTGCATCAGTGGGCTTTGGGACATCCGCATCCACGAACTCCTTCAGACCATTATCTTCTAACACTGCTTCCATACGATCCTTCCATGCAACATAGTTCGAACTGCCTTCAAGAGCATATTCGAGTCGCAAACCATTGAAAGAAGACATCTTTCAACACCGGCACCAAGAAGAACAACCTTCTGCAAAATTCGAATTCAAAACTCCAAGCTCTATCGCTTCCGATCTATACTTGAAAACAAATTATTTCCAAATCAGAGATTGACTGCAAAAGGCATTCACCAGATCTTTCACCTTACAAAGAAGGATGAATATTCCGGAGGCTACCTGGCCCGCATGCAGACTCTGTCCGAGGAAATAAGTTTGCAATCACCGTAATAGACTTCGACAATTAATCTCGCTCCGATACCATGTAGAAATTAGCTGAATAAATCACTTATTCAATGAAGATTAACCCGATCATACATCAATTTAGAATTGCATGCATAACACATAACCTTCTTCTACAATTAATTGTCACATGCGGAAATAATATAGAAGCAATCGCACATCAAATCAATCACACATTAACTCAGTATGTATGGGGAAAGCCTATAGCTGAAAACCCCGCAGCTATTGTGTATCTTATAATGGAGAAATCATGTAACAATCATAGTACAAAAACTCTTCACAAGCTCTCATGCACTACCTCCCATGCTACACACTATCAAGCTAGATCTAGCAAATCACTTGCTCCAATCCTTAGCCACTTGATAGCCAACCTTGATTGCGTGTTTGAATGCTAGGTGATGGCCTCCTTATATAGATAAACCACCAGCCTAAACTTTTCAATACTCATAGCTTACTCCACCTATCTATGTGTTGCAAATAGCAACAGTATAGTCACAACTGATAGCTAACTCTACCCTTTCATCTATCTCTTTCACTGGTCTTCACTGAACTGATCATGCACTGTAGTGAACTGAAGTATTCTTGAGTTGACTAATGAGTTACTATTTAATGAATTAAATAATATTTAATTCACTCCACTCATATCTAGTTGATTAGTTAGTTTAACTAATCCCAACTAGTTCAACTAAAACAAACAGAACATAACTCCACTACTTGTCCCGTTAACTCCTCCAAAACTTATGCCACTGAAGTCTAACTGAAGTAAACCATGCAAGATGCCATCAAACCCTAGGAACCACGTGATTCCTTGTGTCAGTTGCATGAGCCACCTCCATGACTCAAACTGAAGTGCGCCAAGAGAGTAAACTGCTGTTTATAGTCAAAATATTATTAAGGGTAAATAATATTTGACTTCCATATTTTAGGAGATCAGTCTAAAAATAGCCTGGGTCCTAAAAATAAGGGTCTCATCTATTTTTACCGACATGTCGCATACTTTAAGAATCTCCAAGTAGAATTCCCAAATTATGCTCCGTATGTCTAAAAATAGACATAGTCTAAAAATAGACTTTGCGCCAGAATTTGCCTGCGGGCCCACTTAGTGAAGGCGACTTCATTTCACTAAGCTCCATCATCTTGCTGCATTCTCAACATTGATGAAGCGATATTTTTAGGATATTCAACTAAGAGCAAAGGCTATAGATGTTATAATAAAATATTATACAATATTATAGATAACATTAATGTAAAAGTGGATGAATATTTACCTCTCAAGGAGAAGCAACCAAGATGTATCCGCCCAATTAATAGAATTATCAACGAGTGTAAAAAATAACAACATGAGGAATCAAAAGAAGAAGAAGAATCAGAGGAAACATGCTCTCATCCAAAACTTCCTTCAAGGTATGTGCAAAACAATCACCTTGGTAATCAAAGTCTTGGTGATAAGGAAGCAGGAGTTCAAACTAAAATAAGGCTAATAGGCACTCTTAGTCAAGCACATATTGGCATGTTCTCCATGAATGAACCCAAATACTTTTTTCAAGCAAGTCAAGATAAGCAATAGATAAGTGTCGCGAATTAGGATTAGATCGGATCGAGAAAAATCAGACTTGGGAATTAGTTCTAAGACCAATAAATAAAAATGTCATATGTACAAAATGGGTCTTCAAGGACAAGTTAAATGAGGATGGATAAGTTATAATGAACAAGGCCGAATTAGTGTGCGAAGGATATGCCCATGTTGAAGGAATAAACTTTGAAGAACTTTTACTTATGTAGCAAGATTAGTGGCAATAATCATATTTTTTAGCATTTTCCTGTCACAATAATTTCAAAGTGTATCAGATGAATGTGAAATCAACAATCTTGAATGGAGAACTTGAAGAAGAAGTTTATATAGAACAACCTAATGGTTTTCAGCTGTCACACAATCCTAAGGATGTGTGCAGGTTGAAAAAGGCATTGTATGGACTAGAGCAAGCACCAAGGGCATGACATTCCAAATTAGAAAAATATCTGTAGTAGCAGGAATTCAAAAGAGGGACAATTTATAGTAATTTATATATCAAAATTGAAAATGAAAATCTTTTAGTCGCTATTGTTTATGTTGATGACATAATATTTGGCAGTAATGCAGATTTACCAAGCAAAAAGTTTGCAACTGAAATGCAAGTTGAATTTGAGATGTCTATGCTTGGGGAACTCTAACGGCCTCGGGTTAAATTTCCATGTAAATAAATAATGTATGAACATTATAAAAGCAAAAATCAAACCAAGGTCATGGGACAAGTATTCCAAGATGAATGAAGGGGAAAAACATTACATTGGGATCTACTTGTGGTTAATTATTTGTTGGTTATGGAAATTGGCATTGGCAATAGACAAAAGGAAATAAATAGCAAATTAATTATTAGAAGCCAGTAAGGACACGAGGCAAAAATGCAAAAGAAATGAAGGAAAATGAAAACAAAAAAAAATCCACTTTAGGAAGTGGGTAAGAGGAAGAGACAAGAAAAGGATAAAAATAGTAAAAGAATATGCATGCAAGGAAAAATGAATAAAAATACAATGAAGAGAAAAGAAAGCAGGAGAGAGAATATTCTAGCATTCTTTCTAAGTAAAAGAGAGGAAAAAGGGTGAGAGAAAAAGATAACACTTGGTCAAAAGCAAGAGACAAGGAAGGAAAGCAAGCAACACAAGAGGAATTTGAGTGGCAACCAAAAAGAAGGTTTGAACAAAAAATAGAAAGGATATAAAACAACCGAGGTTTTTTTGCAGGTAACAGGGTGTTTGATTGTCTTACCGCCATTTGAATGCATGGTTCATGCATTGGTTTCCTGGTCATTTTTGTGGTCATTGGCATGGATATTTGCCTAGATGGAGTGCCATTTCTTGGATAGACATGATGTAGTGGGTTCCTTGTTTGGTTGAGCTTTGAATGCCAACAAATTTTGGATCCTAGTTGAGGTGCTCTCAAGAAAATCCCAAGGGTTAAGGGTGGAGATGGTTTTCTTTAGGTAATTCATTGACAAGTGGGTGGAGATAGGAAAAATCCTCTAGGTATGGTGAAGAAATTTTGAGGCATTCAATCTTGTATTGATTTTGGTGATTTATGGACCGATGTTCCACCCTCAAGCCACAGTGATTTATGGACCTGTTGTTAGGTGAAATCACTGTGGCTTGAGGGTGGAGGTAATATTCCTCTGGATTCCATTTTTTTTTTTTTTTTTTTTTTTTATGTTTTGGTTTATCCCATGTAATCCCAAATTTAGGCTTGGAATATGGCACGAGGGTGATTGCGATGGAATAAACGATTGCTTCAACGATGGTTGAGTGGAACGTGGAAGGCCTTGACTTGGTTGGAACTATGCGTTATTATTTAATGAAGATCGATGAGCACAATTTTTGGTTTAATGTTTTGTTTATGTTCCTGGTCTATCATGGCTCCATTACTGGTTAAGTGTGTTGGGAAATGAAAAGTGGAAGCTATTAATTATTATTTTCCTCGACCTTAATATTTGCTTGGGAAATTTGTCAAAGGAACATAGCTGAAGTGGTAAGGTTCACGATTTGTGTCCTAAGTAGTGTGGGTTCAAGTCTCTAGAGGCATGTTGGCCCTTGTGGCATTTATGAAATATTGGTTCTACTAGGTGGAATAGTGGCAACTCTTTCTACAAAGTTACCAATTGCGCCTAGTGGAATGTACTCATTATTGTTAACAAAAATTATTTTCTTTTGAAATTTGTTAATATTCTTTATCTTCTTTAGTTATATATTTTTATCAAACAAATAACAAGAATGAAACAACAACAACATAGGACACAAAAATTAGGCTCTCAGCCAGGGAAAAACCCCTCCAAGGGTAAAACCCGAAAACTCTTCTCTTCTTATAGAATCTACTTCAATTGAGACACAAAGAAGTCACCAAGTACTAATTCATCCCTCCAACAAGTCCTTCCTTGATTCTACGCAAACCAACTTCAAACTACAACTTCGTTCTGCCAACATCAGTACTACAACTCATCCTGTAACTTTGACCGTGTAAGTTGGGCCTTGCAACTGCTACATAAACCCTAATTCACCTTCCTCCTAAGACCTTCCTAAAGCAAGACAACTCCTCCCTAGGTCAATGAGGTTAAGGTACGGTATTCTTCCTTCCAAATATCGTAGATACTGCACTTCATCCTACTGCAACTCAGACCTACAACTTCAACCTCCTTATGCAAGACTAAAAACCCTAGAATTTCACACATGTGAGAGAGATAAAGCCAAAAACAGATATTTTTCCATCTTGGATTCTTCTAGCCTCCTAGACCTTCGATCTCCTTTTTCTGCTTCTCCCAACTACAAATAAAACTTCTTCTTGTGATATCGAACTTGTTGATGAGTGATCTCTAAATGAAGTCAAATTGCTTCTTTATATAGCCTTCCCAAGGGGACAAATTCCCTCCTTTAGGCCAACTTGTAACTGTCAGGGATGAATTGTACTTTTGGAGCTTCTAGGACTTTCTAGACTTGAAAGTGATTCTTTTTACAATTACATTTTCCCGGGAAGGGTCTTATAAACATGATGTTGACTTCTTTATCTCGTGAAAATAAATCCTAAGACCTAACAAACCATAGAAGCACGAAGAACACATTTTTACCTAGAACACCATAAATAATGAGCATGAAACCCATGATTTATAATAATAATTTTGTCTTCTATTCTCTTCTTTGTTACATAAGATACATATTGAAATGAGGACAACAACAATTATGAATATCGAAACTAGTTACATTTTCAACACTCCCTCTTAACTAGAGAGGTATTCATAATTGTACAACTAGTGTAACATCATTCTCAAACTGAAGAGTTCTCATAAGAAGAGTCATATTGATAATCCATACTGTAAGCATCATCGTTAAGACCAACACTACCTCTGAGTCCTAATTGGACAAGCTCTAATTTATTTAAGAGTATTATGTTGGGAGGTTTTACATGTGATACCACACTACCTCTACAAGGCACACACCCGATCTAAATGTTCACAAGGTATGTCCTTTTTAGGATTATTCTTATATTGGATCTCCATATCCAAGTCCTCAAAAAATATCGATACTCTTCAACCACCCTTCTCTTGAATGCTTGTCATGTTCTCAAAGAGTGTTGATACCTTTCCTTTCTTGGATGTTTATCATCAAGGAAACCAGATATGCTTATCCAATCCTCCGTCATTATTTCTTCATCTCGTGAAGAAAATAATGTTCATGTGATGTCCAACATCACTCCCTCTCAACCGAAGAGGATATCCTTATTCTCCCTAGAGAATAGATCCTTGCTCCTTTTCAAGGAGACTCCTTTGCTCCCTCTAAAAACTAGACAAGATTCCAGACTTCCTTTCAATAATGGAATCCAACACCACAAGCCTTACAAATTATCTTCATGAGAGTACCAGCTACTTAAACTTCATAGCTACATGGTTTCCTCTTAATTCCACATATCTTGCATTGAGCTTGCTTTCTTTAAAGGTATCACGGAGCCACCTTCTCTCTTCATTCTTGTGATAGGATACAGGTCATCTCTCTTCATCACATTCATCTTCAACATGAAGGCATTACATTGAGCCTTTCCAAACTTCAAGGTGATCATAGCTTTCTCATGAAAGTGATATCATTTGACCTTCATGTTGTATTCTCGCACTGCTACCTTTCAACTAAGGATGGACACATCTTGACTTTACATTTTCCAAGTACCAAATATTGAGCTTCCCTAAATACTCTTTATCCATACTGTTTAACTTGCCTTAACTGTCATAATGTATTCCTCCAACATACTTCCAAGTAGCAAAATAATATGTTAACCAGGTAACCAAACAATAATTAAAGTTAAACTTACCTCATCATGATGGCCGTCTCGTTCCATAAACATCCTCATGGTCAATCTCCATATGACTCTTTCTTCATGCATCAGAGTACCCAAGGATAAATCTTGATTACCAAGTTAGAACTTATCTACAGAGATTATGTTGGACAATCCTTTTTAAAGTGTCCAACCTCATTGCACTTAAAGCATTGAACCTTGTACATGTCTTTCTTTTTGGACTTTCCAAACTTTCCTTTCTTGAGATTCTTGACTTGGGCTAGAACATGGCTAGAAAAGTTTGAGATTGATCATATGATCCATTTCATATTTTACCCTGATCCTTTATTCTTCCAAAATGCATTGATCCCACAAATTGTCAAAGGGACTTGAATATTTCTTGGAGTAGATGCTTATTACAAAGCTACTGCATTTTGGTGGCAATGCATTTAGCACACAAATGGTCAGTTCCGAATCATAAATTTTTTCCCCAATCCCTTGCAGATGGTCTCTTAATGAGATAATCTCATGAGAAAAGATGTCATATCCTCATCCTTTGATTTCTTCCTTCTATATAACTTATTCTACAAAGACATATTTTGTCCTAATGTACTTATAGAGTACAAGTTTACTAGCTTGTCATACATAGCCTTGGAAGTTTTTAAGTTTGCAACAAATGGAACAAGGGAATATTTAATTGATTAAACTATGATCCTTTGAGCCCTTGCTTCCCCTTTCTTGTACTTTGCTAGTTCTTGTGTCTTCTCTTTGCCAGGTTCAGTAATTTCCCCAGTAACATACTCCATTACTTCTTGTTATGTGAGTATCAGGTCAACCCTTTTCTTCCATGCTAGATAATTTGATGCTCCAACAAGCTTATTGATATCCTTGCAGAAAGAATCGATATGACATGTAGATTCATACATTATGTAATAACATGATACTTACTTGATGACCAAGATTCTCCTTGATGATGTCTTCAACCTTCTTGATGCCTTCAAGATCTTTGAAGACACTTTACTAATGCCCTTGAAGGATGTTCCCTAGGATTCCTCCTCCAAAAACTTCCAAGATACTTTGATGCTTCCTTCAAAGATGCATTCTGAATAGATCTTATTTCAAGTAAGATAAAAAACCTTCTTGTAATTTTCCTTAGATGTAGTTTTGATCTTCTTCAGTGCAAAAACCATCCTCCTAGATTAATATGTCTTCTATTAATGAGTCTTTAACTAGATGCTTCAAGAGATAATCCTTATTGAAGTCTTTTTTATAATGCTTTCCTCGAGAGTTCCTTTTTCCTTCCCCTTGACAATTAACCTTTTCTAGTGTCTTTCAAGTTGCCTTCTCTTGTTCACCTTAACTTTGATGCCATGTTGGAAAATGCAAAGTGGAAACTATTAATTATTATTTTCCTTAACCTTAATATTTGCTTGTGAACTTTATTAATATTATTTTTCTTCTTTAGT
This sequence comes from Pinus albicaulis, assembly GCA_034641835.2. NCBI lineage: Eukaryota > Viridiplantae > Streptophyta > Pinopsida > Pinales > Pinaceae > Pinus > Pinus albicaulis. Next base: position 208,482,486 of record CM076577.1, read on the forward strand.
TATATCTTTTCATCAAACAAATATTAAGAACAAAACAACCACAACAACAAGGGACAGAGAAATTAGGCTCTCAGCCAGGGAAAAACCCCACAAAGGAGAAAACCTAAAAAAATATTCTCTTCTTATAGAATCTGCGTCAATTGAGATACACAGATCCAAAACATATACCAAGTCCTTCACCAAGTACCAGGTCAGCCCTCCAACAAGTCATTCCTTGATTCTGCACCAACCAACTTCAAATTACAACTTCATTTGTCGACTTTAGTACTGCAACTCGTCCTGCAACTTCAACCCTGTAATTTTAGCCTTGCAGCTGCTACAAAACCCTAATTCACCTTCCTCCTGAGACTTTCCTAGAGAAATACAACTCCTCCCAAGTTCAAACAGGTCAAGGTAGGGTATCTTCCTTCTAGCTACAAGATACTGCACTTCGCCCTACTGAAACTCAAACCTGCAACTTCAACCTCCTTTTGTAGCACCAAAAACCCTATAATTTCACATGTGTGAGAGAAATAGAGCCTAAAACAAATATTTGTCCTTCCTTCTTCATTTCTTCTTGCCTCTTAGACCTTCACTCTCCTTTTTCTGTTTCTCCTAGCTATAGATCGAACTTCTTCTCGTGATATCGAACTTGTTGATGAGTGAGTGCTAAATGAGGTTGAATTGCTTCTTTATATAACCTTCCCAAGGGGTCGAATTCCATCCTTTAGGCCAAATTTTAACTTCAAAGGATGACTCGTAATTTTTGAGCTTCTAGGACTTTCTAGTCTATAAATTAATTCTTTTTACAATTACATTTTCCCAGAAGGGTGTTATAAACACGATTTTGACTTCTTTGACTCATGACAATAAATCCTGAGACCTAAACAACACTAGAGGCACGAAGAACATACTTTTACCTAGGAGACCATCAATAATGAGCATGAAACCCATGCTTTATAATAATAAATTTTTATTTTCTTCTCTTGTTTGTTACATAGGATACATGTTGAAATGAGTACAACGACAATTATGAAGACCACAAGTAGTTATATTTTTAACGAAGTGTATGTTTTCATGCATAGTGTATTTCTTGTTATATGAAGTGCTCTTTTTATTGATCTTTGTCCTGGTTTGACAGGTTCTCTGATAATTTATATGGATGCATGAGCTAATTTTTATTTTTTTGCTACTAGTATGAGAGGGCAACAAGCCTTCTTGATGAACGTCTGATGAAACTAATGAAAACAATGAATAAACTATTCATTCATGACCTACATGTACCATAGTCACAAAGTGTTTGTATAAATGAATAATATTTGTTGGGAAATAATGAGCCACAACAAAGTCTAAGAAAAGAGCATGAATACTTATACATATTGTTGACAGAGTTTTGGAAAAGTTTGGGCATTTGGCTTGAATGTTGGCCCTAAATTTATAGAATAAAGTTTGTGGTCGAACTATCAAAACTAGGAAATCTCAACCACAACTTCACTGGGGATGGGTTATCCCTGTGGCTGGATGCCTATGGACGCACTAAGAGGCCTACATTCATGCAAATTAGAAGTAATCTAGGTCAAGGAGTGGTCTAATCTCAGGGAAAAAGATCACCGGAGAAAGTTAGGTTGATAAAAGTGTGATCATGTGTCTTTGGGTGTTTACAGTCAATCACGGACAATTGGACTCCATTTTCGTAATTTTATCTTGGAAGTTTGGTCATGCACAATAAATCTTAGCTCACGTTTACCCTGGTAAGCATGTAAAAGTGGGTAAATGTGGGGTGGGGTGTTACAAGAACTCTCATTTTTTCTTGGTTACAAATTACACAAGTAGCAAAAGGCATGTTCACTTCCCAAGGAAAGCACCTCAAAGAAATGTTGAAGAAGTTTGGAATGGAAGGGCATTCACTTGATAGTACTCCTATGGTCACTGGATGTAAGTTGAGCAAAGATGATGAGTCACCAGAGTTAAATCAAACAATGTTTAGATTAATGATTTGCAACTTGTTGTACCCAACAACCTCAAGGCCAAACATAATGCAAGTTTTTGGTTTGGTAGCAAGCTACCAATAATCTCCTAAGTAGATCCATTTGTTAGCTGCAAGGAGAATTTTCAGGTATTTAAAAGGCACAATGGATTATGGATTGTAGTATCCAAATGGTCAAAACGTCTCACTGAATGCATACATAGATGTTGATTGGGATATTAATGTAGATGATAGGAAGAGCACAAGTGGTGGTGCTTTATTCTACAAAATTTCTTTGTGGTATGGTTAAGAAAAAAATAAACATCCATCTCAGTATCCATAGTTGAAGAGTACATAACAGTTGCAACGTGTTGCACTCAAATTTTGTGGATGAAGCAAACATTGCAAGAAATGAAGGTAACTTATGATGAACTGATTCCAATTGTATTTAATAACACAAGTGTTATAGGAATATCTAAGAATCATGTTCTTCACTAAAAAACCAAACATATAGCCATAAAATATTCTTATAGAAAATTGGTTGATCAAATTGTAAGGTTGGAATATATATCAACAAAGGAAAAAATATATGATATATTCACCAAGCCCCTAGCCAAAGAACCCTTTGAGTATTTAAGGATGAAGTTGGGAGTGATGTCTCCATTATCTCTTCAATAATTTTTGTCACAAGGAAAGAGGGAAATTGTCCAAATATGTCAAGGATGTTGTATGTTAGGATGTAAAAGAGAAGAAATGAGAGGGACCCATTTTCAGAAATTTTGGGTGGCAGAGTGTCCCTATTCAAGTGACACATGGAAGTGATGTGGCGTGATAAGTGATATAGAGAAAATGTGGTAGATGATTTTGTTTTTTTTGTAAGGCTTCATAGTGTTAAAATATTTTTCCATTTTCATATTTTTGGAATTTAAAGGAAAAATTTCATTCGAGGACCCGGTGTTCCGCAGGTGCACATAGTATGTTCCATTAAAAACCAGTCTGGATCTGGATTTGACTGAGTCCATAAAGACCCAGTCTAGGTTTCGATGGGTAATGGTTCCATGAGATAATGGATGTATGACTATCAAGGTGCAGGCAATAAGCATCCTAAGCTCAAACCCATATACTAGATTTAGTGAATACACAAATTAACACAAGTTTCAAAGAAAATGTGGACGCTTCATCAACTCCAAGGTGTTATCCAAGTTGCAAGCCATTCGATGATGCAATTTCATTATGAAGGGAAGTGGGAATTGGATCCTAGATTGTCGGATTCATCTAGATGCAAGAGTATTCAGGCCAAGAGGTAATCTAGTGGCAAGGTTTCAATGAAAAGGAGAGGGACTAGATATTATATCCCCAATTTTTTCTAGAGGCATGAACATCCAAGCCTTGAACACATTCAGGAACACACTACCAGACACAAATGGGAAAAGGACTAGTTACCTAATTTTGTATGAGTTTCATTATAATAGGAAAATGACAAATTGCATAGACTAAGAATCTAAGTGCCTTTGATCCTAAGATATTGGTATTGGACTATGATCATATGGTCCATAGCGGTTGAAGATCAAGGTCCATGTCTGATAAATTTGTCATTTTGGGCACCAAATTTAATAAAACGAGGCTCAAAATTTGGTATTTCTGGGATGCAAAAAATGGGAAAATGCCCATAATTGCAAAAGGGTCAAAGCTTAACGAAGGAAAAATTGAAGTATAAATAGGATGAATTTGAGATATCAATGTCAATAAAATAAAAATCAAATGATGTGAATTTGAAGCATCTCGTATTCTCATGTTGTGAAGGCAAAGATACTAATGTAGACAAGCACTATAATAACAATTTATGAAATGAATGAAGGGATTTTAATGACATCCACGAGACCAAGAGGTCTAACGGACCTAGTACTCCAGCCCATCACAACTTCAAACTTTTTTGTAAGTCTACTCTCGTGTCATGAAACTTGACCAAGAAGTTCGCAGTTTTGATAAGTCTCGCTTCCTCGAACAACTTGTTCAAACAATCCACCTTAAGAATGCTTTTCAATTGATTATTAATATCCTTATAAGCCATAAAATCCATGATGTAGTGCCATTCTGTTTCAACCTGTCCTTTCCTACAAAAGATGCAGATTATTTCATCTCACTCTTATTTTGGAGTTGTCCATCTACATGTTTCACATCTGAGATGATGAGATCCGATCCTCAACTGTGCTAATAATAATCTAGCCTTTCCCGTGATTTTTGCACCCAAATATATATTCTCATCATGATACCATGTCGGGTTGAAATATTTGAAATAAATATATTTTTTTTTCGATTAATCTGTTTTTCCCACATGGTAGTCCTAAATTTTTCAAGCACCCATTTTTTTAACTTCCTCTTTAGATTTAGGAAAATCATGCCACTTAATGCCCTAATTACCCAACGATTTGTCATTTTGTTTCCCCCAAGTTTTCTTCCTCCTCGTTAACTCCTCTGCGACAACTATTTTAGGCTAGTGATGCTTGTCAATGCCTTCAACCTTTTTTAAGTAACTTAACAAGTGAAAAACTACCTCTACCTCCATCGGAAATAAACCAGCCTCATCTAGCAAGATCTCATAAGGAACCGTTGATTTGAATTTGAAATTATTAGTGATTAGGTGCTTTTGAATCCTTTCTAATTGCCTCCACTTGTGGTTTGACATACTACCCCCCGAAAATTCACATCCATAAAGTACAACCAATGTAACCAACAACCCAAAAAGAGTTTTCTTGGTCTTTCATTCCCATAATTCTGCTTTCTCGCATCTTTTTTGTAGAAGGTAAAAGGCTCTCCATCCCCCATGAATCATTTTAGCTCTACATGTCTCCCAATTGATCCTGTTGTGAAAAATAATTCCTAGATACTTGTATTCTTCCACAATTTCCAAGGGTTTCCCCTCAAAAAGAAAATTAATCTATTGCTTTTTCCTCTTCAAGGAGAAGATTGTGATATTGGTTTTTTTAACGTTAACTTGCATCCCAACCTATTCAATGTGAATAAAATAGAAGTCAGATGACGTGAATTTGAAGCATCTTCTAAATAGGACAAATTTGAGAGATCAACATCAATAAATAAAAAATCATATAACGTGAATTTTAAGAGAGGGAGAGAAGGAGGGAGGTTGAAACTGTAAAATGTTAGAAATTTGAAGTAGATATGAGACATAGTGTGTAGAGGAGAGATAAATAGAGCATGAACATGCAAATTGGTTGAGATATGACGCTGATGTATGCAAGAAAATTGTTGATCTAGAGTGTTCAAGAATTATTTGTTGAAAAGGATTCGTCTCCATGTAGAGAATATAATGTAAATCCATTTAAATCAAAGAATCATAACATGTATGTGCTTGCAGATTAGGGGATTGGAGTCTCCTTCATGGTGGCGCCTGAAAATATCAGGAGGTTGGGGGTTGGAAACTGTGGGAATTGGTGCTTCCATCTATAATAGACCCGAGGTTAAAGTTTATGTAATAAAAGTCAATAAAGGCAAAAATAAGACCACTAGCAAGGGACACTTATTCCAAGCTGACTGTTGGGAAAGAAATCCTAATGTGTGTTCATTTCGGTTATTTATGGATAAGGAGAAATTGGAAAAGGCATTGAAAAGGTAAAGAGGCATTAATTGGTATTTTATTTGTGAAAATAATGGAAATTAAGAGAAAAGGAATGTGAAAGGTCACAAATTGCATACGAGGAGTAAATTTAATGAAAATAATGGAAAATTGAAGAAATTAGAGGCATCAATGATAAAAAGGATGGTGAGGATCAATTCACATATTTTCGTTAGTTCATTTTCAGAATTAGTCTCAAAGAGGAGAAGAGCACCAAGAGGAGAAAGAGATCAAGCAAGCAAAGGAACGATAAGGAAAGGAAAGGAAAGCAAAGATCAAGCAAGGAAGAGCAGGATCAAGTAGCTTCAAAAGGAATACTTGCAAGTAACATATTGCATGTATGATTTCTCAATTGGTTTTGACGTGCATGGTATGTGCATGTTGGTATTTGGTTCTTTTGTTGTTGGTGGCATGGTTTTGTCGGGTTTTGACAATGGTTTTCAGCCTTGCCTTGTATTTTTCCGGATAACCACGGTGTGATGGGATTTTTCTCACTTTTAAGTTTTGTATTTGTCGAATGGTTTCAGAATATGAGGATGAGGTGGTCTCAGGAACATTCCCAAAGGCCTAGGAATCCCTTGACCGATTTTGGTGGGATACATGGTAAAGCCTGAAGGTGGTGTCTCAACAAGGGCCTAGTGATCCGGTGTGGATTGCGGTAAATCCTAGAGACAAGGATATGAAAAATTACTCAAAAGGATAATGATGAGATCTAGAGGCATTGGAAGCTTGGTTCGATCACGATATGGGGAGGGTGGAGGTGGTTTAACCTCTTGATTCCCCCTTCTTCTTCTTTTTTAATTGGTTTATCCATGAGATCCCACATTCATGACTGGAATATGGAACAGGGGTGATTGGATGAAAGAAAGATTTGGTTCAACCATGTCTATGGTCGGGTGGTACGTGGAAGTCCTGAACTTGGTTGCCTCTTGCCTATGTTTAATGAAATCTAAGTTCTCTTACTTTATACTTGAATTTATGTGGTTTTAATGGTTGTTATCTTATGGTTATTTATGTCGTTATATGATATTTATAACCATGGTTATATGACTGGTTCTAGTTATGGTTCATTTCATGTTTTTATTTGTAATTGAAAGAATAATGGATACAAGACCTAATTAATGTTAATAAAACTAATGGGAGAGGGCGGTGATCCTTCTTGATAAGTTTCATATGAATTTCTAGTCCCTTATGATTAATCTTGTATTCATGACTTGTAGATTGCATTGTTTCCAAGTATTTTACAAAATTTTAGTCCCGGTTGGGGATGGTAAGGCCTAGTCCTGGTGTAAATTTTTTGTTTACAAGCATTTTCCTTGCGTAATTTATGATTTATGAAAGTTATAGGGATTTCTAGGCAGAGGTCTAGCCCCAACCCTAGAATCTATCCTTAAAATATGTAGTCACTGGCACAACACTAAGTAAAATAGTCCATAGTCGCAGGCCTGTGGGAGCGACTAGGGATTTCCAGTCGCACTGATGCCTTGGCAAGGGAGCGTATAGGGAAAAGTAAGGTTGGCTCAAGGGATGGACACCTGGAGGGGTTGTGTTACTCTTGGAGGGTCCTGTGGCACCTGAGGGAAGTCAATAAGGTTTGTTTGCCAACTCTATTTCCTTAAGGTCACCTAGGCGGTTGAGTCTGGTCATAAATTTCACTCATCTCTTGGTTACCCTGGGTAAGCTGATGAAAGTGGGTAGATGTGAGGGGAGGTGTACGTTACAGGTGGTATCAAAGCATGGTTCAAACACTTGGACCGGATGGGATGATGCATGTTGTTATTAATGCATTGCCATGGTTAAGGTTTTGATGCCTGAGATCACTCCATGAAGTTTATGTCATTTTGATGTTATTTGTATGTTATGATATTTCTGTGTTGGTTGAGATAGAGCAGGGGATGCATATCATTAGAACGAGGTTGCAACGCTAGACTTTGGGGTAAGAGCAGATCGCCATACATGTATTGTATGTTTGGCATGAAGGTATGCTGGTTAATGATTGTTATGAGAATTAGGGTTATTTACATGCCTGTCATTCTATTGTTGTTAGGGTTACATGTCTGATAGATGTTAGTTAATCAATGTGATCATATGTACCCGTGTCGATTAATTATGAAGAATAGTAACTTGTTATTATATGCATTGTGGTCGTATGCATGATGGTTATGGTAATTGTACTGAGGATCTTGATGTTATATGTATCATTCTAATTTGGATTGGCCTATGTGTATGGCTAGGGTTATGACATTCAGGTATGAGTTGATATGCCTGTGATATTGTGTCATAATAATCTAGACTGACCGTGTATATGTGATTGATATGCATGAATCACAATTGTTTATGAGTTTATGATGTGAACATGTTAGCTAGTTACTGTTAGGGATATCATGACCTTAATTATGGTTGGGTTGATATGTTGTGAAGTTATATTATGCTAATCTAGATTTATTGTGTAGATAAGATAGCCTCCCCTAAGATACATTGAGGTACGAGTTTGATTATGTCATCTATTTGGTGTTTGAGTGTTTGATTATGTCACCTATTTGGTATGAGTTTACTTGTGTCATCTTCTCGATGCTTGAATGTTTGATTATGTCATTTAATTGGTGTTTGAGTGTTTGGTGTCTATTATGTCATCTTTCTTTGTTTGAATGTTTGAGTAGTTGCATGATATGAGTTTGTATCTATAAGATTGCATGGAGGAATGATCTTGTTTGAGATGGTGGCGCTAACACATATGTGATGAGAACAATTGATATGTACTTGAGTGTAAGTAGGTGATATTTGTAGTATTATTTATTATGACTGATGAATGTGAGTTGATGATTTATTATGACATGGTTGTTAGACTTGGTAAAGGTTGATTTCAAATTAATAGATATGATGTCTTGATATTTGGAACATGTGGTTGACATGTGTGTTCAGTTACAAGGCAAGATAACTGGTATGTTGTTACATTTATCTATACACTGACAGTTATGTGTTTATGGCATTATGATATAGGGAATTGCATGGTAAAGAGAGTGCCATGAAATATTGAAGAAGGCTTAGGTTGAGCTTTCCTTTGGAAGTGTTGGGAAGCCATGGGAATTGAGTCATGGTGTTTGTTGCTAGTCTTCTCATTTTTGTATCTTGTGATTTGTTGTGTTTGATTGTGGCTTGTTTATGTCTAGTGTATGGCCATACCACTTTGTTTTTGGTGTTGTATTTCTATTTGTTTTTATGGGTTTCTTCTTCGTTTTTATGTTTTGAGAGTCTTGGGGATTGGTTGTAGAAAGAGGAAAGTTAGTGGAGACGAGGAAGAGCTGGATGAAGCACAACAAGTAATATAAGACCTGGATGAAGCTCAACACATGAGTAAAAGGCGTTTGAAGGCAAGAATATGACATGCAGTTGGATTGGTTGAGTCCATTAGTGTAAATGGACAGTGTCAGGACAATCATGAGAAAGGTAACAAGATAGGTAGAGTAAATGGAATTAAGGGGTGAGATGCCTTGGTTATGTTGGGAACTATTGTTCTCAATGTTGTGCATGCGTTGCACACATAAAGGGAGTTCTCTTAACCTATACCTTACGATATCTAGTAATTGTATTGTGACTATGATTATGATTGATGTTTATATATGCATATATGTATGTATGTGTGTATGCATGTATGTCGTTGAATGACAGGTTCATTAGGATTGTTTTGTGCTAGCATTTTTTGTACTAGGATATACGCGCGCGCGCGCGCGTGTGTGTGTGTGTGTGTGTATGTGTGTATGTGTGCATGACAGGGTCATAAAAGATCGTGATTGTTTTATGCTAATGTTTATATGTGTGTATATGTGTGTGTGTGTGTGTGTGTGTGTGTGTGTTTGTTTGACATGGTTGTCAAGGATCATTCTTGTGGAGGAATGATTGTTTATGTAGGTGAATGGCATGAAGAGGTTCCCGGTCTTATGAGGAATCAAGTGGGAAGAGTAGCCATAACATATCTATGAGGTCAGTATCATGTGGATGTGAATTGATGTTATGTGATTATATTGTCTATGTTTATGTTATGGGCAGGTAATGCTGAGGGATACATCAACAAAATGAAAGTAGTATGATTCGTGGCATGCTGGAACAAGCATGGATAAGACACTGGAAGAAAGTTTGCTTGGTAAGGACAATGTGATCTTAGCATATGCAGTATTTTGTACCTATGATGTTGTATGCATGTGTGCATATATGATGTTGTATGCATGTTGCATATATGATGTTGTGTGCATGTTGCATATATAGTGTTGTGTGCATGATTTCATGTGTTGTGTTGGGTACCGATGGTGCTAAGTACAGATGGTGTTATGTACATGTTGTGAATGTAGTGCTATGTACATTTGGTGCAGTGTACATGTTGTATATGTGGTGCTATGTACATATGGTGCAATGTACAAATTGTATATGCGGTGTTGTGTACATATGGTGTGGTGTGAATGACTGTACATGTGGTGTTATGTGCATGGTTGTACATGTGGTGTTGCATGCATGTGGTGTTATGTACACATCGTACAAATGGTGTTGTGTACATGTTGTGAAGGTGGTGCAGTGTACATGTGGTGTTGTGCAGGTGGTGTAGTGTATATGTGGTATTGTACATTGAGTGCAGGTGTATGTGTTGTGTTGTACATCAGGTGCATGTGTATGTGTTACGTTGTAAACCAAGTGTAGGTGTATGTGTTGCGTTATATATTGTGTATGTGTATATGTTGTACAATATAATGGGATAGGAATGTATGGGAATGTTTGTGCTCTTGTTGTTTCTATTAAGGGTTGAGGTGGTTTAGTCTCATGATACACTTGTTGCTGATATCGAGGGAGGAGGTAGTTTAGTATATAGATTCCTTATTGCTTAAAGAGAAGGCGTTGGGTCCTTGCCAGGTTTGGAAACTGATTTAGTGTGTGTACATAAAGGATAAAGAACGAAGTCAAAAGCAAAGAATCATGGAAATATAAGGATCAATATTTTACTTCAGTTTTTAATTATGCATGTGATCTATGATTCTGATTATGATGGTTGCGTTTGAGCTAACCAGATGAGATATGTTTATATGTTTCTACATGATGATTTGGTCAAGGATCTGGTTTGACTTGTTGTGACAAGAAGTAAACAAAATTGCAAGCATACCATATTAATGGGACATCAATGAGGTGTGATTTGAATTTATTTCAATTCCTTTTGAGTCTAATGGAAATTATGTGTTTGGTATAGGAAAGCATGAAAGTGCCCAGTTTGGAGTGGTTGAAACTGACTGTAAGGATTAGAAACGACAAAAATAATTGAAAAAGGCAGAAATATACTGGTAAAGAATTCAAGAACAAGGCCATTGTGGGACACTGGTACCCAATAGTATCCATTGATTTACATGAGCATGCTATGACTAATATGATGGTTTTGAGGCAGATATATGCATTGGTTTTTGGAACTTCCAATGTGAGGAATCCTTGCCAAGGGATGGATCTCCCGGGATAAGGGATGACGGGGGAACTTGGAAGTTGAGTGACTGCATGGAAGGGGGTGACCAGATTACCCGAGGGAATGTGTAGCAGAGAAGGGAAGGCCGAGGAATTTATTTGTTTTGGTCATTAGAATTTCCATATGGAATCAGATGCACATTGGGAGTGTGCCCTAAATCAATGAGCCAATAACTGTTCACTGAGAGGAAAATAACGCATGATTATAGCGCTGGACATTGGATGTAGGTTTTGAATTTTGTAGTGGATTCTAGACTTCCTGGGAAGGAGGTGAATCTTGGTACTAATTTTGAGGGTGGAGGTTTGAGCCTCTGGACTCCCTTATTACGGATGCAAGCCTGTATCCTTTTTTTTGTTGGTTGAGAAAATGTGCATATGTGTATATTATTGTAAAAACTGTATCAAGTTGGATTTATAAAGCTTCATAGACAATATGGTTGTTTTCTTGTTGAAGAAAATGTGCATAAGTATATGTGGTTGTTATTGTAAATTCCGTAATGAGTTGTGTTAAAAATCTCCAATACACGATATGATTGTCATGTTTTCAGTAAGTTGTTCATTGTAAATACTGCAATGATCTAAGTTATAAAGCTCCATGGGCAATACGTTTTCTTTTCAACATTTTTGATGAAGTATAGGTGTCGTTTAACACCGAGGATGGTGTTACACAAGGGGTAGGGTTTTGTAACAGACCCAGGGTTAAAAGATCATGTAATAAAAGTTAATAAAGGCAAAAATAAGACCACTGGAAAGGGACACTTATTCCAAGCTGAATGTTGGGAAAAACAATACAATGGGAGTTCATTTCAGCTATTTATGGCTAAGGGAAAATTGGAAAATGAATTGAAAAGGTAGAGACATTAATTGGAATTTTATTTATGAAAATTAGGAGAAAAGCAAGGTGAAAGGTCACAGGTTGCATTCGAGGAGGAAATTGAAGGAAAATAATGGAAAACTGAACAAATTAGTGGCATCAATGATAAAAACGATGTTGAGGATCGATTCAAAACTTTTTGGAATTTATTTTTCAGAATTAGTGAGACAGGAGAAGAGCACCAAGAGGAGAAAGAGATCAAGCAAGCAAAGGAACGACAAGGAAATGAAAGGAAAGCAAAGATCAATCAAGGAAGAGCAGGATCAAGCAACTTCAGTAGGAATACTTGCAGGTAATGGATTACATGTATGGATTTCTAGTTGGTTTTGACATGCATGGTATGTGCATGTTAGTATTTAGTTATTTTTCTGTCAGTGGCATGGTTTTGATGGGTTTTGACAATGTTTTTTCGACCTTGCCTTTCCTTTTTCCGGATAGCCATGGTGTGATGGGATTATTCTTGGTTTTGAGTTTTGGAATTGTAGGATAGTTTCAGAATTTGGGGCGGAGGTGGTCTCAAGAAAATTCCCAAACGCCTAGGAATCCCTTGACCAATTTTGGCAGGATAAGGCCTAAAGATGTGGTTTGGATTGCCTATAGACAAGGAGATGAAAAATTCCTGAAGGATAGTGATGAGATCCAGAGGAATTCCAAGCTTGGTTCGATTTTGTCGTCTCGGTGTCAGTTTAGGTGAGATTATGATATGGTAAGGGTGGAGGTGGTTTAACCTCTGTATTCACTTGCTTGTTTTTGGATTGGTTTATCCATGATATGCCACGTTCATGCTTGGAATATGGCACATGGGTTAATGGTTGAAAGAAATATTTAGTTCAGCCATGTCTATGGTCGAGTGGTAAGTGGAAGTCCCAAACTTGGTTGGCTCTTGCCTATGTTTAATGAAAGATAAGTTCTCTTAATTTTTACTTGTATTTATGTGGCTTTAATGGCTGTTATCTTACGATTATTTATGTGGTTATATACTGGTTATAAACATGGTTATATGACTGGTTCTAGTCATGGTTCATTTCATGTTTTTATTTTTAGCTAAAAGACAAATGGATTCAAGACCTAATTAATGTTAAGACAACTAATGGGAGAAGGTGGTTATCCTTGTTGATAATTTTCATATGAACTTTCAGTCCCTTATTATCAGGCTTGCATTTATGACCTGTAGATTGCATTGTTTCCAAGTGTTTGACAGAATGTCAGTCCCGGCTGGGGATGGTCAGGCCTAGTCCTGGTGTTATTTTTTTGTTTAAAAATATTGTCCTTTTGTAATTTATGATTTCTGAAAGTTACAGGGATTTATGGCAGAATTTTGGTCCCAGCCCTGGAATCTAGCCATAAAATTCATAGTCGCAGGCACAACACTGAGTAAAATAGTCCACAGTCACACTGATGTAGGCCTGTGGGAGAAACTGGGGGTTTCCAGTCGCACTGATTCATTGGAAAGGGAGCCATTGGGGGTAAAACTTAGGGAAAAGCTAGGTTGGCTTAGGGGATGGACACCTGGAGGGGTTGGGTTACTCCTAGAGGGTCTGTGGTACCTGAGGGGAGTCAGTAAGGTTTGTTTGTCGACTTCATTTCCTTAAGGTCACATAGGAGGCTGATTCTAATCATAACTTCCCCTCATCTCATGTTTACCCTTGGTAAGCCGGTGAAAATGGGTAGATGTGAGGGGAGGTGTACGTCAAACCATCAAATGGGTGATTGGAAATAAAGGGTGGTTGGAGCCTGTTGTATGTTGGTGCATACAAAATCTAGTGTAAACTAAAGTCATTGATTGCATTTACATTAAAATTAAGAGAAGTTGTCTCTCATATGGGTTTCCACATAAACATCCAATGTCTAACTATTTATGTGATTGATGCATTTTTGTATATTTTTTATTGTAAGCTTGGTAGTTCCTCCTTTTTCATTCATTTAAAGGAATTATGTTACAGTCATAATTTTCATGGCTTTACCTCAACCTGCCCATCCGGGAAACTAGGTTTGTTGGCCATCTATACGAGTTGAACACCATCCAAAATCTTGAAGGTATGAGTCTATCATACTTAGCCATTACGACTCTATTCTCTAAAATTTCTGAAAACTCGACAGTAACACTAATTATATAGACTCCTCCTATTGACATATACATGATTATAATAAAAATTTGACAAAACTACAAAATCAACTATACTAACAACATCTATCATAACTAGCCTTCATAAGACTCTACTGGAGTTAGGTCCTTAGCATTGGATCCCATAATTTATGAGTGAGGTGAGCATCTAAGTTTTTTTTCCATACGCCCCAGTCTCACATTTTTCCGCTGAATTTTAAATTAGACCAATTGGAAATTCTTTCGGATTTCCTGAAGGCCCGTGTCTATTTTGAAAATTTTGTCCGAGTGTACAATCGCCTTTGCCACGGTGCATCGCATCATCCAATATAAATGGATCGTCTGTTGATATCGTGAGAGCATGCCTCTGGTATTTTTGAGGTCTGGGATCAGTTGGATCCAATTCCCCTCCTGTATACTTTGTTATGCTTGTTGTCCAAGCTCTTCCTTCTATCCTGAAATCAACTGGAGGACCTGGGCAGGGGTTTCAGAAACATATGCTTAGGCCACTACTTTGATATGGTGGCTGTGTAATTTTCTTCTAGCCCATTGAGGACTGCGTGAGGTTGAGCCTCCTCGCTTCTCCCGAGGGTTTTCCTTGCATTTGCGTCCATTGCCTCCCATATCTCGATCCTTCTTCATATGTTCCATCTCCTTTATGCTACATTGTGCTCTTGAACCTCCTGTGGGTGAGAAATTCCTCCACCCGTTAGACCATGGAACAGTGCCATAACAAATGGAATCGCAACAAATTCTGTTAAATTTAAAATTTTGAAAAACATAAAGACGGGCTATAGTCATTCCTATCATCCCAGGTGGATACAATGTGTGAACCCCGCCCAGATAAATCGCCCCACAGCCAGAGTAGGTTGCGTATTTCATAAGCCATTGGATCCAGGCTGACTCCCCTTCAACTTACATATACCAGTAAACCTAACTCGACACCCAGTAGAACTAGCTCAACACCCACATCCGTGTACATAAATAAACTAACAAATCATTCCATACACCTGGTGAAAACGTCCCAATGTAAACAATGAAACATTCCCAATACATGCATTGGTGTGGACCTTCCCAATGCACACTGTGGGAACTTATTATATGTATCAGACCCATTCTCGACAATAGAATAGCAAATGTAAGAGACAACTATTTCTCAACAGCAAGGCTAGTCCAATTGCCACTAAACCCATACATTTCTCTAAGTTTAAATTCTAACCATCTACTAGAGAAAGGATAGATTTCATGTGTTTTGTTTCTATTTTCCACCAATTCCATTCTACACAAGTAAGGAGGAAACCAGACATACCCTGGAGCTGACACCTAAGAATTCTCTTTGCTGTGTATTCCCCACTAGAGGCTCGCTTCCACTTTTGTCGCTCGGGAGGCTCGCGCTCCCTTCTTACCTGCTTCAACCTGCACAATACCCTCCCCGCTATAATGCCACCAGTATATCAGGATGCTTCCCAACTGTCATCTTAAGTGATGGCTCACTCGAAAACCCACCCCATCCTCTCCTTCATTTCTCTTCCTGACACCACTTTGTCTAGGCCTGCTGTTTCGGCACCATGGCCTCCCCTTCGCGTGATTACTTGTCATTTCAATTGCCGTGAGCCCAAGTTGGGCAGGTGATCTGCACACACCCCAATCGAGGGTCTTGGTTATTTTTTTCTGCATGGTCTTGTTCCCTCTGCCTGTCTTGGATCAGTATGCATGCCAGTGGTTCCAAACTATCTCGCATATTTTCAGTATACGAGGCATCCAAACTTTTCCCCATGTGGCTACATCCCCAATTTTCTAGGAAATATGTTGCTCTATTTCCATTCTGGCGCACATGGGAGGGGACAATGTACTCGAAATTCGGTAGGAGTTTGCTTATGGTGACCCATTCTCCAAATTAGGCTCAAATTCTCCCATTTCGTGCCCCGATTCATTTATTTTTATTACTTTAATAACTAGCATAGAGTCTCCTTCCACAACTATCTTTCTTATGCCTTTCGTGTTAGCAATTACTAACCCTTGCTTTACTGCATGTAGTTCAACTTCATGTGTGCTAGCATATACACAGTATGATGCATACACATGCTTCGCCTAGCCTTTACAATCTCTGAAAATACATCTACAATTTGTGTCTCCCAGGTTTCCTTTGGATGCCCCATAAAAATTAATCTTGAGGAAACCCTGAGGGGGAGAGTAGAGCTCATCAGGGGATATTTGGGTGCTAATTCGTAGCTTCCAAGAAATAGGGTCCAACATTTGGGGGTTTAAGTTTAGAGCCCTCAGAATGCAGTTCTCATGGGGAGGTCCATTCTAGTTGTATGAGTTCCACTTCTTTGCTAATACTGTTTCTTAGATGCTTTGCATAATACACTTCCATACTTCTAATTGAGGGAGGCTTGTGTTCATGAAAATCCTTGTGTTCCTTTCTTTCCATATCGTCCACATGAGGAAGCCCGGGGCAAGGCTCAAGGCCCTATTCAAAATTGGGCTCAAGAATATCTCTCCTCTCCATATTTCTATAATGTTTTGAATGTTAGTAATATCCCAACTTAATTCACCAAATAACATTCTCATATTATACCACATTTGGTTTGCGAAGGGGCATCTGTTAAGGAGGTGTTCTGATGTTCCCCTTTTATGAAGCTGATCCCATGTTAGTATTCTTTTACGACATAACAACCATATAAAATGTGCAACCTTAGGCCATAGTTGTCCCTGCCATATCTTCTTCCATATTTGGGCTTCTTGTCCCTGAGCTTCCCCACTGACTAAGCGATATGCTTCCTTTATAGTGAATGTCCCTTTAGTGGAATAACCCCATCTTAAAATATCCCTACCTTCCAACTTAGTTATCTTCTGGGATTGTAGTTCCCATGCGAGTGTTATCCATTGCTTTGTCTCTGGTGGGCTTGGTCAATCGTGTTTCTCCTTCCATTTCCTCCATGTACTCTTTGCCGTCATTTTCCAAGAATATCCCATAGTTGTTCGATGTTGGCTATTAGTGTATAGAAAGAGGTCGGCCAGGTCCTAATGGCTGAAGAGCTTTGGTATTTGCTACCAAGATTCTTGCCAGAACAGGGCCATTTTCCCATCACGTATCTCCCAAAAACCATGGGAGAAAATTTTGTCTTGATTTGATGAGGCTAGGTTCCAAATTGATGAGCCTTTTTTCCTGTTCAGAGTTTTGAGGGCTGCGTCCCGCGGCGTGGGAATTTAGTACTTACTTGTCCAAATAGTTTTCCATATGTCGTGCCTATTGGGATGAGGGGTCCTGACCCAGGTTTGGAGTTAAGTTTGCCAAAAAACCCCTATACTACTGACCCTTTCGGAAATGACCTACTTTCATAGGGCAAGGTCTCACCCAAAGTAGTATGGGTGGGTGCTGGAACTAGGTTTCCACACCCTGGGAGAGAGTAGGTAATTAAAACAGATCTCGTCGAGTTCTACGAGGTTCACACAGAAACACACCTATTATCGAGCCCTTAACAATACAATCAACATATAAACATAAACAAAGCTACTATTACTAAAAATATCTTATCAACACCTTCACATCCACCTGCACTTCGGTAATTATCACCATAGAACATCACAATCGCAGCTAATTCATATATCACAGATATAATCGCATCTTATTCAAATAACACAGAGGTACTTCAGTAATAAACACAACCAGTTCAGACAGCATAAAGGTACTTCAATATATTCCACATTCATTAACATCCAAAACCAAGTTACAAAGCCAAGTCACCGCCCCCGCACACAGCCAACGAGGTCCGCACACAACAGGACTGAGGATCTCCGCGCACACAGCTAGCAGGAGTCCTTACCCAAAACTACCCAAAGCAGATCTCAACAATCCATATGTAGCATCAATCTTACTTACTTACTTACTTACCCTTAGACTCAAACTATCCATCTATTTATATCATCATAGACTGCGCTATCCTGTGGTCTGCAAAATGTGGTTTGCGGACCCTAGGTCTACCCTTTGACCCATTACAATACATTGGGGCTTTGACCAGCCCCAAAGCCTCTACGCAAGACTAAATACTACAAAATTAGATAAAAAACACAACTAGGGGACCCTGTTCCAACATGCCCCCAACAAAATCTTGTGACTCGTTCCAAGTCACAGCGGTTGCAGGGTTTGCATCTTAGCCTGGAGCTGCTTAATGGCATCGACCAGAGGGGGAAAAAATCCTTCACTCTACGCGGCAACGTTCTGTGCAGTATGCACCAAATTCTGTGAATTTGGGCCTTCAGTAGCAGTAGTGACACTTTCCAGGGTCTGATTCAGTTGTTTAACCGCCACATCCAAGTCATGAGATATCTTGAGGGATTCATCGGCCCATGGTTTGAGGTGGTCACTCAAAACCTTCTTCTTGTGTCAAAGCTCTTCTAGGTCATCTATGAGCGCATGGGTGGCGTGCAGGTGGGCCATGCGTTGAGTTGGGATTAGAGTGGGAATTGTAGCCTCCAATTGGTCGAATTCTTCTTCTTTCTGGTGCAGTTCTTGGGTAAATTTACGCATGAGAGGGTCACGCTGCACCTTAGACCATAGCTGCATAGTTGTGTCAAGCAACTTGGCGCCCTGAATGATCTGAGCGGTAATGGTATTCGTGGCTTCTGTGACCAACGCAGCTCTCTGGGCTTGTACCTCAGGCTAATTTTCCGACTGCAACTTGGCCTGCAGTGCAGCAATTTGCTGCTCCATCTCGGTCTTGACATTCTAGATCTCGGTCCTAGAAGCCTTCAGGGCTGTGACGAGTCCCTCAATATTGGCTTGGGGGGTGGTACAGGTTGGGATGTCTTCAGTCACATCTGCACATAGTCTGCTGATCAGACGTTCCAACTTGGTCTACTGTGCGGCGACAAGGATGCATGCAGCCTGCGCCTGGGACGCCTCAGTGGTTTTTTCAACGATTGTTTGCTCGACTGTACTGAGCTGCTTCTGCACCTGGCGGTCTCAGTGCTGGATTTTCTCAAAGAGGGATGTATGGAGGACCTGCAGCGGTTCGTGTGGAAGCCGGGCCAAGTCTAGATGTACTTCTTATGTGCAGGCGTAGACTTGCCCACACAAGGCAGGTGGACTCAGGTGAGTGCTGCGCCTGTCAGGGGGCAGAGGCGGCTCTCAGTCATGACGATCAAATTAGTGTTGGTTTCTGGAGGTAGCCTCACTTGAACCACGCTCTTCTAAAGGGTATCGGCCTTGAGCTGTAGAGCTTGGAGCTTAGACTGTAATGCAGTGACTGCGGCCTTCTGCTGCTCTTCCAAAGCAAGCCATCTGTCTTCTGAGGTGAGGGTGACCGCATCTACGATTCGCTCCAAGTCTTCCTCTGTCAAGGTAACTTTAGTCTCCCTACTAGGCCTCATAGCCCGCCGCTTTGTTCGCTGGCCGTTAAGAGGTTCGAATGTCCATTTCATGCCATGTAGGGAATCAACACCCTGTGCATCTAGACACTCTGTGTCCATGTCTAGCTGCGATTCCTGATCCGTGCCCTGCGCTGCGTCCTTCGTCCTGGCGGAGTCTTTCGAGACACGTCCTTTTGCATTCTTGGCGGTATCAGGCGGGGTGGTATTTGGGAATGTGCTTGTACCAGCAGTGTCAGTCACGCCCAATTTGAATCCCAATCTCCAGTGCGGTGGCCAACTGGCGATGAGTCGGTCGATTTCCTCATCGGAGACCATGTAAGGCAGCGACATCCAAGCTGTATTTTTACGGCTCCGAATCTGCACATTGTGCATTGTGACCTAGAATGCTGCGTTGCTCTTGTATTTTTCGTAGACCACTGGTGACAAGCTTGGCTGGGAGTGAATTGCTGTGATGAGCGCGCTCTGAAATAACACCCAAAAGACTTTGTTCTCCTTAATCCGCTGCTCATCCTTTGAATCCCATAAGTTCGTGTACCATGCCCCTTCACACATGTCTGGTTCAAGCTCAGGCAGGACCGATCCCTCAAGGGCTTTCCATGCAACCAATGCAATTAAGAGCAACAACGAAGAGTAGCAGAATGCCCTCCTGTGATCCTGGGCCTTAGGCACATTTTCCAAAAACTCATTGCAGAGGAACTGCGACCAGTTAAAGAAAACCCCTTGTTCCTAGCGTCCAGCAAGCTGAATCACATAGGCGAGGACAGTCGTGGCCTGGCACTTGCACATCATTTTGCAGGCCAGCAACAAGGTACCCATGCGCACTCTAGGATCGTTAATGGTGTTGATTATGAATCTTCTGGTATTGTGCTCAACATGGTAGTCTTCTCACACCTTGTCGGCGATATGTTGCTCGTACTTCTTGCCGAAGCGCTCCATGGAATTCGGCCCCTCCATGGGGAGACCAGTGATGCGGTGAATCAGAGCAGCATCGAGGGGAATGCGGTCCTGGATCCACAAGCTGCCATCATGGATCAGGGCTAGTAGCTGTCGCACGACTTAGTCAGTTACATTGTATCGGCCAAAGTGAGGTATCCGCAGCAAGCTCAGTAATCCGGATTTTTTTAACTCGCGTTCCCACAACATTGGGACGACCCTTTGAACGCCATCCTCCTGTACTGTTTCGAGGTACAGCTCAGGTGCCAATTCTGGGAAGGCCTCCAGGTTGGCAAGGTCGTGATCGTCGAAATTGATTGAGGAAATCTTGCAATATGCTTCTCCAATTATGGGGACTTCTCTCGGAATTAGTGACATTTGCATATAGGAGCGCAGACCCTCGAGATTCTTAGGCGTGTGCACCGAAGGCCTTATGGGCCAAACATAGAGTGGTAGCGACATGATTGGGGAAGTGAGCCGAGCTTCTTCCTGCTCAGACAGAGGTCGCTTTGCCGGGTTAGGCGAACGTGCCTCAAGCACCGTTCAGGGAGATTGCACATTCCTAGGGGAGGTGCACAACTTCCCCCCAGCCCACTTCGTTGCCCTCCCCTACCCTTTCTCATGACCTTTCCCTTTACTCTTCTTTTTCTCCACCTGCTTCCCCTTTGTTAGTGTGGACACGACTTCTTCGACTTCGGGGGTGACCTCCAATACTTCATCAGATGCTCTCTCAATAGAGGCCATGGTCTGTGATGATTCAGCAAGATTGGTCACAGTCATTCTCGCTCGAAAGACGAACTTGGGGTTGCTACTATCAGAGGGGGTAGCACGCCCAGACATGAATAGAGCACAATAATTACGGAAATTTGCAAGCCACAAGATTTGCAGGATGCACAAAACCCATTTCTGACCTACCCTCCTTCTTTTATAGGTTTGGATAGCGACCAACGGTTGGATGAGACTTATCTGAAACTTAACATCAAGGAAATGGTAAAAAATATTTGGAAATCGCTGCATTAATTGCCAACTGCCCTCTCCTTTCAATTGTAAAATTGTCTTTTTACCCGACGATATTGTTCTAATGGCTAGTTTTCGCAGCGGTGTATTACCCTACGCTCCCAGTGCACCTCCTTGGGCTTCCAGACCTGCGGTCGACCCTTGTGCTCCCAGCGCACCTCCCTGGGCTTCCAAACCTGCGGTCGACCCCTGCGTTCCCAGCACATCTCCCCGGGCTTCCTGACTTGCGGTCGAACCCTATGCGTATAATGGGCCTACAATCGTTTTTCCTCTTTCCTCCGTGTATTCGTCCCAATACAGCTACTCCGGCCACATAGTCATTTGATCCAGTATGGTTTGAGATGGCTACCATTAACATATCCTAGTATCATATCACCGCGCAAGGTAGCTAACTGGACAACTTCTCCGTCAGTGATTTCCTTAAGCATATAAGGGCCGAGCTAGTGCTGACAGAACTTCCCCGGGTGTTTCGCAAAATGGCTATCGTATAGCAGGATCAATTCTCCTTCCGAAAAGACCTTCTGTCAAATATGTCTATCATGCCATGATTTTTCCCGAGCCTTATGAACTTGGTGATGAAAGTTAGCAATAAATCAATATTCCTCCAAGGCGAATAGCTGCGCTAAGAATTCCTCCATGATAGCGGGCTCTGCCATGTTCGTAAAGGCTGTGATGTGCAAGCTAGGAATAATATACTCCATGGGCATAATGGCCTCCTTTCCATAAACCATCCGAAACAATTTTTTCTAATCAATTTCTTGCATGTGGTTCGATAGTCCCAAAGGATCGACGAGATACACACGTCCCAATCGTTTCAATCAACATTATAGATCTTGGTCAGCGCCTGTTCCAGGATTTTATTAAAACCTTCTACCGTTCCATTTGCCTGTGGGTAATATGGGGTACTTTTTTCATGGTGGATTCAAAATTCTTCAGTCAAAGGTTGTATTGTTTCATTAACGAAATGTGTACATCTATTTCTCATGAAGATCTTCGGATAGCCAAACCTAGTTAGAATATGTTCAAAAAATAAAGTGCGCAGGGGTATCTGTAGTACAATCCTTCACATCTTGTGCCTCTGCCCATATGGTTACAGAATTAGTCGCAGTGATGATGTAGCGGGCACCTGTCTTCTTACCTGGCGGGTTGATGGGCCCAACGAAGTCGATTTCCCATTTATTGAACGCCTGTAGGGCCATCTGTGGTTGTAAGGGAATTTCATCACTGCGTGACGGTCTTCCTGTCCTTTGGCATGTGTTGTAGGCTTTGCAATAGTTGTAAGAGTCACTATGCAGTGTAGACCACCATAGCCCAGCTCTTAAGTTCTTTTGCGCCGTTGCTTTCCCTATGTAGTGACCTCCTGCTACGCCTCCATGGGCTTCCGCTAGAATGGCTTGTCTTTCATGCTCCAGAACGTATCTTCGCAGTACCTCATTAGCTCCCAGCTTATACAAGTGGCCTGCTATGATGGTAAAGTCCACTGCGCGGGTTACCAACTCTTTTTTCTGTTGTACCGAATATTCTACAGGTGCCATCCCCGTAGTTAAGAATTGAATAATATCGGAAAAGTGCGCATCGACCACCTTAATAACACAAAGTTGTTCATCGAGAAATCCTTCCTCTAGGTTGGTCGGTTCTTCGCCACTCTCGGTTCGGGACAAGTGGTATGGTCCAACATTTAGTTTCCCTGGCTTTACAATGATCTCAAAATCATATTCTTGGAATAGCAGTAGCCATCGAAAAATCTTCCCCCCCAACAGAGGCTTATTGACTAGGTACTTTAAAGCAGAGTGATCCATGAACACCTTGAAGTGCCCTCCCAGCAGATAATGTCGGTATTTCTGCAGGGCATATACCATGGCCAGCCTCTTGCACTCAGTAGTGGAGTAGTTACGCTCTGCACTAGAGAGTTTTCTACTAGAAAACGCAACCGGGTGGTCAATGTCCCCCTCCCCGGGCTGCGTAAGGACAGCCCCCAAGGCGATCCTTGAGGCCTGTACATGGACATGGAAAACCTTCGCCCAGTTAGGAAATATGAGGATAGATGCAGAGACCATATTTTCCTTGAGTAGCTCAAAACTCTTCTGACACTCTGCGTCCCAAAAAAATGAAATGTCCTTCTTTAGCAACTTCTCCATGGGTGTTGTGATCAGTGCGTACCCTTGAATGAAGTTTCTGTAGTAGCCCGTGTGCTCGAGGATGGAGCGCAATTGTTTCTCAATTGTAGGGACTTCTAAGTTGATGATAATTGCTACCTTGGCGGGGTCAACCATCAGTCCCTGCTTACAGATTATGTGGCCTAACAAGATCCCGAAAGGTACGCAAAATATGCACTTCTTAATATTTAGGGAAATATGCTGCTTTTTACAGGTATCCAACATCATACACAGGTTCAAGACGTGCTTCTTTACCAACCCAAACACTGTTCAATCGTCAAAGTATACCTCCAAGAATTTGTGGATGAACTCCTTGAATACTACGACCACTACCCATGAAAATATGGCAGGGGCATTCTTGAGCCCAAATGGCATGAAGGTGTACTGGAAGGATCCCCATTCGGTGGCGAACGTAGTTTTGCTGCGATCCTCCGGTGCGATCTTGATTTGATGGTTGCCCGAAAACCCGTCAGTGAACGAGTATGCTTCCTGCCCTCCCACATTATCAAGGATTTCATTAGAGAATGGCGTAGGGAAGGGATCATGTACGCAGGCATCATTCAGTTTGTGCAGGTCAACACATATTCTTATTTCTCCTTTAGTATTTTTCTCTTGAACCACCATAGGGCTTACCCAATCTGATTGTTCTACTGGTTCAATGATACCTGCGGCTAGCATTTTGTCAATTTCTTCCCTGAATTTCTGCTTATACTTGGGGTTCAAGCAGTAAGGTCGCTGCTTGACAGGGCACACAGCCAGTTTTAAAGTGATGCGCATGACCCTCAGGTCCCCTGTAATACCCTTGAGTTCTAATAATTTCGTAGGAAACAGGTCCTGGTACTCCGTGAGAAACTCTGTGAATTTCCCAACGGTATCATTATCCTATAGTCCCTAATCTTCGCTAGCTTAAGTTGTTCTATTGTTCCAATGTTGACTTCCCCTAGCTTAAGAGGCTTGGTCACATCGACGGTCTGCAGTGGGGGACCAACAACTGCACGTTCACCCTCTGATTCCGGGATAGTGATATTTCGCCGTTCTTCGTCACATTCCTCCATTGATATATTGCGGTAGTTAGCAATATCCTGCATCTGTGTATCCCAAGCTGGTGCCTCGTACTCCACACGAGGGCATGATTCACAAAATACTAGGGAAGCTATGTCCTACAGGGCTTCGTCTAATGCCTTAGTTCTGCCTATCAACCCTAACTCCCCCAAAAAATCGTCCTTCATGGTCTCCCAGTAGTGGGTACGCTGATGTATCTCTGCATCCAAATACCATGCAGTGGGGATTTTCCCCAAGGCATGAATGAATAGGTGGACCCATTCGTCCTTGGTCCTTTTGCACCACACCTCCATCCATGCGGCCAAGTGCTTTCGCGGGTCTCCTTGGCCAAGGAAAGTCTCCACGCGTAGGTGAACCAGAGGTTCCAACTGTAGGATCATCATCTCACGACATTCCTCCCAATCCTGGAATGTCCCCTTATGAGTTTCCCACCACCACACAGGGGTCGCACGCATGGCTAGGTTAAGCACCCAAATTCTTTGCTCCCTTGGGACTTTTGTTTCAAGTGCTCTAAGAAAATCCCTAATTCTACGAGAACCATCAAAATAAGGTAGCTCTCTTACCTCTGAGGAGATACATCGGAAGCTCTTCGTGATCTAAGACATCATAGCGCAGATACGTCATGTAATTGATTCTGCCAATTCTCAATCTCCCCATTGGAGTCAGAGAGGCATTCACTGTCTTTCTCCCAGCAAATCACCCCATTAGCCGCAGGATTAATCCAATCCTCATCCTAGGCAGTTAGTGTACAGATATGATCCACGTTGTCTCCTTTGCACACAGGTTATGGGTACCCTTCTCCTTCCGCCGGGTCTAGAGGGACTATTACTCTCGTACCTCATTCTCAAAAACCATGCTCCCGTTCTTCAAGTTGATAATGCCTCCCATGTCTATATCCCAATCTAGTCCCAAGAGGGCAGGATAAGGGTCTGCATCTTCCACAATTTGAATTACCTCAAAATCTGCACGCACCTTAACCCCTGCGAAAACTACCATAATGTTTCACAGTCTCCCCAACGGTATGATCTTCTGTTGGTTAGCCATGTGCAGCTGTATAGTAGACCATTCTAGCTTACGTTCTCCCATCCTTTGCCACGTTTGCTTGGGCAGGACATTCGCATCGGATCCCAGATCCAGGATGACTTGATCCATTTCATACTCGCCAATCTGCGTAGTTAGCCGCATTTCCCGACCAGTGCGTTTCTTATGTTTGTAAAACTTGTGAACATCCTTAACTTCTGTTGGAGGGTCAGTTTTTTCTACGCAGCTGTCTATCAGTGCTTGAAGATTCTCTACTGCCTTCTGGTTGCGTAGAAACTTTATACATGCCTATAGGAATGGTTTGACTTCGTCATTCGCTTTTAGGTTTGTTGGAGCCTTGGAAGTAGATGCTTCATCCTTGGTAAAATATTTGCGAGCTTCTATGAAGGTTTCTTTCTCCTTCTATAGGTCCAAGCTTTCCTTCTTGATAGTAGCTTTTCGGATAAGGGGCTCAGCCGCAGCTCTTTCCTTAGCTCCTCCCATAGCCATGTCATTGCGCATTATGACATTAATACTGGGTTCCTCATCACGCGGTTCTGCCTTACCCCTTTGCACATTCTGCGTTGGCGTCTGCTATTTTTCCTGCATTTTTTCTATCAGTACTGGACAATCTTCGATCACATGATTCAATTGTCTACAATATCTGCAATATTTTTTTGCAGGGTTCGGACAGTCCCTTGCGAAGTGCCCTACTTCTCCATAGTTATAACATATCAATTACACTCTTCCCCCACGGCCTTTGGCGGGGGAGCCTCCTTGTCCCGAGGGAGATAGTGGTGAAGAAGGGTCAGCCTGTACCCTGTATAGGTTTGCTCGGTCTATCATTAAGTCATATGTCCGGCAGTTGTGTTCTTCATATCCCATAGATGAATGAAATCGGCACCATTTTTTCTTTAACTCTAGAACATAAGCACCAAGACCGGGGCAGTGGTTGGTATCGTGTAGTCCAGCTACGTGACAATCAACGCAACATTACATAGGACCGCTTGGTCCCACAACCTCTTTAGGGAGCAATGGGTTGGGTCCCCCAGCCTGCATGTAGTCCATCAGCAGAGGGCATTAATCCTTGGTGTGGCTTGACACCCTTCACCTTATGCACCATATGTCTGGGCTAGCTTCTTTTCCTCGCTCTTTCTGCAAATTCTAGATTTCGAGGTGCATTGCCTCTAGCTGTCCCTGGATCTGTTGTACCCCAAACTGGGCATCGTCTCTTGGTGCAACTTCTAGCTTCATCGCAATGTCCAAGGCTTTCTCTTGCATCTCAATCGCTTTCTGACCCATATGTCCGCGCATGTGAGGTAATAGCATGGCGATGAACCATTCCTTATGCTATCTATCATCATACTTGTTATAGGTCAATTTGGGCATCATTCCCAATGACCTGGTTAACTGGGCATCATCTCTAGGACCAATGACTAAGGGTCTATCATCCCCTATCATTTCAAGTTGCTACATGCTCTAAGACAAGAACAAGACAAATCAAGCATGAATTTCATCAAGAAAAGGTTTCCAAGGTTTGACGTTTATTATATAGCATATGAGGGCTCACCAACACTGCCTCTAAGGGGACTAAGTGCGTTGCATATGCAGATAGCCCCATGCAAGGCTACTATGCAAAGCACTTCTTGACATCTATGGGTGCGTTGGTTACATTGGGAGAGAAATTCTCATTGTTCCGGAATCTCCACTTGGCCAGTGCCTTCTAGAAGAGTTCACATGTGTCAAGTTTCGAATCCAAGTGTCCATTTGACATCTACAAGATTGGGAACATGTCTTGCCTATTATTGGAAAGTCATTGATTGAAAAACAACCTTTAGCTCCTCTATAAATTGAACACAAATCTGAGTGCTTGAAAAGAAAGAATTTGAGTAGAGAAATGTTGGTGGATTTTTAATTGAGAGTTAGATTTGTGTAACAGCTGCTGGAGAGATTTATACTGTGATGAGGCTGAGGATCGTTGCTAGAAGGGTCAATTCAAATCAGTCATTGGGTTGTAACCTCTCCTTCTATCATCAATAAAGAATACAACTTACTTTTCCCTATATGCCTCTGTATTGGCTTTGATTTTCCATATTGCAAGATCTTAGTTGATGTATATGGTTTATGCTTTACTGATTTAGCTAACTAACTTGAATAGACATCTGTATTATTGCTATCTTATGTTGTTTTAGTGTTCTTTCTTGCAGGAAACATTTCGCATAAACCGCTTGAATTTGAAGCTACAACGGAAGCGACAAAAGGAGCCATTTAGAAGCGCTTGGATTACAAGTAAGCCTCTAATACTTTCTGTGTGTCTGCTCTTAGTTAGGAAAGGTAGTCATATAGTCTTTAATCTATTGTTCTAGACTGTCATCTATCTAGGGAAGTGTGTTTTATCCGTAATTCACAATTCTGTCCAACAAATTGGCGACCATACTGGGGAAAATTTATCTTAGATCTAGGTGACTTAGCCTCTGATTTGGTTTGTTTATCCACCCAGTAGTTGTTATTCACAAAGATCAAACTTTTCAGATATTAATTTGCAGAAGAAGTGTGTTAAACGGTAGTGTTTTTCCTTATACACTGCGCCCAACGCACTCTTGGATAGGACACAGTGCTTTGCATAGCACTGTCTTCCTTTCAGGCCCGTGTTGCAGAGCACTGTCTCCCCTTAGAGACTGCGTTGACCCCTGATGCCATCCAGATTCCATTGAATTTGTATTTATAATTTGATTCAGTTTGTTTTCTGTTCTGTTTTAAAAAGTTTGAACCTTATATTGACTAGTGAATCTACCTATTTCTTCCTCCTTTGAAAGAAAATTTGTTGAATGTTTGTTTAAAGCATTTTTCTTTATCATTGGCAAGTTTATTTCAAAGTATTTTTATTGTCCCATTAGATCCATTTGCTTTTGAAAAAGGAAATTGTCGTAAAATATTCATTTCCTGATAGGAGAAATTGTTGTTTCATTCCTCATTTTTCCTTCAAAAGAGAAATTGTTGTTTGCATTCCTCATTTCTCGAAAGTAAAAAGCATTTGATTTGTTGGTTTAGTGCACTTAGTTTCTTTTCTACATTCATAACATTAAAGGAATTGAAAAAGAAAAATCTGCATTTTCATGTAGGATTTTTGTGTGTTTTGCAAAAAGGAACAATTAGGAAATCTGCATTTAGTTTGTGTTTTCTGATTTGTTTGCTCACAAATTGTTTGTGCTTTCCCTCTAGTAGCTAGGATTTTCATTGAAAAGCTGAAAGTGAAAGATTGCTTATCATTCTTAGTTGCATTTTAGGAATTTTCCAATACATCATCGCGATGAACTTTTGAAAGGTAAATTGTTAAGAAAGATCAACATAAAATTAATCTCAATTTACCTAACAAAGCATTGTAACCATAACAATAACATTTAGAAGGTCTAGGCTAGAGACGTGTTTCGGTGTCATAAAACATAGCAGTTGTCGTTAACTTGTCTGCGATACATTCCGAGTGTGATACCTCACTCCAGGTACGTAAGTATATCGTAGCTCGTCCATGTACTTTCGAGTATATCGGGCGGTGTTATAGTACAATAAGTATAAAGGGGTGCTCTCACTGTGCGGTTTCGTATCAGACATCGCTAATACGGACTTGGGCCTCCACGTACCTTCAAGTATATTTGGGAGGACAAATTTTAGGTGCTATCCATCCATAGTGAATCGAGTCGACCGCCTTGTAAATTGTGATACATTGAACACACCATTCGGGGAGATTGCCTGCCCGTACTTCTTGGTTCACTAGGAGGTATTATGCAGTTCACAATTTCTTGGTAAACCCTTTTTCTTAGCATTAACCTTTTATTTTGTTTATTTGTTTTTGGTTAATATTAATCATTAATCGTGGAAGAACAAAACCCTTTCGCCCGTCGTTCGTGTACACTTGCATTAAAACCACCTTTACCACCAGAAGTTACTTCTAGTAGGCGAAGGCGATCACGATCTGCGAAATCAAGTACAATTCGTACCTCTGGTGAAACATCATTTTCCAATAAACCAGAGTTAGCTCAAGTTGTTTCTACATATCTCGGTTAATCTACTGTTGTCGAAACAAAGTCTTTACAGCTACGCGTGGTCACGATCCATATAATCAGTGAGACCATACCTCCTGGACCCGATGTTGTTCAACCACAAATTGATCTAGATCCTGTCTCTTCTTTGCCAGAACATTTGAATCCTGAAGTTGAACAACCGGAATTTGTTCCTACCTTGGTCATCCCACAAATTTCCGTAGCTATTGAATCTCCCATATCACACAGTCAACCACCTGAAATATACTTTGGGCCTGACGGTGAAATACTTCCACCTGGTTTAATTGCGATTGAAGAAATCCCACAAGACGATACACCTTTAAATCCAACCCATTTCGGGGAGGACCTTTACTTGTATGAGTCTTTTTCTCAATCGACAGCATCTGATTTTGTTGATATTCCTCCTTTTCAAACTCCCGTCGATTCAAAAGGGTATACATTTTGTCAAGTAACCATGAATGAACCAACATCTTCGGTTGGGCCAGCTGTTCCAATTACGTTAACTCCTACCCTAGCTACCCCATCGATGTTCACTACTTCACCAGAGTCATATTTTCATGGTGGCCCTATGGTCCCATCAGGTTACAAATCATTATCTGGAATTTTCTCTGGTGCATTTTCAAATCCATGGACTTTACCATTGTCATCATTCGGTATTTTAATTGGTAATCCTATCGTAAGTACTGAATGAATTGATTCATTATACACATCATCAGGGCAATATCAAGCCGGTCCTTCTGCGTCTATTCCTTCAAATACCATATCAACTGGACTCCCAGCATTTGGAGAGAAATATTTTCCGTCTTATTATCCTCCTCATGCTGGAGGGAAACCTTTGGTCACCCAATATGATAGTACTCTGTTACTTTTTGGTCAATCTAATGTTGAAACAAATGTTTGTCAATGGCAACCCACTCTGCCTATCCATCCACAAATGGTTGTACAATCGTATCAACTGGTTCAACCTGTTACACCCACTTCATTACCACTTGTTAATATATCTTTACCCCTGTTACAGAATCAAAATGTTGTACATCAACCTTATCAAGCAGGTCCTTCAACTCAATACCATCAAATGTTGGGTCCACAGACTCCAATACTTTGATTAATTTACAACAACCTGTATCAGGAATCATTTATTCACACGTTGGTCTACCATTTTATGGGATGTCACAACCGCAACCGAGTTATACCTATCAACCGAATCCAAGTCATTTTGATTTGGGTTATAATATTGGTGGACAGCCCCCTTAGTAGCCATAGGCGCAAATACCTCAAACTTCATTTCAACAAGTTTCATATCCAGGTTTTGGTCAACAGAATCCTCAATCGTTTGCTATGCAAAACAACCCCTATTTGAGTTATTAGCAACAAATTCATTATGTTGGTGCTCAAAGGCCTGTTGCTCAAGCAATTCCATCTTACCCTAGCTATGCTCAACCCGACCTTAATCGACAGTTTCCCTTTGTTGCAACTTTAGAGTTACCAGATTTAAATCGGTTAACCAATGATCCAATCAACTATGCTCCTTGGTGGTTGATGATACCTCACAAATTACCCTCGGATATTCCTAAGTTCAATGGAAACCCTGGACAAGATTCGTTGACTCATGTTATGACTTATCATTCTATTTGACTACGTCTTTTCTAGCGTACGCTCACAGGTCCAGCTGCAAAATGGTACATTGAATTACCTATAGCTTCTTTTGATAATTTCACAGCCCTAGCTACTGTCTTTTTGACTAATTTCTAGTTACCCATCATATATGAAACTCGAACGGAACTCTTGACTAATTTCAAACAGATTAATGCTACTCACATCTCTGATCATATTCATGAGTGGCGTCGTCATCCTTGAATGGTTAAGACCTTTGTTCCAGATCATCTCCTTGCTGAATGGTTCATTAAGTCCCTGTTACCATCTATAACTGAGGATGTGGCTAAAGGCGGCGTTGTCACAGAAGAGCAAGTTATCGCTCGTGCCCAATATTTAGACTTGATTTATACTCAGTCTGGCATGCTCTATGAAAAAATTCCTAACGCGTCGAGATCTAATTTTAATGTTCCTCCTCAATTAAAGGACTCTCATGCCAGAGACGGCTTGATAGGCACTGCAAGCACACACCACCCTACTGCATCTGATCCTGCTCCTACTTTTGAAATTAATGCCATGTCATTTGACAAAGGCAAAGGTGACAAGCAACCAGGAAGTAAGAAAAAGGGGAAATCAAAGAAAAAACAAACTTCTAACTAGCAGGAAAGATCATCTGATTAACTGTCTAGACCTCGGAAACCTCGTTATCCATGCATAATATGTAATGAGGAACACTTTATTAGGGATTGTCCTCACTGCGTTGAAGTCTCAAAAATCATCAAGACTTCTCATGCGTCAGCTGTGTTGACAGACCCATTTCCAAATCCGGACAGAAACATGGTTGCTACGGATCCAGCTCCTAGTTCCCAGCTGTTAATGTTATCTATCACAAAACTTTCAACAGATATTTTGGTGTCAAAACGTAATAAAGATATGGTAGTCAGGCCACTGATCAACCTACTACCTCAACAACGAATCCATCTACAGAATCAGTACCGCCTATTGCTATTCCTGAATTGACAATCAAGCCACCAAAGCGAGTAATTCATAAATCGACATAGAATCCTCGAGCAAGAGCTGCACAAAATTATAATATAGTTGAATATTTGGCTCAATTCCCTTTAGCTATGTCTGCTCTTGAGGTATTACAAAATTGTCCCTCCCAAAAACAGGCTTTGTTGTCGGCTATTGGTGGAATTGATCCGACTAATTCTAATCTTGTCGTCTTTAATCATACGGGCTATGTGCCGAAATTACCAGAAGAATTGGCATTCTCCATACAAGTAAATGTTCTCAATCACCTTGTTCATCGCACTATTATTGATGAGGGAGCATCTACATGCATTATGTCTCTAAATTGTTGGAAGTCACTTGGCTCGCCGCGCTTATCACAATCATCAACGACGTTGAAGGCATTTGATGGACATACATATAAACCTTGTGGTATTATTAATAATCTACATGTTGAACTAGGGGGAAAAAACAATGAATATTGATGTTTAGGTTGTTGACGGACCCCTTGACTATAATATTTTAGTTGGAAGGCCATGGGTATATGCGATAACTGCTATTATTTCTACATATTTTAGAATGATTGCCTTTCCACATAAAGGTACAATCACAATCATTAATCAACTATACTTCTTTGCCTCTGCTTCACAGGTAACTGGAAGCGTTCCGTTCATTCACATACCCCAACTAGAACTTCAGAACATTGGTGTATGACTCTTAAAGGATTCCACTCTCATGGGAACATTTGCATTACCGCTGCCCACGACGTCGGCATAAATTGCAAGTATAGAGACTTGTTACATGATCTCTTCCACTCTATCTGGCTTAAGGGAGAGTACGGGTGATTCTGGAATTTCTACGTTGGATGAATTTTTACCACCCAACCCTATTGAGCTGCATAGAAATCAATCTATCTGGCTTGGGCGGAAAATCCAAAATTAGCGTCGCCGAGTGCTTGGGTTGATCGTTCCTTAGTTTTTGGTACTCCATCTGATCCATTTTTCCTCAATGTTCTTGACAGATGAGAATATTTTGGAAGCCATGATGTCAGAAGGAGAACCATGGGAAGATTATCATCATCGTTCCCATCTTCCTGATTATGAAGAAAATAATCTTAGTGAACTATATCACCCATCCATAAAAAATTTCTTTTCGAATTCTTTTCCCATTAATGCAATCGATTCCGAGCGAAATCTGTAAAATATTGATGAAACAATTTCTATCAATATTTCGACCAAACCTGGCATTGTAGAGAATATTCATGTCGATGTATCTTGTTCTCCATCAGAACTTGAATCATATCGCTCTCTCTTTCGTGAATTTTGTGACTTATTTGCTTGGTATTACGAGGAAATGCTAGGCATAGATACTAGTATAGTTGAACACACTATTAATATGTATCTTGATGTCAAACCGGTGCGTCAACGACTTCGTCCTGTTCATCCTAAGAAAGCCGCTGCCATCAAAGCAGAAGTTGAAAAAATTTTGCATGCTGGTTTCATTTACCCTGTTTTGCTAACTGAGTGGGTTTCCAATATCATTCTTGTCATGAAAAAGAAAGGAACCATTAGAGTGTGCGTCGATTATCGGGATGTCAATCATGCTTGTCCAAAAGACAACTATCCTACTCCCTTTATTGACCAAATTATTGACGATTGTGCTGGATGTGAAATATTTTCGTTCATGGATGGATTTTCTAGCTATGATCAAATCAATATCTGCTCAGATGATCAACATAAGACAACATTCATCTATCCCTGGGGCACGTTCGCTTATAGGAAACTTCCATTTGGTTTAAAGAACATTGGGGCAACTTTTCAGATAGCAATAGATTATGCTTTCAATGACATCAAGCACATTGTTCAACCATATCTAGATGATTTACCAGCGCATTCACGAAATCAAACTGATCACCCGATGCATTTGAGATCCATTTTCTTACGTTGCCGACACTACAAAATACGCCTCAATCCACATAAATGTGTGTTTTTTGATGGTTCTGGTCGTTTTCTTGGATTCGTAGTCTCAAAAGAAGGCATTCAAATCGACCCTTTGAAGGTTTAGGCCATTCTTGATTTTTCTGTGCCGTCAAACTTACTTCAGATCCAGAAACTTGAAGGAAAGGCAAACTTCCTAAGGAGGTTCATTCCAAATTACGCCGAAATGGCTAAAGTATTTACTCGACTCTTGAAAAATGGGGTTCCCTTCCATTGGGACCAAGTTGCATAAGCTTCTTTGGATGCTGTCAAGGACACTCTTGTCCGAGCGTCATTAATGTATCCTCCTAATTATCAAAATGATTATTTCCTATATATCATCACGACTGAAACGACCATTGATATGGTATTGGTCCAAGTAGAAGACGGAATTGAACATCTGATCTATTATTTGAGTCATAATCTCAATGATACAGAAGTTAAGTACCCATACGTAGAAAAGCTTTCCTTGGTAGCTGTTCATTTGTCCAAATTTTTCACCATTATATCCTACTCCCAAAAGCAAAAATAGTTTCAGATTGCAACCCCATGACTTATATATTATCACATCAATTGCTGGGGGGAAAATATTCAAAATGGATAGTCATTTTGCAGGAATTTTATTTGGAATTTATCAAATCCAAGTCAAAGAAGTCTTTAGTTTTGGCTGAGCTTCTCTGTGACCTTCCCTCTGATAGTACTGAAACTACGTCGGAACCATCAATTCCAGACGAGTCTCTGTTTCTGATCGGATCATCTAATCCTTGGTATGGGGATTTAATCATTTATCTCCAAACCCAAAATTTTTGAGCTAATACCTCTCACTCTGAATTGCGATGTATTCGATACCAAACCAAAGATTATCTGATCATCGGCAATACACTTTATCGTCGTGGTGTCGATACCATTTTAAGGAGGTGCCTCATTCATGAGGAGGCCGAAAAAGTGTTAAATGATTGTCATGTTGGGGCTTGTGGTGGAAATTTATCTGGATATGCTACCGCGCAGAAGATACTCCGCGCCAGTTACTTTTGGCATGCTATTTTTCGAGACTGCATCCTCGCGGTCAGAAGTTGTCATGCATGCCAGATTTTTTATCGTAAAATCCGCAAACCACCAACGCTAATGCATCCTGTTGTCTCTGCAGGACCATTTAAGAAATGGGGTATTGACTTTATGACCTGTAACCCTCCTTCGTCTGGGGGGCATGGTTATATTCATGACTTGTAACCCTCCTACATTCAGAAACACAGGACAAACATCTGCATTATTTTTCTTTAACCATGTTATTGCACGATTTGGGGTCCTACAGGCTATAGTTACAGATCATGGGAATCATTTTCGCAACCACATGATGTCTGAATTGACTGCCAAGTTAGGATTGTCACATGATAATTCTACTCCTTATTATCCACAATAAAATGGACAAGTTGAGGCTATTAAAATTTTTCTTAAATGTATGCTTCAATGAATGATAGGAGTTCGTAAAAGGAACTGGCATTTGATCCTATACTCCACATTGTGGGTGTATTGAACCTCGGGGAGAAACGCAACCGGATTTACTCCTTTTCAATTGGTGTATGGTCTGGAAGCTATCTTACCAATCCAATGCGAAATATCATCGTTAAAACTCGCAATAGACTTGTTACCTGACACCTCAGAAGAAGAAGCGTGTCTCCTTAACCTCATCCATCTTGATGAAACGTGTCGTGAAGCCCAATTGGGAAACGAAGCACATAAGAGACGTATAAAGGCGCAATACGACAAAAATTTCTAGCCTCGCATTTCTCAGAGGGCGACTTGGTCCTTCTCTACGATCAAGAAGCTGATGTAATAGGTACAAGAAATTTTGAGTCATTATGGCATGGCCCCTATATTGTCAAAAAATTTCTTTCTAAGGGTGCCTATGAGTTAGTTGATTATGATGGAATTCCGTTGGAGCAACCTAGAAATGGGTTGTATTTGAAACGTTACTATG
This sequence comes from Pinus albicaulis, assembly GCA_034641835.2. Classification (NCBI taxonomy): domain Eukaryota; kingdom Viridiplantae; phylum Streptophyta; class Pinopsida; order Pinales; family Pinaceae; genus Pinus; species Pinus albicaulis. Next base: position 208,518,716 of record CM076577.1, read on the forward strand.
CTTAATCATGAGTGTAGTAATTTTTTTGTATTATATTGTATATATGCTGTTGATTTGCATTCACTATCTTAATTTTTTTTAGAGTTTTCTTGACGTTAGTAATCCGCTTTACATTTCATTGCAGATGTATGAATCTTCAAAACCATTTGTTGGATATGCTAATGGTGCTAGTTGTAGTACGCATAATCTATCTTCTACAGTGTGGGTCATTTTCGCTCCGAATGACGAGTTAGTGAGTTTTCAAGGGATTTGTATTGGTAGATCGACAAACAATATCGCTGAGTATAGCGTGTTGATCAAAATTCTCTCTGATGCCATTTAATTTGGTATTAACCGCATAATCATAAGGTAAGGTTAGACTAACAACTTGTGGTATTACAACTTACTAGTATTTATACTGTTAGAAATCCAACACTGCATAGATTATTCCTAAGAGTTCGACTTTTGGAAAGACATTTTGATTGTATTCAATATCAACACATTTCCAGAAATTTGAACACATTGGTTGATTCATTAGCTAATCAAGTTTTAGACAGAAATTTGCAACATATGTAAAGAAAACATTCACATAATTGAATAAGGATTGCACAATAAACATAGGAAAAACTCTGAAATCATATAGATAGATAGTTATAGGTTTTTACAATTTTTTTACCCAAGACACATTGGTCATCTGACCTCAAAATGTATGCAAAATGTCATAAGTAAACTAATGGTGCTTGTGATAACATGCTATAGATCTAGCTATCCTATGAAGTAACCGCATCCAACTGTTAGGAACCCCAATAGTGTGTCATTGCAGTTGCATAGGAAGCTCTTCGGTCCAGAAATCTGAAATCTCGAAGGTCAAGTCTTCTATGTGCTGCTGAAGCCCAGTCAAAGTCTCAGCCAGATCAAGATCCTGAAGGACTACTCACCTGACAACCCTCTTTGCTGGCACATCTGCTTTGAGCTCCGGTTCCACTACTGGTTGAACACGACCAACATCTGCATTACATAAAACATTTAGTTTAAGTCTTGGGAGGAAATAAAAAATATAAAAACATTGTATAAACCTTAGGAAAATAAAAAAACATGGTCAAAACATTCTTACCTATTGCACCCCACTGAGCGCCTTATGGTAATGCTAAATCTGGATCTCCTCAAAAATAAACGCCTGCGTATGCATACTCATCGATGGCGACGATCTGTCGTCGGAACCAGACAAAGAATGTAGTAGAGAACATAATAGTCGATTGGCCAGCATGCCGACCCATGAGTTCTACCCATCTCTGCATTCGAGGATCTCTAGGACTAGCTATATCCAGTGTCACATGTTGTGGCTGCATTAGTGGAATCCGTTCCAAGGTGAAGGATATAAGGATATAACCATAACTGAAATTCTTCTTCCTTCCTCCCTTTGGTTTATTCAGTTGTTCCTTTATCTGAGATAGAATAGCTTCAGACCAGTTGAAGACTGTTGGCTCCATACACTCTAGCGCATACTACCTATACGATCTGTTCTCTACATGTAGTGTAACGGTACCGGCAAGCTTAGAAATCGTGAAAAGGATAGTTCTCAAAGGCAAATATCTGACATCCCAGATGTTTATTTTTCCATATTTTCTAGGTTCTGCCCTTGGATAGCAATACTACAGAATATAATCCGTCACTGTCTCTCCTCCAACTGTAGACCCTGAGAGTGAAATGGGAAAACCTCTCCTCGACAAACCTGTGAGAAAATACACATCCTCAGCTGTTATAGGAACCACTTGGTTCTTAATATGAAATGCCTATATCGCTGGATCCCATGCTCAAACTAAGAACTCCAAGAGTTCTATTTGTTGCCTTATCCCAGACAATTTGAAGTACTTAAGTAGTCCACAATCTCTTAGGGCTCTTACGATACCCGGATCATTCAAGGCAATCATATCCTATTTTTCATGTTCTCTTTCCCTCCATGTAATCGTCATTATTATCTGATGGAAACTTGAAACACAACCATAAGATCCATTAGATTCCATTCATTGCAAAAAACTAGGTCAATTTTGGGCATTATGAGAAAATCAAAAACTTAAACTGCGCCCAACGCACTCCCTGACAAGAGACAGTGCATTTCACATGCAAGTACACTTCACTGTACCTACTATGAAATGTAGGTTTCGACATTCAGGGGTGCGTTGCCCTCATTTTGGGCATAATTTACCCTAGGGGCCTTAAAACCCTAAAAATTTGCAGAAATTGGAAATGAAATGAATACTAAAGGAAAGAGGAGGTTCATGGCACTAACCTGGATCAAACGGCGACAAAATGCATGCACAGAAACGATCGCAATCAGCAGCTGAAGTTCGGGGGCAAAATCAGGTTCAGAGCTCCAAAATGCAAATGGTAACTATAGAATGGTAAAAATGAATAGTAAAACTACTTTGAAATAGTTATTTAATTATTTGCAAGTTAAATTTATTGCTATAACTATAGTTTTATTATGTTTTTATCGTGAAATAGGTATTTTTAATCCATTTGATGTTGTTCTGAACATGAAATACAACTGATGAACAGATTATTCGTGCAAATTTATTTCAAAGAATGACTTGACCACAAAGCATACTTTTTCTCCTTATTTTTCAAGCTTTGTTAAAAATGAAAAAGGATTTGAAGCACACTTTTATCTCTTTTTCGAGCTTCGATAACAGCGAAAAAAGAACCCCTGGAGTCTTTTTTCAGCTCTTTTCAGACTTCGATAATGTGAAAATATTTCCGAGGTCTTGTCTTTTCGAGCTCATAAAAGTAAATGAATTGATATCTACTTGGTATAAGTTTAACCCTTTTCCGGACTGAGTAGATTATTTACGAGAAAAGAATACCTTGGTTAAACATGACCAAAGAGGTTCTCTCAGATATTATTTTACACTTTTTCGGATCTAAGTGACAAATTTACGAAAAAGTACTTATGGAGTTTTCTTTCGTCCTCTTTTTTAAACTCTGTAAATATGAAAAAGGACTGGGCTATCACTGTCGTTAAGCTCGTTAAAACATAAAATAGCGACGAGCTTGTCGATCATGGTAAGAATTGAGTTTCATTCATCGCTAGACTCGTTAAATTATTAAATATCGATACTTTATTCACCCAAAGGGTTGAATCATAGATCAAGCAAATGTTACCCTCCTCAAGCTTGTTAAAAAATAAAGAGGTACTGGTCAAAAAATGACTGGGGAAAATTTTGGAAAAGTGAGCAAAATTTCTTTACGGTAGCAAGTCACTCTTGAACATGACACTTCCTTCACTCCATGTCCGTGACTGTTTGGGTTGGTAATCATCTTGACGGTTCATTCATACCTATGGTTCATCATACCTTCACTTCAGTTTTGGGTCAATGCTGCCAACTCATCATAGTGTCGCTGATATGTTCAAGAGAAGTCATCCAGTGAATAAACTCATCCTTCTGCAAATACTCGTAAACCTTCATTCTCCTGACCGTCGTCCCTTAAAATTGCTATATCAGGTCATACCCTTGTCTCCGAAATCAGTAACTCCCATTTCGCAATAAGGTGGCTTCCTATCATTAACAAATCAATATCCAAGAAGTTCACTTAGAAAAATCAGATTCCAGTACCATGAGGCTTGTTATAGCATCGACAAGATCCTCTCTTTCGGACCTTTGATCAAAATATTTTGTTTGGTGTTCGACATCAAATCATCTATTCACGCCTTACGAAATGTAATGCAGTACCTTGAGGGCCATTTTCATTAATGGTGGTTCTCTCGTGTTTGTTAATAGCTCACATCATTGGTTGGTAATCAAACGATGTCTTTCCATGTTCAACGACAAATCATATATTCGCATGGGTAGACTTGTACCCAAATGATCGAGTGAATGAGATAAGAAGACCCCGGATCTAGTTTCAGCCATTCGGGTTGCGATTTCAGGATTTTTGTACACATCATCTGTACGGTGACCTTACATACAGATTGTCATCCGAACATGGGCCTATATCTGTAGGCATATCTGCATTGGGCAACATTCCAATGTTGACGATTTTCTGAATTATGTACATGTTATTAGATTGTTTATGTGCTGAACATGGGAATGCCTACCCTCAGCAATTATGATCAAAGAGGATATATCATGATGTAATGTATTGAAGATTGATGCAGGTGACCACTCCGCTTCATCCCCAGCCCATCACAGTGTAAAGCATCTCAATCAAATGTTTTTATTATTTTGACCTCATGCTTTAGGGGGCAATTGTTATAGGTCAATTTGAGCATCATTACCAATGACCTGGTTAACTGGGCATCATCTATAGGACCAATGACTAAGGGTCTATAATCCCCTATCATTTCAAGTTGCTACATGCCCTAAGACAAGAACAAGACAAATCAAGCATGACTTTCATCAAGCAAAGGTTTCCAAGGTTTGAAGTTTATTATATAGCATATGAGGGATCACCAACACTGCCTCTAAGGGGACTAAGTGCGTTGCATATGCATGTAACCCCATGCAAGGATGATCTACAAAGCACTTCCCGACATCTATGGGTGCGTTGGTCACATTGGGAGCGAAATTCTCATTGTTCAGGAATCTCCACTTGGACAGTGCCTTCTAGAAGAGTTCACATGTGTCAAGCTTCGAATACAAGTGTCCATTTGACATCTACAAGATTGGGAACATGTCTTGCCTATTATTGGAAATTCATTGATTGCAAAACAACCTTCAGCTCCTCTATAAATTGAGCACAGATATGAGTGCTTGAAAAGGAAGAATTTGAGTAGAGAAATGGCGGTGGATTTTTAATTTAGAGTTAGATTTGTGTAACAGCTACTGGAGAGATTTATATTGTGATGAGACTAAGGATCGTTGCTGGAAGGGTCACTTCAAATCAGTCATTGGGTTGTAACCTCTCCTTCTATCATCAATAAAGAATACAACTTACTTTTCCCTATATGCATCTGTATTGGCTTTGATTTTTCATATTGCAAGATCTTAGTTGATGTATATGGTTTATGCTTTATTGATTTAGTTAACTAACTTGAATAGACATCTGTATTATTGCTATCTTCTATTGTTTTAGTGCTCTTTCTTGCAGGAAGAATTTCGCATAAACTGCTTGAATTTGAAGCTACAACGGAAGCGACAGAAGGAGCCATTTAGAAGTGCTTGGATTACAAGTAGGCCTCTAATCCTTTCTGTGTGTCTGCTCTGATTTAGGAAAGGTAGTTGTATAGTCTTTAATTTGTTGTTCTAGACTATCATCTGTCTAGGGAAGTGTGTTTTATCTGTAATTCCCAATTCTGTCCAACAATACTTAAATTCCCCATCTCTGATAACCTTCTTAGGCCGATGATCAGCCTCCCATACAGACTCAGTGGGACCTTGTATAAAGTCTTTCAAGTCAACCACCAGCTGAGTGTAAGACTTAGGCTTCCAGAACTGTTGTTTTAAAACATTCTTAATCTCTTGAATAGATGGATCCGCATGCTGGCCTATGTACCCCATGTACCAATCCAGGGCCCTTCCTTCAAAGGCGAGGGATAGCTGTAGCCTTTTTACCACATCGCTAGCCACATTCTGCGCAGTCCATATTGATTCCTCTACGAACCAAAATTGGTCCATATCTTCGTCTCCTAAACCCTTGAACGTGGGTAGCTTCATATGTGCGGCCATATCTTCTTCTGGGTGTGGTGGAGGTGTAGGGGAGTTCTTGCCCTTATGCTGACTCGAAGATGGTGTAGCTGGAGGACTAGTTCCTACGTGCGCAACCGGTTCTATTAATGGGATGCAGACGGATCTATCCCCTTCTCGGTTGGCTCGGTAGTACTTACCACTTCGTGTTGTACTCTAACTCTGATCAGAGGTCATTCATTCGGTGTGGCTGCACACAATTCCCTTTTCGCATAGTAATATTTTAATTAGTAACTGCAATGTTCACAAGAACTTACCTCAGAATTCTTTGAAGAACCTCCGCTCCACCTCAGAGTAGGATACAAACTGATCGATTGCGAATTTTGTTACAAATCCTCATAGTACACTATCCACCCAATGATCTACAGTGCGGTTGATTGTGTTTTCAGCCTTATCCAACTATTGAATCAGTTCCGCAATCCATTGCATAACCTGATCGTCTTTCCAACACGTCAAGAATTATACTAGCCTTGCTAGCCACTCCTGGAGTTTGTGCGCAAAATTCACAAAGAAAATTTCATATACTTCTATGAAAATATATTTGTTCTTCCACTTCTCAGCTGTTAGCTTCATGTTGCGATTCTCCTTTCCATAAAATTCCTGAATTTGTCTTTCGAACCAGTCTTCAAGCTCCAATTTCTCAGGTCTCCAACAGCCTTATGGCATTACCAATCTCTCTCTCAAAATGCTCCCGGTCTTGAAAATAGAACCATTTTTTTGGATGAGGGGTCCTAACCTGGGTTCAGAGTTGAGGTTTGCTAACAAACCCCTATACTACTGGCCCTTTTGGCAATCACCTACTTTCGCAGGCCAAGGTCTCATCCGAAGTAGTATGGGTGTGTGTTGGAACCAGGTTTCTGCACCCTGCGAGAGAGTAGGTAATTAAAACAGATCTCATCAAGTTCTACTACGTTCGCATAGAAACACACCTATTATCGAGCCCTTAACAACACAATCAACATATAAACATAAACAAAGCTACTATTACTGAACATATTTGATCAACACCTTCGCATCCACGTGCGCTTCAACAATTATCACCACAGAACATCACAATCACAACTAATTCATATATCGTAGATATAATCGTAGCTTATTCAAATAACACATAGGTACTTCAGTAATAAACGCAACCATTTCAGATAGCATAAAGGTACTTCAATATATTCCGCATTCATTAACATCCAAAACCAAGTTACAAACCCAAGTCACCGCCCGCGCACACATCCAGCGGGTTCCGCACACAGCAGGACTGAGGATCTCCGCACACACATCCAGCAGGAGTCCTTACACAAAAATACCCAAAACAGATCTCAACAGTTCATATGTAGCATCAATCTCACTTACTTACTTACTTACCCTTAGACTCAAACTATCCATCTATTTATATCATCATAGCCTGCACTATCCCATGGTCCGAAAATCGTGGTTTGTGGACTCTAGGTCTACCCTTTGACCCATTACAATACATTGGGGGCTTTGACCCACCCCAAAGCCCCTGTGCAAGTCCAATTACTACAAAATTATATAAAAAACGGAGCTAGGGGACCCTGTTCCAACAAACCTCCTTGCAGCCATCTACACCATATATTCTCATCCATGACTTGATTTAGTACACAGGGTCTCTGAGTCCCAAACCACCTAACTATTTCGGTTGCACTAGTTTCTCGCATGAGGCCAGTGCCCATTTCTGTACTTCTTGAGCCCATCTCTATAGGAAATATCTAAAGATGTTCATCATACTGTAGCATGCCAAATTTGGAGCTGCCAAGCCTGACAGTCGGTAAATCAGTATGGCTTGTAGCACTTCCTTTAGTAGGACCACTCTGCCTGCTATGTTCAGGGCTCGAAAGGACCAGGAAATTAGGCGAGATCAGATTTTTTTAAGGATATCCTTCAAAAAGGATGTGCGAAGGGAGTTCAAAACCAGAGGGATGCCAAGGTATTTAGTCGGAAGGACGCTAGTTTTGTATCCTAGAGTCCCGACTACAAAATATTGGATAAGAAAAAGGGTATTGAACAATAAGATGTTGGATTTTTCATTGTTTATCTTCATACTCGATGATTTCATAAAGTATGAAAGGATATCCTTAATTTTATTTTCTTCCTGGAGGGATACTTGGCAATACAACATGATATCGTCTACAAATTGTTGGTGGATAAGATGGAGGTCATTCCCCCATAGGGTAAGCCATTTGATATTTCCTAATTGAAGTGTAGAATAGATATAATGCCCAAGGCATCCCACTACAATGATGAAGAGAAAGGGTAATAAGGGGTCTCCTTGTCGAATTCCTCTGGAGGGGTTGAAAAATCAAGAGGGAAAACCATTGAGGAGAATGGATAATACAAGGCTGGAGATCAGAGAGGATACCCAGGCAATCCATCTTGGTTCAAAAACATAGGCTTTCAGAACACTAAACATGTAAGTCTAGCTGAGGTGGTCATAGGATTTGGATAGATCCAATTTAATAATCATCCCTTTGTGTCTGATTTTTTTTTAAGGAATGGACCACCTCCTAGGATGTAATGATACCGTCTAGGATTTTCCGGCCTTGGACAAAGCCGGTTTTCTCTGGGGAGATCAAAGTAGGCATAAGAGGTTTCAAATTTTTAACCATGATAGTGGATATTATTTTGTGAATGAAGTTACAAAGAGCAATCGGCCGAAAGCCTTGGGGCTCTTTTGATTTAGCAGACTTAGGGATTAAATCAATAAAAGTAGAGTTTAAGGTAGGATGTACCTGTTTGGATCTCATTTATTCCCAAACTAATTCCAGGATATCAGGGCCCATGAATTGCCAAGTTGACTGGAAGAACTCCATTGTGAATCCATCCGGTCCTGGTGCTTTTTACTTTTTCTTTTTGGGCCATTCCTTTGATCACTTCTTCCACTTCCTCTAGGTTGATACTCTGCATTAGATCCATATTTTGTTCTCTGCTCACCATTTGGGAGATATGTCTATTTATGCACTGTATTTACTCAGATCTGTCCTATTTGGGCTCTAAGAGGAGGTCTTGGAAGTGATCTACCAGTAGATTTTACATTTCCTGCAGCTGATTCCCTGCTGCATCTTTTAAGGAGAAAATCATGTTCTATTGGTGATATTGGACCATTTATTTATGGAAAAATATGGTATTCCTTTCACCTTTGTGAAGCCATTGGAATCTTGACTTTTACTTCCATAGGATCTCCTCCTGCTTTCTTATTTATTCTAGCTTAGTCAAGGTCTATCCTTCTTCAATGATCAAGGTTTCCATCCTTCCTTTCATGATCAACTTTTGTTGGATATGTTGCATTCGAGTTTGGAGTTGCAGGTCATCTTTCATAATGTTCCCAAATTCGTTCTTATTCAATTCATTGATATTCTTTTTCATTTCCTTAAGACACAGTTGGAATGTGTGCATGCAATTATGCCCTCGTACCAGGCTAGATTTCCACCATTCTTCCATTTTCACAATTAAGGTAGGTTCCCGAAGCCAAAAGGCTTCAAACCGAAAGGGTCGGTTTCTGGGAGCTAACTTGAGATCCATCTCCATTCCGTCTGGCGAGTGATCTGATTCCATGTAGTGGAGGATTACAACTTCAAAAAAAATGTATCTGCTAATTAGGCCTTCCGAAACTAGAAACATGTCCAATCTCGATGCAACCTGATTTCGCCCCCCTCTGCGGTTATTCCAAGTGAATAACCATTGTTTGTAGGGATATACACTAGTTTTAGATCCACAATCATTTCCAAAAAGTTTCCATCTCCTGGTCCTATCTTCTGATGCCTCCTCTCTTTTCCTCCAGGGATGTGATTAGTTTGAAATCCCCTCCTATGATCCACAACTCACCCATGCATATACTTATAATATTTCCTATGTTATAGATGAAGATGCTCTTCTCATTTGGGATATACTACCCATATACATTTGTGATAATCGCTGAGTCTCTTGTTTCCTATGTGACGAAAATGTACTGATAGGAGGCTTGGTAGACTTGTCCAATTGTCCATAAGAATTTCTTCTGGGTTCCAAAGGATCGCTAACCCTCTGATGCTCCCTCTCGCATCTTCTGCCACCACTTCATATCCTATTTGCATGGATCAAATGATCCAGTCTGTCCTCCGACACCTTAGTCTCCTGAAGCATCACTATACCAAGTTTTTCCTTCTTTATTATATCCTTTAGATTTTTTTGTTTGCCTCAGCTATTGAGGTCTCTTATGTTCCATGAGATCACAATCATTGGAAAGGTTTATTAATTTGGTGAAATACCGTTGAGAGCGGTATCACCCTTCCTGAGTTCACCAATAGTTCCCCTACCATCTAAATTGACTCCCTTTCTCGTTTTTTCCCTCCTTTGATAGTCCTCCACTTTCTTAGGTTCCCCCTGTTTTGGATCCTAGAGGGTCTGGAAGTTTTTGTGTCTGTTTAACCTGGTACTGTTCGAAGGTTTCCCAGTATATTTGTGTATGATGCTCTAGTATGAACCTCTCATCCAAGTTTTTTCCATTCGTGGAGTAGGATCTTTAGGACTTGCTCTTCATCGTTGAGGTCATCCTTTATTGCTTCCTGTGTTTCCTTCTCATTTGGGTCTTCTTAAGCCTTCCTTTTCTGCTTCTGATTGTGCTTTAGGGAATTTCTTGGTCCTGCTTCCTTTCCCTTCTCATTTGCATGCAGGGCTTCACCCACTTCCTGAAGGATAACAAATATGTTCTCATGGTTATGCCCCTTTTTTTTTTTTATTCCAAATTTTATTATTGGGGTTTGTTATTTTTTTCCTATGGTTCACTTCCTGGAATCCTTCTTTATCTTCTTGGGCCTGTCCTACGTCTGTCCAGCCCACTGGTCCTTTGGTCTCCCATTGATTGAGAGGGAATTCCTTGTAAAGGTGCCCATATTCATGGCATCTCCTGCACCAAAAAGGGACGTGCTCGTAATCAAGTGGTTGTTTCCATATTGCTCCTTGATATTCCAGTTATACTATTTTCGAGAGCGGTTATTTGATATTCATGTACACACATATCCGAGCGTACGATGTGTATCTTCCCCTCCGTGTGGCATCGTCAGTTTTGACAAAAATTCCTATGGAGTTCCCTATACCATCCAGTATTTCAGAATCCCATAAATCCATAGGGAGGGTCAAGAGTCGTACCCATACTGGATTTGCCATAAACTATTCTTGGTCTGGGTTGTAGCATTCTTCCTAGAATATCATGAATAATCCAACATTGTAGTAGAAGTACAACCCATTTTCAAAAATTATTTCCTTATCTTCCAGGCTAGTGAATATGATTTTAAAGAATCCTATGCCACCTAGTTTGATATCAATATGTCCTTTGGGTTTCCATTTCAGCTAGATCCGTTTTATGTGATATTTTTTTCACTAGCCATATGTCGATGAACTTACATATCAATGCATGGTCCTTCATATAAGTTTGATAATTGTCCAGCTTGTTCGCCGGAATGACAAAGTGAGGTTTCTTTGTTTCTCGGTGAAGGCATTTCCCACAGAGCTAGGTCTGCCAGCGCGCTCCCATACCTGACCTCCATTAGGGCTAGCGCTTGCATTGTTCTCGTTCTGCCTCCTACTTGCATCACCAGTCGTTACGTTGTGATAGGAGGGGATATCTCCCGTCCCAACTGATGTGATCATCCTTGTGGTAGGCACATCACCAATTTTTATGCCCTCTGAAGCATGTCAGACCTATTTCCTATAGTCTGTCACTGCTCGCTCGAAACCCTAACATTGAAAACACTCACCCTAGCTGAAATTTCATTCCTTCTTGGTGGGGGGTATTAAAGTCAATATGAATTTTTGTGTTATTGAGTGTGTTTGACATGCTAAATAGTTATTAACATTTATATAATACTAATTCACCCACCCTCTTAGTATTATTTTGGTTTCAAACACTAACATGAGGGGGGGTTGTTAATCCCTCAATTGTGCATGTGAGTTATTTTGCAAGTAATGAGATCAAAGATACCACTACAATAATAATAATAGAGTACAAGATACCAAATTCAAAGTATTCAAAATTATATTTACATAAATGGATGAATGAAGTTATAGGTCTTGTGGATTATTAGTTCCCTTGTAGACTTTTCTTTTATGAACCACAATCTTTTACAAAAAATAATTCCATATCGTCCCACCTTGCAACCTCAACTTAATCAACTCTAATGGATAAGGTATCAACATCAAGGCCAAATCAATATATCCACCCAATAATTAAGCAATAATAGAAACAAATAAATAAGTACAAATACTCAGATAACATTAGGAAATAAATAATAAAATAGTCTGAAAATATAACAAGAAGAAGCTCCATGCCTTGAGAAATAGATATAAGAATGAAAGATAACCATATTCAAGAGGGAAACCTCCTTTTACAAGAACAAATGTATAAGAATGAGAAGATATGAATTTAAAACTAGGTCACCTCATTAAGTATATATATAATAGAACAATTACAATTAAATATTCTAGGTGACAACACTAATATAACAATACAAATATAACCCACTATCTATGGATTTACATGGGGCTTTATGCGTAAAATAGGGCTTTGTCTTAGGATTAGCATGCATCTCCCCTTAAAACCAATGTTTTCCTCAACACTTGACTCACTAAGATTGTTTTTACATGAATAACTCATCTTCCCATGTCACTTATGCCATTGATAGGTTCTTCCACTTGATGAGGTACTCAATAATTGCTCAATTTCACTATTGCGTAATCCTTCCTTGTTTCAAGGATTGTTTCTAGTTTTAGGATGAATTTCCATTCTTCATTAATCTCTGATAAAATAGTTTGAACTGGGATCTTGTCACCCATTTCCTTATTTAAGCAAGAAACATATAAGACTAGATGTACACATGAAGATGGAGGAAAATTCAATATGTAAGTCATACTCCTAATCCATTTCAACACCTTATAAGGACCATAATACTTGGGTATTAATTTATTTTCCTTCCTTTGTTGCTTGAAGGACAACTATTTGTATGGCTGTAGCCTCAAAAAAATGTTGTTCCCCACTTTAAATTCCCTTTCATTGTGACGTTGATCCTCTTTTTGTTTCCTCTTGTATTGTGAAATTATCCATCAATAGTTTGAGAAGCTCTTGTTGGTTCCCTATGAGGTCCTCCATTACCGGAGCCTTTGAATTCCCTTTCAAGGACGATGTGATGGATGGAGGATGATATCCCTGAAGTGCCATAAATGGGGACATTTTTATGAAGTAATAAATGATGTGTTTTATTACCATTATGCAAAGGGAAACCACTTGACCCATTGTGTCTATTTATCAAATGAAAACAAACAAAGAAATCCTTCTATATATTTATTCACAATCTCAGTTTTCCCATTAGATTAAGAATGGTAATATGAGATATGAACAAAATGAGTACCGAAAGAAGAAAATAATTTAGTCTAAAAAAACCTATAGAAAATTGGATCTTTTTCACTTACAATAATATTGGGGATTCAATGTAATTTTTCAATTGTTTCCATGATTTTTGTCGCTATTGTACTAACTTTAAACGGATGAGAAAGAGAGAAAAATGGGTACACTTTTTCAGTTGATCTATTACTACCATGGTGACTTTCTTTAATTTATATTTGGGTGAGCATGTAATAAAATCCATTGAAACTTCTTCCCAATGTTGACTTGGTAGAGTTATTGGTTGTATGATACTCAATGTCTTGATTGTCTCCCCCTTATTCTATTATTGGTAGACCACATATTTATCCACAAACTTTAAATATTGATTTTAAGACTTCTAGGTAAAATTCCCTCTTGATCCTGTGGTAAGATGGGGAATCTCAACTTGAAAGCCCGTAAATCTAAGTGTTATGATCGAAGTGATTCAAGTTAAAATCCCTTTAACTAACCCATGCCTATGGAAGGGGCTACATAGACACCTAGGGGTTATAATAGTAGTGGTCGGAATCGACCTTGTGTCACCTGAGTATGAAACTAGACTAGTTGCCAATTCCCCTGGTTACCAAAAAAAAACATTTTCAAGAACCCTTAATGTCCTACTATAGGAGAAGTGCCTGATTCCAAAAGGACAATATGTTTGAGTTTTTAAATTCTTACATAAATATAGGCGATCTTGATACCATAAAAAATCAATCTTCCACACAAATTTATCTCATGCACTTGGATTCTATTATAGTTGTTGAATGATATTGCATATCTTATGATATTGCTTCCATTCTAACCTTGCTTCTTCCAACCAATAAATTTGGAAAGGAAATAACACATAGTAAAGGGATGATATATTGGTATACAATGGGATTCGAAAGGAGAAGTGCCGTCATGACCTAGGGTTTGGTGGTTTATGAGCAGGCTGCCTATGCCAGACCTTCCTCCCAGCTCTTGAGGTTCCTTACTACTCCTGGAGCGCCCAGACGCTCCCCAATAATATACACGAGCGGGGGGACAATAGTTCCCCCCACCTCCAGCTCGCCTTCAACAGGAGCGACGGCAGGGGAGTGATAACAACCGTCAGCAAAACTCTAGCCTGCTTCATGACACAACAGGGGCGTCTCCCACAATGAAATCAACCTCCATAGTAGAAGCAGCAGCGACAACTGTCACTTCTTCCACATGCATACCCAAAGCTACCACTAGAACTAAGATCGAGCTCCATGTGCATCGAATCAATGAAATAATCCAATACATGAAGGACCATGCCTTGATAGGCAAGTTCATGGGTTTCTGGCCCACAGAAAAATCCCTCTTAGGGTGGATATCCTCCAAATGAAAACCCAAAGGCCATATCAATCTACAACTATGTGCCAAGGGTTTCTTCAATGTGATCTTCACCTGCATCAAAGACAAAAACATGATCTTGGATGGATGTCCATACTTCTTCAACTCGGCAGGTCTATACTTGCGCAATTGGGTAGAACATTTCAACCCAGACAAGTAAGACATCGCTTGGGCTCCAGTTTGGATCAGGCTCAACACCCTTCCCCAGGACTACTAGGATGAGCCGACTCTTCGGGATATTGGCAAAGCCCTTGGAGAATTCATTAAAATAGCGGAGGAGACAAAGATCAACATACATGCAGCCTACACAAGAACCTGTGTCTACATGAACATCACAAAATTTCTCCCTGGCGAGGTAAGTCTTCTGCATGATGAATTTGAATGGATTCAGACTATAGATTATGAACATATCCCTTTTAGATGCCAGAAATGTCATCAACACGGGCACCTATTCAGACACTACCCCCTAAATCAAAAGGCTGCATAGAAAAATGAATCAAACGATCAAGATACCAAGGGGTTTACGAAAGTCACAGGAAGGAAAAGGCACAACAAGAGGTCAAACATAAACTAGAACAAAAAATTCCCAGCAACAAACAATGACTTTGAAGCATTAGCTAAACTGAATGAAAATGAGAACAAACCTCCCAAAGACTCAGGGAGATTTGCGCAAGAGACTCCCCAGACCTCCAAGATTCAACAAACCAATATCCAACCGAAATTCTTTCTGATCCCCAAAACCCCTTTGCATGCAAGGGAAAAATCAACAACGAAAGAGAAAGGAGCATCTCTGATCACAATACGAGAAGCAATGGAGGAATAACCAGAGAGCATTGACTTTGGGGACTTTGATACCACAGGGCTAGAAGAAGCATGCAACAAAAAATATTTTCAGTCTATCCCCCCGCACCAGATCCAGAAGCTCGAGGAAATCCTCTCCTAAGCTCAACATATCCCTTCTCTAGGCATTCAAGGAGGTACGTTCTTGAATACCAAATACATCCTAAAATAATCTCGCAAAAGAGGCAGAAAAATGGACTTGGAGAAAACTATCACCGCCGGAAAAGAGATGGTAGAATCAAGGAGATTCCCCTAAGTTAAGTTGATTTTACTATGTAATCCCCAACCCCCCTCAATGAAGACCATATCATGGAATATCAGAGGGCTTAATAGCCCCTCAAAGCACAAGATCATCAAGAAAATAATTACTGAGGAACGCCATGCAATACTCTACATGCAAGAAACCAAATGCTCTAGCTCTACTCTGGACACAATCTTTAAAAGACTATGGAAAGGATGCAATACCCTTACAGTGGATGATAATGGGGCTTTGGAGGGCTTGAAAATCATCTGGAATCCCCATGTCATCACCCTAGATAACTGCCATGCCAATAGACACTTCATTCAAGCCTCATTTCACTTGATTGGAACCACAATACATGGATTTCTCACAAACGTTTACTTCCCCCAACCGCTCCAACAAAAAACTAAGCTTCTAGACAACATTGCAGATCTAAACAGCCATTGTTCTCACCCTCTCTGGCTACTTGGAGGAGACTTCAACATGATAACCAACCTTCAGGAAAAAAAGGAGGAAGGCCTCACCTAGATATGGATAACACTGAGTTCAAGAACTTCATCCATGCTAATCACCTCATAGATCTCCAAACTTCCAAGAGGGGGAGCTCATCAGATCGCCTCTATACTGGACCATTTCCTCATCACGAAAGATTTCATACATTAGGAGGAGATATTCTAACTACCATCATGCCGACCTCCGACTTAGATCACTGGCCAATACAACTTCAATAGCTCAGACCGGGGGTGCCCACTCCTAAACCCTTTCGCTTTGAACACTGTTGGCTCACTCATCCAGGGATGAAATACCTTGTCTTGGATTGGTGGGCCTCCCTCACACCACCCCAGAGTACAAAAATGCATTAGTTCCAGATGAAACTGAAGATGCTCAAAGGAAAACTGAAGGTGTGGAACAAGACAACCTTTGGCAACATCTTCGAAGATCAAAGAGATTTGGAAGAGCAAATGAAGCAGCTCCAACAAAAAATCATATCTGAAGGACGTTCAAAAGACTCAAATAACAAGGAAAAAACTATAACATCCAAGCTAGAAGAGAGAAGAATCCTGGAAGAGACCCTATGGAAACAGAAATCCCAGATATGCTGGCTTAAAGAAGGAGACAGAAACACAAAAAAATTTCACCGCTCCACCATCCAGCACAGGATGCACAACAGAATCACAGTACTAAAAAATCAGAATGGGGAGTGGATAGAAAAACAAGAGGACATCACTGAGGAGTTGCACAACCACTTCAAGGATATCCTCTAAGAGCCTAATATCCATCGGCAAGAGGCCATAGGAATAATCACTCAGCACATACCCAAATTGGTCACTAAATATCATAATAGGATGCTTCTCAAAGCCACCTCATTGGCAAAGGTTGAACAATCGGTCTTCCAAATAAAGGAAGGGAAAGCTATGGGCCCAGATGGATACACCACCAACTTATTTCACTTCTTCCATCAAAGAGGAGGTCTGGAGCATAGTCGAGGAATCACGCACCACCCACTGGATTTTGCTGGCTCTCAATGCTACCTTCCTCACCCTCGTCCCAAAGGAAGACAATGCCGCTTCTCCAAGTAAGTACATATCTATAGCACTCTGAAATGTTATTTACAAAACCATTTCCAAGGTCATAACTAACAGACTGAAACATCTCCTTCCAATGCTCATATCTCCGGAGCAAATGGGGTATCTTAAGGGCAGGAAAATCCTTGATGGAATGATCCTAACCCACAAGGTCATCCACTCTCTCAAAATCTCTAAAAAACCTGGTATGCTCCTCAAAATTGACCTCTCCAAGGCCTTTGAAAAACTCAGTTGGAACTATATGAAGCAAGTCCTCCTCGCCTTTGGTTTCATCCATACCTGGGTCCGATGGATAATGAGCCTGATATCCTCCCCCTTTCTATCCATTTCGGTCAATGGAATTCCTTCGCCAACCTTCAATCCCTCCAGAGGTATAATACAAGGGGATCCTCTCTCATTCTTCCTCTTTATTATTATGGTTGAGGGCCTAGGTCACCTGATAAAAATCTCTATCCAATCATATACTCTTTAGGGAATTCCTCTCCACAATATACCTCCCATCTCTCATCAACAATTTGTGGATGATAATATGATAATGGGACACCCCTCAGTTTAGGAATATCGCTCCCTCAAAAATCTGCTTGACTGTTTCTCTGAAGCCTCCAGTACAAATGTCAACTATGAAAATCCCAAATATTCTTCTTCAATACTCCCCTCATCACTCAGCGCAACATCGCTCGCATTCTGGGCTTCACCATAGCCTCTCTACCGTCCAAATACCTAGGAGCCCCTCTCACAGATTCAACTATCAATCACACCTCCTGGAGAGAGTTGTTGGATCGAATGGAAACCAAGTTGTCTAACTGGACCCACCACTCTCTTAACATAGCTGGAAGGATGGTTCTCATCAAAGCAGTTATTCAATCTCTACCCATTGACCTCTTCTCCGTTCTAGCGGCTCCAAAATGGGTCCTCAAAGCTATGCACAACTTGCAAAAAACATTCCTTTGGGGGGAACTAAAGACAGAAACAAATGGGCTATAGTCAACTGGAAAGAAGTATGTTCTCTGAAAGCACAGGGAGGCCTGGGTCAAAGACATCCTGAGTACAAAAATAGCATCATGGGAGCTAGCATATGGTGGAAATGGGTATCTAATTTTCACACGCCTTGGAAAACTCTATGGGTAGCCAAATATGCAAGGAATTGGCCCAAGGAGGATCTAATATGGTTCAACATTGATCCAGGAGGATCCCAAATCTAGAAAGCTGCTAGCCACCAAAAAAAGCTGTTCCAAACCCATAGCTTCTGGGAACTATGCAGTGGCACTCAAGCCCGACTCTGGGAGGATTCTTGGCAGCAACTGCCCAATTTATCCTCAATATTTCCTAGACCCCTCTGGAGCATAGTCCTGCAGGCATGACATCAAAATTACATCTAAGACTTCTGGACCAATGAAATAACTGAAGGATACAGAACCTAGATTTGCACAGATAGATGGCAGACAGACTGGAACAACGAGAATCACAGAGAAATTTGGGAGGAATTAACGACTAAAAGAAGAATCCGATCCCAACAGGGACCCAAAATTATAAGATGGGGCCATACTCCAAGTGGAAACTACTCCACCAAAGAAGCCTACAATCTCTCATAACAGTTGAACCCTGGCCCCACCAATCAGATATGGAAGAAGATATGGTCTGACAAGCTCTGGCATAAAGTAGCTACCTTTTTATGGATGCTCAGCAAACGACGCATCCTCACTTGGGAGAATATTCCGAAATGAGGCTTTGTGGGACCCTTAGGATGCCCACTTTTCCAGAACGACTATGAAACCATAGATCACTTGCTGGACATCTGCCCAATAAAAAACTCCCTGTGGGAGAGGACTGAAATATTATGCAGACGATCCAATCAATACAAGGGAAACATCATCAATACCATCAGAAAATGGCTGGATAAACCCTACTCCAGAAACCTCCTAAATCGACTATGGCAGCTGCTTCCCGGCTTACTTCTCTTGAATGTTTGGGAAGAAAGAAACAACAAGATATTTAAATACAAAGCTTCCAATCGAGATCAAATTTGGGCCAAGCTACATAGTAACCTTGCAGAAACACTGGCCATGACTCATTGGGGTAAGGAAGACCTCCCGACAACTACTGCTGAATTCCATATTTGGAACCACTATAAAATAACCATCATCTCCCTTGTAGAAAAACTCCCCATAAATGCCAGAAGGACCAGCGCACCTGATCAATGGGATCCCCCTCCAGCCGGATTCGTCAAATGCAATTTCGATGGAGCCTCCAAAGGCAACCCATGGAATGCTGGTTTTGGGGGCATCTTCAGAGAATCCCAAGGTAAACCCCTTCTTTCCTTCTATGGAAACTTGGAATGGGACAACAACGATTCCATGGAGTTGGAGGGGCTCATCCAGGGCATTTCTAGAGCCATTGAGTTCAAATTTTTTCCATTGGAAATGGAGGGAGATTCGCAAATCATCACTCAGGCAGCCACCCATATCCTGCATGGTCCCCCTCTCCGCAAAGGTCTCCACAAGCTGGTGGCTCTCTAACTGGCTTAAGCTTCTAGAACAATTGCTACATAATCACAGGGCAATCACATTTCATCATGTGCGCAAAAAAGAAAACACTATTGCGGACGTACTAGCCAATAAAGGCGTGGAAATCGAAACAATGTTGTACTATTCTAACTTCTCTCAGATTGAGGATGATTCATTGCTCACAGAATGCCAAACTCTCATCCAAAAGGATCAACCTCCCCTGGATGCGGGTGACAGGACGCGCACGTATGAAACAACTTCTTCCCACGCACGGGCTCATGAAGACCTACACCGCCAGCTTTTACCTGGCATGGAACCTCCCCTCTGTGATCATTTACAATGAGTTCCATGATGCATCTGATCCACTGCCATACTCTGAATCACATGCCACAACATGCAAACTGCTGCAGCCTGCACCTATGAGTGTGTCACAATAATGTACAACATCTGTGCTTGTGCCACATGTCTTTAAAAGGCGAGGTCCTTCCTCATCGTGCATCCTCAAGCTGCTCCTGTTGGTTTCCAAAGCTCTCCTTCCCCCCTTAGTTATTTTGTTGCTGCATCAGTCTCTTCAAGTTTTTCACAAGAGGTGCGTCCTCCCCCCTGCGCGTCCCCATTCTAGCGGTAGGCAACCAGGCACCTACCCTGCTGCACATCCCTAAGGCTGTGCACTCCCCCCGATCTTCCTTGCCTTCATAGATCCCTCTAGTTGTGTGCTTTCAGTGGCAAACCCCCTCGCCGCCCCCCCCACCCCCATCTGCGCACCCCCCTTACCCCCCCTGCTACACAATTCTCATTTGCGCACATCATTTCCCCACTCCGCTGTTGAGAGTTCCCCTGAAGTGCAAGTATCTGTGCTTACCCCAGCCCCCAATCCTTAGCTGCTCCTCCCCCCCAATGGCTCCACGCCTTCACTAAAGGACCATCAGGGGAGGCCAAAGAGGCGCCTTCCCGGGATGTTATCAGTGAGGTGAAGACAACCTTTTGGAATCCTTCGAGGGCTCCTCTTCTAGTAGCCACGACAGGGATGCATCGCAACGCCCTGCACACACCCAGGAGGAGGATTCCCCAGCTCAGGAGACTCCGAGGGGTAGAAGGGGAACTAGAAAATCCACCTTAGCACACCAGGAGCATCCTCCTCCTCGCAAATCTGAGCCTCTTCCGGTATAAGAGACAACGGGGGAAGACACCGATGTATGGATCATGAACTTAAAGGGTGTTTGGGTGCGTGTACCGGATGTTGAGTACCAGGTTGCTCCCATTCTCTGTGCACCCGCCTCAAAGCCCCCGCGCTTGCCAAATGCTGAGGAGGAAGCCATAACACAGGAGGACGAATGCTGCACTGAGGAGGAACTTTTTACCGATGATGATTCTGGAACACCATGACTGCGAGGCCGCGCGAATATTTTTAGTTTTATGTTATTTTAGTGCATGTTATAGAACTTTTGTTTTTTCATGTGTCAAGGCACACCTTGTAGTTTTTGACGGTTTGAAGTTACTACAGGGCTGGTTTCCTCCCAGGAGGCAACCCCACACTTGCACTACTTTGAAAGAAATGAAGGCTGGTATTGGCTAAGCGCAACTTACCAAGTCAGCCTGTCGTCTATGTAATGTTTCTCTTTGAATTAATATATATTAAACTAACTTACCCAAAAAAAAACACATAGTAAACCTTCTATTTCTTCTTCTTTCCTTGAAAGTGCATTTGCTTCCATATGATGTTTTCATTTTTTGTAGATAATTTCAAAGTCACAAACTAGCATCTTTGTAACCCATTTTTGTTGCTCTTCTAAAGATAATTGTTGTTCCAAAAATTACTTCAAACTATCATGATATGCTTTTATTTGACATGTCCTCATATTAGGTAAGGGCATCATTTCTTAACTAATTGTAGTATGGCTAACATTTTTTTCTTATGAATTGTTTTGAATAATTTATTTCTTATAAGTTGGTTGTTTTTGAAGGCAAGGGGCATTCCTTTTTGCTTTAACTCTGCATCAATGCCATGACTGGAGGCATCACACTCCATAATAAAAGCTTTTGTGAAGTCAAGTGTGGCAAAGAAAAGAGTCATACACATAACATCCTTAATTTTTTAAAAGCTTTGGTTGCTTCTTGAGTCCAAGAGAATGCATCCTTATTTTGCAATGTTGTTAGAGGTGATGTTATTTGACCATAATTATTGACAAAATTCTAGTAATAGATAATTAAGCCTAGGAATCCTCTAATATTCTTCAAGGTTTGGTAATTGGCCATTCCATCGTTCCCCTTAAATAGGTTGCTAGGGAGGTTTCCCTAGCCATTAAGTTTGATTCTTCCCTTAATCCTCTTGCTAGAAATCTTATTGAAAGCAATCCCTTCACCCCCAGGATTTATGGTCTTCCCAAGATTCATAAACTTGGAGCCCCTTTAAGACCTATTGTTAACACAATATGTGGTCCCTCCTATCATCTTGCTAAATTATTAGCTCAGAAGCTTAGACCCCTCGTGGGTCTCACTGAGTCCTATGTTTAGGACTCAACTTCCTTTATCATTGAATGGAAGAAAATCAAGTTGGAACCTGGAGAGTTATTAGTAAGCTTTGACGTTGTGTCATTGTTTCCAAAATTCCCATCCAGGAAGCCATTGATGTCATTAGTCAGGTCTCAGATCAGAAAACCTTTAAATTAGTGGGTCTCTGCCTCACCTCGACCTTTTTCAGTTTCAAAGGTGAGTTCTATGAGAAAACTTCTGGTTTCGCTATGGGTTCCCCTCTCTCCCCTATTGTGGATAACTATTTATGAAATATTTTGAATCTAAGGCCTTAGCCTCTGCTCCATTCTGCCCTAGGAAATGGAATAGGTTCATGGATGACACTTGTGTCATTTGGCCTCATGTTCGCGATAAGTTAGATATGTTTCTGAGGCACTTGAAATCTCAATCTGATTCCATAAAATTCACGATGGAGGTAGAGGTGGATGGTTTCTTTCCTTTATTGGATATTATTCTTTCTAGAATGGATGATGGTTCCATTTTTCACCAATTTTTTTGCAAGAAAAATCTCTCGGAACAGTAGCTTCATGCTAGTTCTCATCATTTTCCTGCTTAAAAATTTGGTGTTCTTTGCACTCTTGCTACCCGTGCTCTTAAAATCTTTGATGACAGCCACTTAGAGTCAGAGAAATCTCATATTCTTGAGGTGTTTGAGAATAATGGTTATAGTAGATCTCAGGGCCTTAAGGCCTTTCAAAAATCCTATGAAGGGTTAAATGGTAAATCGCCCCAAGAGGATCCTATATCCAAAGTTCATTTGTCGTTTATCTAGGGGACTTTAGACAAAATTGCTCATGTCCTTAAGCGTAATAATATCTCCTCGTCATTCAAGCCTCTCTATACTATTAGAAACTCGTTGGGTTCCATAAAATACCCTATTGACCCTGAGGACATGAAGGGTGTTTACTTGGTTCCTTGTTCCAGTGGTAATCCCTATATTGGGGAAACAGGTCAGTCTATTAGACAAAGAATCCAGGAGCATGCGGCTGACATTAGGCACCATTGACCCCGCACTTCAGCTCTGGCAAAGCATGCAGAAAAATCGTGTCACCATGTTTGCATTGAGGACTCCAAAGTTATTGCGAGGGTTGGTCACTTCCACCATAGGAAGCTCAGGGAAGCCATTAAGATTGAGAGGCATGCTAAGAATCTCAACATGGATTATGGATGGAAATTGAGTAGGAGTTGGACTCCAATCCTCTCTAAATGATTTTTCCCTTCTCTGTTTGAGTTTTGGTCCTTGTCTTTATTTTTCCTCTGTTGTTTTTCATTTTCCTTTTTAGTTATAATTCATTTTTTTTATTCTCGATATATAAATAAGACTTTGTTATAATCTTTTATTAAAATAAAATAATTTTTTAAAATTGAAAACCTTATTATAATAATAATTTATATATTATAATATTATACAGCCCTCTTTTTATTATATTAGGTTTTTCATTTATACTTTTCTTTTGACTTTTTCTTGAATTAGGATTTAGGGTTTTTAAATAAATTATATTAAAATAAAATTAATTACATAATAAACTAATAAACCTTCTTTTAATTAAACTATTATAATATTGATAATTTTTATAAATAATAAATTGAAATTAAGTATTCTAAACTAACCTTGTAATTAAAGGCTAGTCTTTAACGGCTAGTTTTTAACAACTAGTTTTTATCGTGCTATTTCCAAACAATGATGCATCCTCACTATTTATTCTGTTAGATCGATCTTCCATTTTCACCTTTTCCTGAGGATGAACCACATTAGATGGTTTGAAACTTCGACCAAATCCTAATGATGTGATTAATCTGAAAGACATTTATCTAAATTATGGATCATAAAAGTCTTAGATCTAGCTTTATTTTTGTCGGGGTCCACTTTGACACCTTCATGAGATACAATATGACAAAAATATTCCATTTATGGAACCCCAAAGGTACACTTGGAAGGTTTTACAAATAGTTATTACTCTTCCAATAGTTTTAATACCTTATCAACATGTTGTACATGTTCTTCCTATGATTTTCCATAGATTAACATATCATCAAAAATACTAACACAATATTTCTGAGGAAGGGTTTGAAAATATAATCCATGAAGCTTAGAAATGTTGATGGCGCATTGATAATAGCAAATGGCACAACCAAAAACTTATAATGAGCTTCTTGTGTTATAAAGGCTATTTTGGGAATGTCTTGTTACTTAATTATGGTTTTATGATATCTTGAAGAGTGATCCAACATAGTAAAGAAAATTACTCTTTGAAAATCATCTACTAGTTCATTAATGAAAGGAATAGGAAAAATATCTTTGATGATGATTTTTTTGAGTTGTTTACAATATGGACACAGACGCCATGAACCATATTTTTTTCATCCATCACCACTAGTGAAAAGGAAGCACTTTGGCTAGGTTAAAAGATGCCAACCCCTAACATATCTTGAATCATATTCTAAATCTCACTCTTTTGTGGATATGGGCACCTATAAGGCCTAATTTTTGGTGGTACACTTGATCCGGAGTTATGCAGGAACGCAAAAAAATACGAATATAACCATAAATACAAAGATGCAGCAGAAATAACACTTCATTTCATTGATATCAAAGAACTGAAACATGCTTACAAATAGAATGGAAATAGACTAACTTGGGCAATGCTAGTTTATCTCTGAGAAGAGATGTGGCAGCCACATGCCTCTGAACTGTGTTACAATGAGGTTCAAAGGCCTATTTATTATTGAGAAACAATGGAAAATTCTAGACATCCAAAAACCTAACCCTAGGAGATGAAGTGCCAAAACTATGGGCCCTGTTTGGGTAAATTGGTACATCAACTTCCTGGGGACGTAACTTTGGCATACGATCTCCGTTTGACGTGCACAATACCTCATTAGAAATATCTATCTGAGGAATACAACTTTTGAGTGAGCAATATTTTTCAAGGACCCATGTTGCTCCTAGTTTTCCCAAAAAATGTCGTTTAGGGCCTCAAAACGGCTCTAGAAGTTCAAGACCCGAAAAATTGCTAAAAATAGTAAATTGTGCTGCAATTAAGGAAATTGAAAAATTGAAAGAAAGAATGGTGGGTGTCCAATTGGAATAGGTGGGTGGCCACCAATATCTGCCTGGATCAACACTTCATGGTTGCAAATGAATAGCATGATCATAAGGTTGAGTAGGTGGAAGACGCTTAGGCATCTCTATAAATACTTTAGAATGATTGTTGATAGCTTTATAGAGATCCATTAGAGAAAATATATAGGTGTTAAAGCATCTAGTGATCACAATAGTGTTATTACACCATCGTGTCCCTTTTGGAGTGATATTTTCATGCTGTGAAAGCTTATCACTTTATAGGATTTCTCTTGGATACCTCTAAGCTCAATTTCCTTGTCTTTTGTCGAAAACATCATGAAAAGATCTTGAAAATTAAGGTTCATTGTTCCCAATGATTGTAACCATTGGAACCCTAATACAACATAAGCACCACCCATTTGGATTGATATTGTGGGACTATCAAATAAATAATTCCCCATATTGAGTTTAATACTTTGATACTGCCCTGAACAATTTATGGTACCTCTATCTGTAATCATTAATTGAAACTATGCTGCTGGAAATACAAAGTAACTAAGAATTTTTGCTAATTTACTAGAATCAATCAACATTGTTATCATTTTATTTTTGATATATCCTACTATATCAAGGGATTTTAGAGTACTAATGGACCAAGCATTACAAGATATGATCAAAGTAATCTCTTCCAACTATAGAACATGTCATGGTTCAAATTATTGATGTTTTTCCTCTTCAAAATACATGTAGAATAATTTCTTCTCACCACAAATGTCCTTGTATTCCTCCACGTCTTTGTCCATATGCTGCTGTTGCGTAGTGGAGCCCTGTTTGGAGGCTGGAGACACAATATTATTCTTGTCCTGTGAGAGAATTGTAATGAAAAAAATTTCTTGGTTTGGGTAATAATATTACTACATTGTTTTGCAGTACTCAAGGAGATGGCAGAAGGAGGTACTACCTCTGATATCTTGTACGACTTATTTCCTAAAGTAATAATAATAGAACGAGGCCTAGACTCAGACATAGCATGTCGCTTCCACAGGTATGGTTGACCTAATAATACATCAGACACGTCAAGAGGAGCAACATCACACAATATCTCATTTGTGAATGGCTTGATGTTGTACGGAAGGTGACACTGCTGGCGGACGCATAAATCTCTTCCTTAGTTAAGCCACCCAATGGTATACAACTATGGGTGTGCTGTGGTCAGTAGGCCGAGCCGCTTTGAGAGCTTTGCTGAAATGAGGTTATTTTGGCTTCTGCTATCGATAAGGAATTGCAGTGGAGAACCCTTCACCCACATATGGGAATGAAAGTGGCACTCCCCCTCCTCTGGATCCTTAGGCTCATCCCTCTGGAGCCTTGTGGTGGAAACAATGGCACTGGGTTCTGCATCAATGATTTTCTTCCCTTTCTCATTTCCCTTGTCCGGTTTTGACTCAGGATCATAAAATTTATTTGATTAAGATGCCTTCATTTCGACCACCAACGACTCTTTGTCCCGACACATGCTTGTGTTGTGAGTGGGGCTGTTATGAAATTCACACCACTTCCTTGTGTCCTTCTTTAGATTTGTAGTGTTGTTTCGAGTCACCCTGCTTTGGCTTTTCCCCTTGTTCTATGGTTCGGGGGCGCCTTTCCCCGGCTTCGGATTCATGGATCCAAAGTCTCGCTTCTTCTGCTTGATCTTGGTTGCATATCGATATGCCGTGCCAAGCGAGGTAATGTCGAGGAACTCAATTTCCTCCTGAATGTATTTGTGTAAATAGATGTTGTACTTGAGCACCAAATGTTTTTCCGAATATTTAATACCAAAATTTGTGCGCAGGGTATGGAACAAATTCGCCAGCTCATGCACATCTTGATCCCTTTGTTGCCGCAGTGTGGTCCATTGGATGTACTTGTCATCATAGATCTCCATGAGTTAATATTGTTCCTTGATGCCATCTTAGAACGAATTTCTAAGTGGGTGTGATCAAGAACAAAGAGGGTTCCCACATGTCCTTTTTCTCACTGTAGGTTTCCCACCAGTCTTTGACATGGGGGCGGCTTTGAGGAGTGCAAAAGTAATCTTTTCTTGGTTGGAGAAATCACGGACCGAGAAATACCCTTCCAACAAACTCAACCATCTATCTATGGTGTCTGCATCTATCTGGCCTTCAAATACAAGATTTTCATAGTTGAATTGGACCTTGAAAGGAGTGGCGCCTGCAAAGTGGCTGCTGGATGTAGATGTGCCACTGGTGGGAAACCGTTGATGAAGCTGGGAAAAGTTATCCATCATCGCGTTCCTCTATTTCTCGAGGGGATCCTTGAGAAATATTTTGATATGATCTCCCACTCCCTCGTATTTCTTTTCTTCTGCCATGGGAGGTCGTTGGGTTTTGTGAGTCTGATCTTACAAGGGTTCAACCAGATCAAGTCCTAAATCCTTATACCCTGACCTTGTTGGGGACATAAAAAAAACAGAGAAAGAGCAGGCCGCTCTGATACCACTGATCTAGATTTATGCAGGAATGCAACAAAATACAAATATAACCATAAATAAAAAGATGCAACAGAAATAACACTTCATTTTATTAATATCAAAGAACTGAAATATGCTTACAGACAGAATGGAAATAGATTAGCTCGGGCAATGGTAGCTTATCTCTGAGAAGAGATGTGGGGGGTACATGCCTCTAAAATATGTTACAATGAGGCTTAAAGGCCTACTTATTAATGAGAAACAATGGAAAACCCTAAACATCCAAAAACCTAACCCTAGGAGATGAAGCGCGAAAACTATGGGCCCCGTTTGGGTAAATTGGAACATAAAATTCCTGGGGACTTAAATTTGGCATACGATCTTCGTTTGATGCACACAATACCTCGTTAGAAAGAGATATCGAATGAATACAACTTTTGAGTGGGCAACATTGGTCGATGACCCATGTTGCTCCTAGTTTTCCCAAAAAACATTGTTTAGGGTCTTAAAAAGGCTCAAGAAGTTCAAAACCCGAAAAACTACTAAAAATAGTAAACTATGCTGCAATTAAGGAAAATAAAAAACTGAAAGAAACAATGATGGGGGTCCAATGGAATAGGCGGGTGGCCACCAATATCCATCTGGATCAACACTTCATGGTTAAAAATGAATAGCATGGTCATAAGGTTGAGTAGGTGGAAGACAATTAGGCATCTCTCTAAATACTTTAGAATGATTGTTGATAGCTTTATGGAGATCCATTAGAGAAAAATATATAGATGTTTAAACATCTAGTAAGCACAATAGTGCTGTTACACCATCGTGTCGCTTTTGGAGTAATATTTTCATGCTGTCAGAGCTTATCACTTTATAGGATTTCTCTTGGATACCTCTAAGCTCAATTTTCTTGTCTTTGGTCGAAAACATCATGAAAATATATTGAAAATTAAGGATCATTGTTCCCAATTATTGTAACCATTGTACCCCTCATACAACATAAGAACCACCCATTTGGATTGATATTATGGGACTACCATATAAATACTCCACCATATTGAGCTTAATACTTTGATACTTCCTTGAACAATTTATGGTACCTCTATCTGTAATCGTTAATTGAAACCCTGGTGTTGGAAATACAAAGTAATTGAGAAGTTTTGTTAATTTAATAGAATCAATCAACATTGTTCTCATTTTATTTTTGATATATCATCCTATATCAAGGGTTTTTGGAGCACTAATGGACCAATGCATTACAAGATATGATCAAAGTAATCTCTTCCAACTCTAGAACATGTCATGGTTCAAATTCTTGATCTTTTTCCTCTTCAAAATACATGTATAATAATTTCGTCTTGCCACAAATATCCTTGTATTCCTCCACATATTTCTCCATCTGCTGTTGTTGTGCAGTGGAGCCCTATTTGGAGGCTGCAGCCACAATCTTCTTCTTGTCCCGTGGGCGAATGGTAATGAAAACAAATTTATTGCTTTGGGAAATAATCTTACTGCATTGCTTTGCAATACTCAAAGAGATGGCGGAAGGCGGTACTACCTCCGGTTTCTTGTACAACTTATTTCCCAAAGTAATAATAATAGAATGAGGCGTAGACTCATACACAACATGTCACTTGCACAAGTATGGATGAAATAATAATACATTAGACACATCAAGAGGAGTAACATCACACAACACCTCATCCGTGAATGGATTGATGTTGTACGGAAGGAGACACTGCTGGTGGACTCAAATATCTCTTCCTTGGTGAAGCCACCCAATGGTATACAACTATAACATGTGTGCTGTGGTCGGTAGGCCAAGCCAGTTCACGACCTCTGCTGAAATGAGGTTCTTTTGGTTTCCACTATCAGCAAGGAATTGCAATGGAGAACCCTTGACCCACATCTAGGAATGGAAGAGGCGCTCTCCCTCCTCTAGATCCTCGGGCTCCTCCCTCTGGAGCCTCGTGGTGGAAATGGTGACAATGGGTTCTGCATCAATGATTTTATTTCCTTTGTCATTTCCCTTTTCCGGTTCTGACTTAGGATTAGAACATGCATCTTATTCTAATACCTTCAGTTTGTCCACCAACGACTATTTGGCTCAACACTCGCTTGTGTTGTGAGTGGGGCTGTTATGAAATTCAAACCACTTCCCCGTGTCCTTCTTTGGATTTGTGGTGTTGTTATGAGTCACCTCGCTTTGGCTTTTCCTCTTGTTCTGTGCTTCGGGGGCGCCTTTCCTTGGCTTTAGATTCACAGATCCAAAGTATCACTTATTCTACTTAAATTTATGCTCAATCTTGGCTAGATATCGATATGACATGCCAAACGAGGTAATGTTGTGGAACTCCATTTAATCCTGAATATATCTATGCGAACAAATGCGGTACTTGAGCACCAAATGTTTCTCTGAACCTTTAATACCCAACTTTGTGCGTAGGGTATGGAACAAATTCATCAGCTTGTGCACATCTTGATCCCTTTGCTGCCGCAACGTGGTCCGTTCGATGTACTTGTCCTCATAGCTCCCCATGGGATAATATTATTCCTTGATGCCGTCTCGGAATGAATTCCAAGTGGGTGCGGTCGAGAACAAAGAGGGTTCCCCCTTGTCCTTTTTCTCACAGTACGTTTTCCACTGATCTTTGACATGGGGGGCGTCTTTGAGGAGTGCAAAAGTAATATTTTCTCGGTCGGAGAAATCAGGGACCAAGAAATACCCTTCCAGCAAATTCAACCATCTATCTACGACATCTCCATCTATCTGGCCTTAAAATACATGAATGTATAAGTTTACTTGTACCGTGAAAGGAGTGGTGCCTCAAAAGTGGTTGCTGGATGTAGATGCGCCATCGATGGGTAGCCGTTGAAGAATCTAGGCAAAGTTATCCATCATCGCATTCCTCTATTTCTCGAGGGGCTCCTCAGCAATATTTAAATAGGATCTCCTGCTCGCTCGTCTTTCTTTTCTTCTGCCATGGGAGGCCATCGGGGTTTGCGAGGTTGGTCTTGCAAGGGTTCAACCAGATCGAGCCCTAACTCCTTATACCCTGACCTCGTTGGGACATGAAAATAAATATAGAGAAAGAGCAGACTGCTCTGATACCACTGATCCAGATTTATGCAGGAACGTAACAGAATATGAATATAACCATAAATACAAATATGCAACATAAATAACACTTCATTTCATTAATATCAAAGAACTGAAATATGCTTATAGACAGAATGGAAATAGACTAGCTTGGGCAATGGTAACTTATCTATGAGAAGTGATGTGGCGGGTACATGCCTCTGAGTTGCGTTACAATGAGGCTCGAAGGCCTATTTATTATTGAGAAACAATGGAAAACCCTAAAAATCCAAAAGCCTAACCTTAGGAGATGAAGCGCCAAAACTATGGGCCCCGTCTGGGTAAATTGGTACATAAACTTCCCGAGGACGTAACTTTCACATACGATGTCCATTTTATGTGCTCAATGCCTTGTTAGAAATATCTATTTAAGGAATACAACTTTTGAGTGAGAAACATCCGTTAAAGATCCATTTTTCTCTTGGTTTTCCCAAAAAACATCGATTAGGGCCTCAAAAAGGCTCCATAAGTTTAGGACTTGAAAAAATGCTAAAAATAGTAAATTGTGTTGCAATTAAGGAAACTGAAAAACCGAAAGAAACAATGGTGGGGGTCCAATTGGAATAGGCGGCTGGCCACCAATATCCACCTGGATCAACACTTCATGGTTGCAAATGAATATCATGTTCATAAGGTTGAGTAGGTGGAAGACATTTATGAATCTCTCTAAATACTTTAGAATGATTTTTGATAGCTTTATGGAGATCCATGAGATAAAAATATATAGATGTTTAAACATCTAGTGAGCACAATAGTGCTCTTACACCATCGTGTCCCTTTTGGAGTAATATTTTCATGCTGTGAAAGCTTATTACTTTATAGGATTTCTCTTGGATACCTCTAAGCTCAATTTCCCCGTCGTTGGTCGAAAACATAATGAAAAGATATTGAAAATTAAGGTCATTGTTCCCAATGATTGTAGCCATTGGACCCCTAATACAACATAAGCACCACCCATTTGGATTGATATTATGGGACTATCAAATAAATACTCCCCCATATTGAGCTTAATACTTTGATACTTCCTTGAACAATTTATGGTACCTCCATCTATAATCATTAATTGAAACTCTGGTGCTGGAAATACAAAGTAACTGAGAAGTTTTGCAAATTTACCAGAATCAATCAACATTATTATCATTTTATTTTTGATATATCCTCTTATATCAAGGGTTTTTGGAGTACTAATGGTCCAATGCATTACAAGATATGATCAAAGTAATCTCTTCCAACTCTAGAACATGTCATGGTTCAAATTCTTGATCTTTTTCCTCTTCAAAAGACATGTAGAATAATTTCTTCTCGCCACATTTCACCTCTCACTATACTTGCTATCACAATTTACATATAGTCCCTTTCCTCTTCTTTTGTCCATTTTTTGAGGTGTCAACCTTAGCAGGTGAGTGAATCTTGGAGAGGGAACACAGTGATGGCTGTAGTTGTTAGTGGCCATCCTTCTAGTAGCCATTTTTTGTTGTTGTTGTTGTTGTTGTCTAGTTTCCTTGCCACATTGAAAGCATATTATAAGGATTTAGGTTCAAATAAATTCGCCTCATGTTGAGTGTTCTCCTTTAAAGTGCACATAAAGAGGTATAAAAAATCCTTTGGAATGTTCTTTACCATAATTCTTTGTTTGTGGAATTGTTGAATAACTAAACCTTTTTGCAGAAGATTTATCAATTGACTAACAAATGTGCACTCTTAATATCCTCACAATGTATTATCAATTCATTCCTAAAAATGGACTAAGTGATAGTAGAATCTTTTTTCAATTTACTAATCTATTGGTACTAGACAAATTTATTTGGTTCTAAGTACAAAGTTGCAATTGTTAACTATTGTAAAGTTTGCACTTGGTATAAATTAAAGAATTGATCCATTCAAAATATCCATGTTATAGGATCTTGCCATAAAAAAATTTCGCATCAATATTGGGAATTAAGTAGTCCCTTTGTGCCAAGTTGAACCCTTAATGATGTAGATTTGCATATGATGAATAATCATGATTTTAGGACTCAACATTTATACCCTCTACATTTTCATGATTTACTTGCATCTTGATATCTCCTTTATGAAGTCTCTCATTCAAGGTATGTAAGAACATGAAAAACATGAACTTTCATAATTATTTCATCTTATTTTCCATATTTTCTTAACTTTCATCCATCTTATTTTCCATTTCTTCCCTATTTTCACCTCGTTTTTTTTCCATTTGTACCACATAGTGAAAATATCTCCTTTTCTTCTTGAGTCATGGTTTATCTCTCTAGAGGTTTAATTGATGAATCAATATTTGGATTTCCCTTTATCATGTGAAAAAATAATAATTCTCCTCTTTTTCCTCTTTACCACAAGTTTTGAATCACCAAAAATAGATCTTCTAATCAAAAGTCATTTCAATTTTAACTTACATACCTTTCAAACCCTAATTTGGAGATTGACTAGATGTTCATAGTGTATCTCTAAAATTTGAGCTCTTGTGAGTCTAAATTTTGGCATCTAGTATCTCACATTTCTTCTTAAATAGCTGACATTTCACGTCTGAAAAGCCCCAAAAATCCCCAAATGACTCGTTTAATACTAATTTCAGTATTAGTTGAAAACCCTAACTTCCATGAGATATATCTCATGAAGTATAATTATTCAAAAAATTAACTTTTTTCCATGCATAATTTTCTGTCTCTTCTTAATTTAAATTTTAAAGTCTAAAACTTCATTAATAAAAGATACAATGAAAATTCCAAGATGACTCGTTTAAAATTGATTTTAGGACTATTTACGAACCCTTTCTTCTATAAAATATCTCTAAAAGTATAATGTAATAGAACCTACAACTTTGAAAACCTATACAACGACAATTTTCCTCAGTTTCTTCAAAGTTTTTCTGTATGGAAAATTCATAAGGAAAAAATTATAGTGAAAATTCCAAAATGGTTCGTTTAAAAATAATTTCAAGATTAGTCACAATCCTATCTTCCATAGGATATATATCCAAAAGTAGAATGGACTAGAAATTGAAATATGACCACCTATACCTTGATATTTCTCCTCGGTCTCATTTTTTTTTGTGTGGATCTTTCTAGAAAAAAGTTATAGTAAAAATGGTAAGATGTCTTGATTGAAGGAGTGAAACCTTGGGATCACAGTCTCCAATACCAAATGTTAAGCAACAAATACAAAAATAGCTTGAAAATATAAAGATAAAAAGTTCCACACCTTGATTAATAGATATTAGAGTGAAAGAGAAGCCTTGTTGACCTTATTTTACAATAGAACAAATGTACAAGAATGAGATGGGATCATTCTAAAACTAGGTCTCGTTTGTGTGTGTGTGTGTGTGTGTGACAATAATATAGCACTAATATAATTTTAATAACAATATATACACACACATACAAAAAGGATTTACACTTTTATGCTTAGCATAGGGCTTTATCTATGGCTAAAGAAATAGATAACATACTTCTATAGCTTTTGTCATGATTACTTTAGCCTCCATTGAAGAATTACCATAATAAAGCATTGAGATTTGAATCTAGAGAAAAGGTTAATGGATTGAAAGTAGGTTTTGCATCCATTCTGACATTACATTAAATATATTGATTTATGGCCTACCAATTGGCATTAGTGATTTCAAATTTAGCTCAAATGGCTTGAAAAGCATAAATTGGTCTATGTATCACTTATAATGGAAATATGGCCCTCAACACGAGTCATTTAGACAAATATAGAGTTCTAGGTCAATTTTAAAGCTCATTGATAAACCACTTGTAGCTTATGCACCTTCAAATAATACTACACTCCTACCTACAACATGAAATTGTTGTACACTACATATAACTATCTCCCTAGTGACATGTGCTTAAGGGCAACATTCTCATCGTGATTCAGTCTAATTATTAACTGGTAAGAAAATAAATTGATGGATTTTTTTGTCAGTGCTTTTTGTTCCCGACAAACCCTTCTTCTTCTTTTTTTCACTATTAATATGCATAGTTTTCATTTGATAACTTATAGGTTTGAGCATTATTCACATGTCATCCACAATTTCATCCTCCATTTTTTGTAAGCATGCATTCATCATGTGACTGTAGAATTTATACCCACTCTATAAAGAGATATTCATGCAACTTGAATTCTATTGATTTGAGTAATGGCCTACTTTGATTTATTGTCCATATAGAAGGCCATATCCCCACAAAATTTAGCCATCAAAGAACCTAATTTTCTTTTAGTCTTCTCATATGTGTTGATATAACACCCAATTCAATCTATAATTGTTTTGAAGAATTCTTCATTCAAAAAATATAGTGGAAAGTAAGAGAGTTTTACCCAAACAAGAATCTTTTCAACCTTTTCTCTCAAGGATAAAAACGAGTAACCCAATCACAAATACTAATAATGGTGTTATTTTAATGTCACAATCCTTTGTCAATGTGGACATTCATCTTCCTTTTTCCTAGATAGAAATATTACGACACCTTGAGCTAGTTATATGTGATATGCTAGTACTTGATGTTTGTGGGGAGGTTAGGAATACTATATTATATGCTAATGGTTTACCCTAGTTACCAATTTTTTATGGCAATGAAGCCTCCAAGGGTTTTCTATGCAAGTTTTACATGAAAATGGTTAAGACACATATTCATAGAAAAACTATCATAACTTTAATTTCGTGTAGCAGAAAAGGTTATATTCGATATGTGCATTTAACACCCTTAAATTGCACTATCTACAAAATTTAGAAATAATTCAGTAATAGTAAAACAATAACAATATAAATGAAGGTCATAGCCTAGCCAAGTGCCAAATAGTGTGTGAGACCCCATTTTTTTTGGGACAAGGGACCTCCTTCACACAATCATTTGAATTATTTTCCTATGGATGTGTGCATACCTAGCCCTCCCCTAAATTAAATTTTATGACCTCCAAGGAGGAAATATACGTTCTTAACCATAGTAGCTTGTAACATCTAAGACAAAATACCGATTCCTAGACTTAGAGTCCTAGGAAAATATCATATCACAAAATATCAAAGAGGTAAAGTCCCTCTAAATATGTCCCATAATGGGCATAACAAAATGCATAAAAAAAACACATACAAGCGTAAAGAAAATACCTAAAATATACAACACATAGAAGTTTTAGAAAACATTCAAGGATCTCATAGTTGTTGGCAGAGAGATGCCAACATTTTCATCCACAATCTCCCAATATTCTTCTAGTAACTCAAAAGCTCTTTTTTCTCTAAAAAAATTTAAAATATATTTTGAACATATTAATTTTGTAGAAAATCCACATAGATTCAAACTGATAATTATAATATTCTAAAACAATATACTTGAATCTACTCTACCAATTGCGGAAACCAATTACGATCGCGAAATCACAAAACATGAAAGAGGAACAATTTCAATCACACATTACACAAAGATTTCTCGGGGAAAGCCTCAACTAAAAACCTTGCTATTTTTATATTGCATAAATCAGAAAATATGAGAAGATTACAACTATTTTACCCAACCAGAGAAACCTTTACACTATCTCTATCTGTCTCAATGATTCCTAGACAATCCTGGTTCAATACTTAGCCAATCCCCCCCCCCAGGATCTCTATTTCCTTGTGCTGTTTCCTTGGGTAATTAGGCCCTATTAATTAGGGAAATTCCCAACACATACTGTGCAATCCATTAGGGGACTTCTCTAACTTCATGAACCACTTGTGAAATTTGTATGATTATAAAAATGATAGTACACTACCCTTGAACTCCAATCTCAATTGGGTATTTATTAGAACTGAAATGCATGAGTTATTTGATTGATCAATAAATGTGGTCAAGTCCAAGTTCCACTCTTTGACCTCTCACTAGTTCCTCCATCAGTTAGAACTAGTTAAGCTGATTTTAACTCAGATAAAATGAGTTAATTAATTACAACTCAGAATAAAATCAACCAAGGCTCCTATTTTGTAGCAGACACTCTACATGACTCAAGTTAGACCCTCAAATTGAATTAACTGAACCAACTAAGTCATACTAACTTAGTTAACTTGTAACAGTTGTCTTGTGATGTGGAATTACAATTTTATTCTAATTTAATTCAAGGGAAAATTAAATTAAAATATTTTCTTGTTGCCATTTTCAACACTCCCTCTCAACAAGAAAGGGATTATCTGATACCCCTATCCTGCCTCTATGGAACTCGAATTTTCCTCCGGACAGTGCCTTCATCAAAATGTTTGCATCTTGCTCCTCTGTAGAAATGTACTCTAGCATCATGATCTGCCTTTGCACACAATATCTAAGATGGTGGTACCGAATGTCGATATGCTTGGATCTATCATGAAAAATTGGATTAACAGAGAGTTTGATGCAACTCTAGTTGTCACATTAAATCACCATAGGATCCATCTGTTGACCAAACAAACCAAAAAGTATCTTCCTCATCCAGATAACCTCACAATATTTTTGACTAGCAGCCATGTACTTTGCTTCTCCTAAACTAAGTGAAACTTATATCTGCTTCCTGTTGTACAAGGAATTTGCTGCTGACCCAATACTGAAGATTCTGCCTAATGTGCTTTTCTTATCAGATAGATTCCTTTCCCAATCTACATCTGTGAAGCCTCGCAGATTCAATCCCTCTGTCTGCCTGTACCAAAGACCAAACTGAGTGGTGCCTTTGAGGTATCTCAACACATGTTTGGTTGCCTTCCAATAGAGATTTTTTGGCTTAACCATTGCTTGACTAAGTTGGTTAGCCCCATAACACATGTTCATTCGTGTGTTCACCAAGTACATAAGTGAAACCACAACCTTCCTGTAAATAGTAGCTTCTACCACTTCACATAAAGTAGCATATTCCTTCCTCCAATTCCCTGCTAGAGGAGTCTTAATGGGTTTGTTTCTCTCCATGTGAAACTTCTTTAGTATCTCGTTGGCATACTTTTCCTGAGAGACAAACAATTCCCCATCTCTTTGCCAAATTTCCAAACCAAGGAAATAATTAAAGAGCCCCATTTCCTTCATCTTAAATTCTCTTGTAAATTTCTCTTTGCAATATTTGATCAAATTCTCATCACTCGTTAGGATTAAATCATCAAAATATAATAATATAATCAATAATTTACCAGCTTCAACCACAATATGGTAAAGGTTCACATCTGCTTCACTTTTGGTGAAGCCCAAATCGGTGAAATAGTTGTCGATCCTGGTGTACCAAACATGAGGTTCTTGTTTTAGTCCATACATCACTCCCTTGAGTCAACACACATGTGACTCTCTATCAAAGGTATCAAATCCTTTTGTCTGCTCTATGCACACCTCTTCCTTAATCACTCCATTGAGGAAGATTGTCTTTACATCCATCTGATGCATCTTCCATCCCATCTGTGTTGAAAGTGCTAGAATAGATTTGATTTAAGAGTACCATGCTACTAGAGAAAAGGTCTCTTCGTAATCAATTCCCTCCACATAAGAGAACCCCTTGTCCACAAATATGGCCTTTCGTTTCTCGACACTCCCATATGTTGCTTGCTTCACCTTGTATATCCACTTGGATTCTACAACTGACTTGTCCTCTGGTCTTAGGGAAAATTTCCATGCACTATTCCTGATAATGGAGTCATACTCCTCTACCATGGCATCAAACCATGTTGGTTGTTACACTTCTTTCTCAAATTAGGATGGCTTAGTATCTACACTCTCTCTCATAATATCCATGTAGCTAGTGTACCTATCTGGGGAATTTCTCTGTCTGTGCTGTGATGTGGGTGATCCCACATTTTCTCTAGCACCATGCATCAACCTGTCAGCCTCTATGGTGCACTTACTTCCATCTCTAGATGTCTCTGCATGAGTGGATGCTTCCACTCTTTGCTCCTCTGCTTGTGGTTGATCCACATCTTGAGGTTCTTCTTTTGGAGCTAAGAACTCCTCATATGCATGCATATGAAGCTCCCTCTTAAGGGAAATTGACATGGCCTTTCCTTCATCAAATTTCACATCCCTACTAACCACTATCATCTTATTAGATAGAAGGTATACCTAATAGTTGTGAGGTGTATCAGTGTACCCAAAAAATATTCCCAACTTAGTTGTTGGTTCTAGATTTTTTTGTGCATCCTAGGTAACATGACACTAAATTGATGAAAATAAGATTTAAAGTGTGAAAAACTTGGCTTCTTACCAGAAAAGGCTTCTTCTGGTGTACTCATCCAGAGGATCCAATGATGAATCTTGTTTTTCACATGCACAAATGTGTTGCGTGCTTCCACCCACAAGTGCAATGGTAGGCCATGATCATGTAACATCGCCTGTGGAACTCCCACAATGCTTTTGTTCTTCCTTTCTGCAACCCCATTCTGTTGTGGTTTATGAGGTGTTATCAACCCTCGTCAAATGCCTTTTGATGCACAAAATTTATTGAATTCATTAAACACATATTCTCCACCATTGTCACTCCTGAGAGCCTTCACTTTCCTACCTGTGTCTTTTTAAACAAGTTCTTTGAACTCACAAAATTTTGGGAACGTTTGGTCTTTCTTCTACATGAAGAATATCCAAAACTTGCATGAAAAATCATTTACAAAAATCACATAATACCTGTGCTTGGCCGTGGAGGCTGTCGAGAACGGTCCACATGCATCTAAGTGAACTCTTTCAAGGATCTCTTGTGCTCGACTGTCCTTATCATGAAAGGTTACTTTGGTGAACTTACCCAATGTACACCCTTTGAATGTATCACACTGCTCAAGTGCACCCTTGGGAAGTCCTGTATAAATCTGTTGCATGATCTTCAAATCTATGTGGTGTAGATTGCCCAATCTTCTATGCCATAACTAATCGATGTCTTGGCTCTCCACCTTCTCTGCTTTCGTGCTCAAGGAAAAAAAATATTCTAAATCCAATTTGTAGAGTTTCTTTACCCAAAAATCGACGTTCTTCACCCATCCCATGGCTATGTCACGAAGGAACTACTTTCCTTTACTAAATATCACATTGTAGCCACGGTCTTCCAACATAGAAATTGAAATTAAGTTCTTCTTCAAACCACAAACATACATGAAATATTTTAATGTGAGAGGAGAACTAGACTCCCTATGAAAGGTAACTGTACTGATGTCGGTCATGCTATACCTCCCATCATCTCCCATCTCAATGTTCATCAGTAGGTCCTTCTCCTCCAAGTCATTGAAGAACTCTTTGTTGCTGGTCATATGGAATGAGTCTCCATATCTCGATACCACCCATGCATGCGATGATGGTGAAATCCAACTCAAATTTTAAAGCAAGAACTTCACTTTCCGCTCCTCCTAAGGGATTCTTGTCGGCCTTCTTGTGCAGACACTGCGTGGCATAGTGTACCAACTCATGATAGTGAAACATTTAATCTTCGACAAGTCCTTTTTTCTTGCCTGAACAGAATCTGATTTGGAATTGGATGACTTCCCTTTCCCTCTCTTTTCCTTTCTAGGCAAGGCACAATTATCCTCATCTTCATTCTTGGATGAGGATCCATCTCTGGCATTCTGTCGAATCTCTTCTTGCACCAAGTCGGACCACAATCGCTCCCACTCTGGTAGCCTTGCCCTCCCATTTACTGAATCCTGGTAGTTTTGCCAGCTCTTGGGAAGGTCTAGAAGTTCTAGGCTCACCATATCATCCTCGACAACTGTACTTTGGTATTGTGTCTCCCTTCTCCATATTTATTTTTCTGAGATTTTCCTTCAATGCCAGCTTCCTATGGTCGTTGTTGTTCATAAAAAAATCTGTTAAAGGCATTCCACATAGAACATGGAGTTGCCTTTCTATGGAGTTTCGAGACAATATGATCTCTAAACCATTCCAATATAATCCTTTTTTCCTTTTCTACATTCTTCTTCCAGGTTGCCAGACCTTGAGAATCTATTGTTGCAGGCTTAGGAATATAAATTTCTATGAACTCCTTCGGCCCATTTTCTTCCAAAACTTCTTCCATCCCATCCTTCCAAGTTATGTAATTCGAACTACCCTCAAGGGCATATTCGAGTCTCAATATAGAGAAATACATCCCGATCCTGTTGCTATTCCTAAAGAGTACATATGAAAATTCGATTCACCTGCACAAAAAAAAAATTGTATTCTTATATTCTAGAGTGATTCCTACTTAGATGCCATGTATAAAATCCACGTAGATTGAAACTGATAATTGTAATATGCTAAAACGATATACTTGAATATACTCTACCAATTGCGGAAACCAATTACGATATTGAAATCACAAAACATGAAAGAGAAACTATTTCAGTCACACATTACACAAAGATTTCCCGGGGAAAGCCTCAACTAAAAATCCCACTATCTGTATATTGCATAAGTCAGAAGATATAAGAAGATTACAATGCTTTTCTCCAACCAGAGAAACCTCTGTACTATCTCTATCTCTCTCACTGATTCCTAGACAAGCCTGGTTTAATACTTATCCAATTTTCTACCCTCCAGGATCCCTATTTCCCTGCGTTGTTTCCTTGGGTAATTAGGCCCTATTAATTAAGGAAATTACCAATCCATACTTTGCAATCCATTAGGGGCCTTTCTCTGACTACATGCACCACCTGTAAAATTTGGATGATTATACAACTGATAGTACACTGCCCTTGAAATCCAATCTCAAATGGGTCTTTCTCATAACTGACATGTGTGATGTATTTATGAGTGAATCATCATTTATCTGATTGATCATTAGATGTGGTTCAAGTCCAAGTTCCACTCTTTGACCTCTCACTAGCTTCTCCATCATTTAGAACTAGTTAAATTGATTTTAACTCAGACAAATTGAGTTAATTAATAACAACTCAAAGTAAACTTAACATGGGCTCCTATTTTGTAGGAGACACTCTACATGACTGAAGTTAGATCCTCAAATCGAATTAACTGAACCAACTAAGTCATACTAACTTAGTTGACACGTAGAAGTTGTCTTGTGATGTGGAATTACAATTTTATTCTAATTTAATTAAAGGGAAAATTATATTAGAATATTTTCTTATTGAAATATTCAACAACTTCCCTGTTAATTTCCATATAGATGTGTGCATAGGAAATGATAGAAAAAAATGCTTCGAAAATCTTGACTTGATCAAAGAAGGGTCTTGGAATTAGGTTCTACATGCCCATACATTGATCCTTTTTCCAAATCTATATGATATTTGAGTTTTCCAACATTCAAATGTGAGTAGTATCATGCTCAATAACCATCCTTAATAGGATCACCAAGGCCTTCCAATCTATCATTTTGTTCATCTCCAAACCTATATCATTTATATATGATATTTTAGAAGATTCATAGAGGTGAATTACTCCTCAAGTGCGATATAATATGAGGGTACCTTATAAAGCACTATAAAAAAGTTATTTTGGGTAAACCATTAAATTGTTGACCTACATTTTCAATTTTACCGTGGAGTAATTAGTATTCCTTCACATACAAATTTTATTTGATGTTGGACATAGAAAGGGGGACTCCCCTAATCCTAAAAATTTTAGGCATTTCTTGCTATCTATATGGCCCTAGAGGTAATGAAGGGCACATATCTATCTTTGCTGAGTCATGTAGCATTAAACCATTGCTTCACATTCCAATAGAGAGGTGTCTTTCTAAGTACTATATCCTCTAACTAAAGGGATAATAGAACCCCATACCTACTTAGTAAAAATAAAATAAAGTGACAAGTGATATGAAATTCTCTTTTACATTTGCATAGATGTAAATTCCAAGACCTTGCATTGCCCTCTTCTATAACACTTGCGATGTTAAATATTTATCTATTAAAGCGAACCACACATATATTGTAGATTCTAATGGATCTTTAAATTTGTAAATATTTCTCCATCACTAACCTAATACTATTGTTTCATCGTTAAACATAGCCCTATAACCTAAGGTTGATATGAACTACCCTATCAAGGGCCTTTTGGACAATAATAGTGTGTTGTTCTCTAACCTTGAGTATAGCTCTAAATAAACATCCAATTTTAGTACTTCCATTGATCTACATCTAGATCTTCCCATCATAAGGACCCAACATTCTTCCATCCATATTTCCAAATGTCAACAATAGTGGGGTCTTCCACATTGGCTAATGCAACTCTGCCTTTTTAATTTTTTTCTAGATTACACACTCAATGAAAAGCCTCGATTATGTTCCCTCCTTTCAAGGATGG
Organism: Pinus albicaulis; assembly: GCA_034641835.2. Taxonomy (NCBI): domain Eukaryota; kingdom Viridiplantae; phylum Streptophyta; class Pinopsida; order Pinales; family Pinaceae; genus Pinus; species Pinus albicaulis. Next base: position 208,561,722 of record CM076577.1, read on the forward strand.
TACCCAGGGTAGGCCCTAGAATATTTAGGGTACAAGGCATGTTAACAACTAGGCCTGAATCCATTACAATAATATATTTGTTAAGAGCTCAACATGTCACTCGTGGGAATTGAACTTGGGTGGGGAGGATAACAACATTCCTCTTCCACCCAAGCTAAAACAATTGATAATGTAAGTCGAAATTATTCATTCTATATGTTTATTAGGTTATGAGGTAATTCCTAGTGCATACCATCCAAGGAGCAATCCCAAATCTTTCCGTCCCCATATTTCTAAGCAAGCCAATTCCTAACAAGACAAAAATGGCATAGCTAAGACCTTCTAGATTATGGAAGCTGTTATCAAAAAATTGTACTTGATTGTGTGCTGATCAAACAATTCTACGTAACTGTTTCAAACCAGCTTTTGATTGAAGTTTAGCCTCTTCAGCCTGAGAGGGCTCTCTCAAAGGGGTTTATGATATTTGATAATGATAGTACTAGATGGCTAACTCTGTTTGAAAAGTAATTTGTTTTTTTTTATGATTGTAGGTTGAAAGAATACAAACTCGCTACCATTGGGCTTATGGAGTCAACAATCGGTATTTTCAGTGGCAAGGTTTCTTGACATGGAAGCTGAGGTAGATAGGAGTCTTTAACAAAGGAAAATCACACATAAAACATAGAGTAACACAATCATTTCATCACTAAAGGAAGTTAGAGCATAAATGTATGAATTCTGAGTAATAGGGATGGAATCTACTGCAAGTGGTAAAATTAAAGATATAGATAAAAAAAACATTAAAAACCCCACGAGAATCTCAAGTCTGTCAAGAAGAAAGTCCTCTATATTACCAATATAAGTCAAATATAATAAAGCAACATTTTGGTGCAAAAAATATCCAACCCATTACTACGTCGATGATTTGCCTTTAAATAGGCATCTGCATGATGGCTAGATTCATCTAATTCTTCCTATGACACCTCATATAATAGAAAAACATGTCTTTTAATAAGAAAATGACAACTACACCCTAAAGAAGACATTTCCTAGTAGGACTCAAACTCCTATTTATTACATCGTTCTACCTTATCTTTGAAACAGTTACATGTCAGTTACAAATAAGCATCACATGCTCGAATAGGCTGACATAGTTCATCACTACTTTACATATTAAAAATCCTCCTAGACATGTGGAACAAAACCCTATTTTTCAGGAATGCAAGACCTTTATCTTCAATGAAAGCTTTAGTTGACGAGATGTCTCCAGAACACTTTCTTCAAGTCATAAATGTTTGATGGTAAGGTCCCTTGATCTGTTGGAGGAGTGTAGCTGTCCAAAAATTCCATTAGGATACTCCAAGAACTTCAAAAACAACTTGTTACGAAAACAAGACAGTTTCGTAGTGAGCTTTCATAGCGTCCAAAAAATAGCTTTTGCACCCAAAAACTCTGCTCCTTTTCTGTTCCATGGTGTCAACCAAGTCATGACACATCGCCACCATTAATTTCCCTCCTTAAAAACTGTAAAAAGTGATTTTTCAAGCAAACAAGCTGCTACATAAATTTTCATAGCGTTTTCCTAGTTTTAAGCCTAGGAAATGCTACGAAACTGTGAAAAACTGCAGAATTTCCAAATTTCAACACTGTCTCAAAAAGGTGACCTCCAGCTGTAAAAACTTGGTCTTCAGCATGCCATGAGCCTTATAAAACATAATCAATCTCAATTTAATACCCCTATGGTGTTTCCTCTTCATTAATAATCATATGAGCTATGGGCTCCTCAACCATAGTCGTCTTTAAGCCCTTCTTCTACAACTGTTCATGAATCAATTCCAGTTGTTCTTGTAGGTCTTTGAATTGGTATTTTAGTGTCCTGTTCTTAGAATGTAAGTGCAGGTTCATTTTTCTGATATGTTTCACCTCTCCTCTCAATGGCTTAGTCCATTTGATCAGTTTTTCTGTGTTGTCCAAGGTCTTAGAGACACTTGTGACTCGATCCTCCCAAATCTCTTTCATTTTCTCAAATTGTACCTTCTGAACCTTATGCTTCCTTGCCTCTTTCTTCAAGACCGATATTTCATCATTTTCCAACTTCAAATGCTCCTTAAGGACCTCAATCTCTGTTTTTTCAATGATTTTCTCTTTTACTTTCGTTTTTTTTAATGACTAATTCTTCTTTTGCAGGTGAGGAATGGTCAATGATGCTGGGTGGTGGCTGGACAGTTTCAGTGACCTTTTGAGCTTCTTTACTGCTTTCTAAGACCTTTCTGGCATGTCTTGTCATTGGTTTCCTAGCTTGAAACATGAATCCTACATCTTCACCTTCAAACTCTAACTTCTTAGCTGTTTTTTCTTTCTTGAGTTTCTTTCCTCCCTCATTTATATCTTTAGCTTGGACTATGGGAGTTTCTTCAATATCAATAGCATGCAAAATGTCTTCTAAGTTACCCTTAGCCACTGTTTGGCTTCTTGTAACCCTCTTGCTGCCATGTTTGCTCACTTTTGGCTTTTGTTTTGCAGGTGTAACTTTAGGTGTATCAACCTTCTGCAATGGCTCTGTCTCCATGATCACTGGCTCAATTTTATCTGCCACTGAAGGTGATGGTATATCTCTAGGTTTAGGAGTTCTTTTAGGAGTGATGGAATCTACTTCAAAACCACTGAAAAATAGAAAAGATGACCAGTCTCTGCTTAATCTCTTTAACTCTTCTAATACCAACAACTTGATTAAACCATGATGAAAGAGTGAGGTTTCATTTCCTTCAGATTTATCTTGAACTTTGTATGAAATTTTAGCTAAGCTTCTGTATAAGTAAAAGGTAAATCAAGAGACCTCTTACCAACAAAATGTAGTAGAATCTCGAGGTGGTAGGAATAAACCATATGATACCTCCCTTCACAGGTGAAGTAATTCTAAATGATTAGTAATAGTTTTGAGAAGTTGTCTTTCATGTAGCTCCTTGGGATGGCATTTGTGAGATCAATCCCACTATGCTCTGGTTTGATAAATTCCTTACATTCCTGCATGGTGAACTTGAAGCCTTTGAACCATTTTTATCCTCCTCTAGGGATTCCTATTGCTGCTGCAATGGTCTCTGGTGTTACAGTGAGGTTCAACATTATCACCTTTGAAGTTGTCCCATTGAAACTGATGGCAAACTCCTTAGAAACCTGCACATGGCATCCTTGCAATCTTTGGAAAAACTGCAAACACCCTGTTCTTCTGAAAACTTCTAAGGCAGTTGGGTCTTCATTCAGAAAATTCATGTATGATGGCTCATATCTGAGGCAGTGGCCTCCTCTGTTGGTCTTCCTCTTTGCAACCATGATGCTTTTATGCCTTGTCTACCTCGCTTTATTAGTGACACCTGCAACTTTTGAAAATGCCAGCAACCAGCTTGGATTGGTGAAACAGCTCTCCAGAGCTTAGTAGCATGCAAAGATGAAGAGAAGAATGACAAATAACTCAATTAGGTAATGTTTTAAAGTTTCAATGACAACCCATGGCTTAATCATGACTCATACATGCTAAAAATAGTAATAATGACCTCAGCCATGACCATTGTACCTTGATTTAACCCTAACTGACTCGAATGACATCCACCCTAACACTTATAATCATTGATTGACACCTAACACTGAATTTGAAAAGACAGACAGAAAAACCCCTTTTCGTAGCATATTCAGTTCATTTCCGGGCAATTTCGCTACGAAAGTATTAGCAGTTTTGTAGCGAAAACTGCCTTTTTACTGTGTAAGATTATGTCAAATGATGTTTCACTTTTTCTAAATGATAATAGAAGCATTTATGATATATATAATAGGAAACCAAATCCATTCTTCAAAGATTAGTGGGTAAAAATATTTTTATAAGATAACATTATGCCATATACCTTCATAACCAAACAAATTTTAAAATCTCTTAGAAGTAATTGCTTTTATGAACCAATATATGTTTTTAAACCCTATTATCAAACATCCTTTGGCCATTCTCTTCAAATTTACTATATAGATTCCATTTGTTTTTCTCACCTTCCATTCCACAAAAATGAAAACACTATTTTCTTTTCTTTTTTATGTTGTACAACCTTCCAAAAGGTACAAAGGGCATAAGTGAAAGCAAAAACGTATTGCTTGAAGAACAAATATTGTAAATGCTAACCTTCTCTTATAGACAACCACTTATTACACCGTGCAATAATATTTGTTTTTTCCACCTTTTGATATAGTCAAACTTAATGTTAGAACTCATAATAATTTCCTTTTAACATTAAACCCAAATATTTGAATCCTTTGTTAAAATAAATGCATTGGAATGAGAATGTTATAGAAATTGCTTATTCTTTCCCTTATTGAGTTATAATAAAATTATTTTATGTATTTTTCTCATTGATTCCTGTACGAGTGGTAGTATTATTAAATAGAGAATTTCTCTTTATTTTAAAACCTATCTAAGAGTGTCATTTCTAAACAAGCAAGCATCATCTACAAAATGTAAGTGCACTATAACCAATACCCTTTACATCTTAATACCTTTAAATGATCCATTCATTTGTTATTCATTTATAATCCCACTCCAACATTGAACTATCATAAAAAATTCAAGGGAGACAAAGGACAACCCTTTCTAAGAATTTATATGGCTTAAAGAATTTAGAGGCTAATACATATATAAAGACATCTTGTTATCTAGTCTACCAAGGAAACAAAACATCAACAATGTGTTTAAGAATTTAAAAAATGTACAATTAACTCACCTAATCATAAGCTTTATCATATTACATAAATCATTTATCCCACACACACATACATATAGATAAAAAGAGAGAAAGAGAGAGCATCAAATTGATTTATTTTTTGTGTGTAAGTTTATAGAGTTTTCTATATTGATTATTGTGTGTATGTTTGCAACCATTTCAAAAGTAAAACACACACACACACATACGGTAGCCTAGAGGTAGAATTGCATATATATAATTATATAAACCACCAAAATTATTTTTTATGTGCATGTTTCCATGTGTTTGATTATTACTTATATTTGCATAGATCATAAGTTTGATTTATGGTGTATATGACTGCAATAATTTGAAAAGGATTATATACATATATTTTCCCTAAGAATAAAAAGTTTTAATTCTATCAAAGAGTAATAAAGTTACATGTGTATATATTGTATCATTTAAGATGCCCTTTAGGAAGTTGAATTTTTTTCACCAAAATATAAAGAGTTCCCTATCCATGGCCGATAAAGCCAAAAACCAGTCCCAAAGAGAAGTTGATACATAATGTATTTGTTTTTACATTTCGTGGATTTCACCTAATAAGTAAATACCCCCCCATCAATGGCTGATAAAGCCATCAAATAGTCCCAAAGAGAAGTTGAGACAATTTTGTTTTGTTTTGTTTTTACATTCAATGTGGTATATGAGCAGGTGAAAACAAAAAGGAATTGTAATATAGCCACCCAAAAAATACACAATATGGTTGTTAATTTAAGAGATATAATTATGGATTTAGTTCACCCCATATTGGGAAAATATGTTCATGGTGGTTGCCTCCAATTGTAATTCTCTAGTTGCCTTCGTTCAGGTCCAAACCCATTTTTGAGAGGGAGTTTGTAGCTATGTTCATGTGCCTATAGATATGAGTGTAAGGCATGTCAGTGAATTATGTTGATAAACACATTATTTTATTAAAAAGTGGTTGGATAATGTAATTTATCTATCTTGTTGTGCCATTCATCCACTTTATGGTCAAGATTAGAATCCCCATAAATATGGAGAGCTTCAATGTAGTGTTCTCTTGTCAATGTGAGGAGGAGAAAAAGAGCCATAAGTTTTGTGTGATTGCTGCTTACTTGGCCATTTCTTGCTAATAAGGAGAGATACTTTGTTATAGAGAGGTAGAGGATACCTCATGCTTCGCCTATGCTTAGGGAATATTGTGGTGCACCGTAAAAGAACCCCCAAGGCTTATTTGCCATTATGGGGGTTATTCTTGCAAGTTATGTCTAGCACATCGGGGGGGTATAGATTCTTTATCGTGAATATCAAGACTTTAAATGGTTGTTTTAATAGTAAGGGAGTCCTTTTTTTCAAATATTGCGTGATTACGATCCAACCAAATACCTTAAGCTATAGAAACAGGAAGTGCAATGAACTTATTTGGTTCTTTTGAGAAGATGTAATATTTTAGGTTTTCACTAATGGTCTGCTCCTCCTAGGTGAGGGAGGGTCCTTTGAGGTGCCTGATTTCATCCCACACTTCCTTCATGCAAGGGTGTGTGATGAAGAGGCGAGGGATGAATTCATCTTCCAAGTGAATAAAAGTGCATTTGATAGGGCCTTCAAAGGACTTTCTTTGTAGGTTGTCCCAAAGCCTTGTTGTTGAGGAGAATCCATATGAATAATATAGATTTTGTAGGGAATTTTAGTTTCCACAATTCCCCCCTACTAGGGTAGAGGGTGTTGCGCTTGATCATGTTTCAAAATGGAATACCCTGCTTTTTGGTGAGTGTGTTGTTGTAGGATGATAAGCCCAAATGAGTTAATCTGACTAATCAAAAGTGAGAACATGTGAGGATCTAACTGATGATATGTATTTGTTCCATGTAGCCTAAATATCTATTGGAAGCTACAGATCGAGAGTAGATGATGAGAGTTGGGGACTGATAAATTCTAGTATAATCGAAATTTGTGATATGGTGTAGATTCTCTATTTGTGGAGGTGGATTATGAGAGTCTTTAGGAGGATATAATTTTTTTGACTACCAATTTAGGGATCACTACCAATATGGACTGATGCTCCATTCCTTTTTTTCTAGCAAAGTTACCCTGCTATTAGTGGGAAATATTTGACAATAACTTTCCAAAAAATAGAGCCCTGTGAGTGGATTTTTTGATGGTATACAACTTAGTATGAGATGGGTCTTGGATTGATATATTTATTATATAGAGTGGTTCTGCATAGGTTGTCAACATGAATAAGGTCCCATGTGCTTTTTGACACTAAATCCATGGCAAAACAATGGAGATCCTTTAAAACCCATCCTCCAAGGCCTTTTGGTCATGAAATAGAGAACTAGAAGGATACGAATAGAGGAATTATTGAATCCTTATCACCCAAAAAAAATGGAGGTCCAACTGCTTTATCCTGTTTAGAGTCTCCTTGGGGATCCATGCCAATGTTTCCCAATAGAATGGGATGGCCTCTATTACTGTTTTTATTAGATCAGCTCGCTCGAGAGAGCTAGTGGTTGCACCAAACATATATTATTTTTTCGATCTTTGAAATGCGCCAGTTCCAATATGATTTGGAATATTTGTTTAGTTTTGAACATAACCCAAAGAATTTCATGTCATTCTCAGTTGGGGCATTCTGAGCTTGTATAAGAGTAGAGGCTTTTTGGTTTTATTTTTTTTTCCTAATTTATGAGCATACTAGTGGCCCTACTGAAAGTGTGGAGGATATATTCCAATGTTTGTAGGTAGTGCATATTCCCGTCAAAGAATATGAGGACATCATATACGAAGAGGATATGTGTGATATGAAAATAGTCATCTATCAAGTGCCCCTTGAAATCCTGGTGGGACATCAACTTGTAAGAGTTGGATGAGACTATCTTGCACCAGTGGGAAAAGGAGAAGGGATAGTGGGTATCCTTATCAAATACATATTCCTAAATGGAATAAAGGGGATATGAAACTATTTATAAGGATTGAAAGGGAAGTTGTGTTGTTGCAATTGAGAACCCAAATGATGAAAGCATGATGGAATCATAGGTGGAGGAGCAAGATCTTGAGATATCTCTTACTGACCCAGTTGAATGTCTTAAGGAGATCGACCTTGAAATTTCCTAGTTTGAGGTGATTTGTTGGAATAGTGTGAAGAACTTCATAATTGATTCCCATTTCTTAATGGATCTACCTACCCCAAAAAAATACAAATTTTTCCTTGGATACATGATCGGATATGATGTTTTTCATATGGAGTGAAATAATTTTAGAGATGATTTTGTAGATTTAGTGGTAAAGGGTGATGGGTCAAAAGTGTTAAAAAAGGGAAGGCTAATCATTTTTGGCGATGATGGTTATGAATGTGGAGTTGGAAAATAATTAGGATATGACTTGATTTAGGAGATTATTTGATGACTCTAGTTAGATGCTCCCCTAGGAAATCAAAGAAACACAGAAAGAATTCCGTTGGAAGGCCACCATAATACTCTACTTTTTATTCACCATTCTTTTTCTTTTTTCGAGGAGAAGAACCTACTTATTTTTTTCTAAATATATGATCAATGCAAATTGAGTATCCAAGAGGGGTGGATTCTTGCAACATAAGGCTATAAGTTGGTTTTAAATATATAAAAATGAATCAGAATCTTGTTCTTATTTTCCTTTTCCCCTTTTTATGTTGTATTAGAATTAAAGGGGGGGGGGGGGCATGCTATGATATTTGATCAAAATGTCTCCAAATTTATTTGATGGTAGTGATAGAGGAGGGATCCTCTAGCCGATGGGGGTTTAGCTTGAAGGGCCTTGGCGGCTTTGCTGGAATCAATGAAAGCTCTAGAAGAATGGGGTTATGATCTGATCTACCCCCAGAGGACACCCATTTCCTAACATGGATATTTAGGTCCATAATACCTTTAGAAAGAAGGAAACAATTCAACCTCTTTTTGATTTTATCAGCCCCCAGTTTGTTTTTTTGCAAAGTTTGCATGATTTTTATGGGTTGAATGTCTAATAGGTTGGCCTTTTATCCAGGAGATCCTAGAGATGATCCGACAGAGGGAATTTAGGTCTCCCCCTAGAATGAGAGGGTCATCCTTGATACATGATTGCACAAAGAAGTTGTCCCAAAATTGTTCGCGATCTTGATATGTACCATAAATATTTAAGAGCTTTAGATGGAGGTCCAATTCCCCCATAAATAAATCTATAACTAGACCACCATTTATCGGGAAAAATCATACTAGATTGAAGTTTTTGGATGAATAGCCTATGATTAATCCCCATGAGTAGTCATTCGATTTTGAGGCAAAAAAGGACCAGCTTGGGAGGACCGAGGTGAGAAGCTGTTCTAGTTTGAGACCATCCATCATAGTTTCTTGCATGAAGATAATAGAGGGATGATAAATTTATGAGAGCTGATAGATGGCTAGTTTTTTGACAAGGTCGAAATACCCTGTAGTTTAAGCATATAAGCTTAAAAGAGAAACCAATTGTGGGAAATATGCTCTAAAGGCCCTAAGGATTGATTTATGTCTGCCTTATTTGACCTCTGCAGAGGGTTTTTCTTGTGGATAGTTTAAAAAGGAGTGGTGACCCCGACTTGGAGACCTTTGGGAGCCACCTTCAATCGCAACCCTCGACTTCGGATTTGGACCAAAGAGGTGGAAGCTTAGGATATGGAGGAGGAGTTGCAAGAACACTAAGAGTGGAGGAAGTATTGGGAGGGAGGCAAAAAGTGATCTAGTATGCCTCTGATAAGAGCATGATCCAAGATATTTTCTTCAGTTGATGTTAGCATAATTTCTTGAAATAGCATGTAAAAACCATGTATGCAAACACTTAAAGAAGAAGAAACATAAATGATACCATAAAGATAATTCACACAATTTTTGATAACATAGTTCATCCAACGTGGATTAGGTCTTTAATTCCTGCTCAATAGTGGAGAGGTTGCTTCATTCATCTTAGAAAAAATGAAAATTAGTACATTGTAAAATACATCATTATACCTCCAATATTGGAAGTGACATGAAAATGGGCTACTCAGATCCAGAAATAGACTACACCAATAAATCCTCTCGAAATTCTAAGTAGTTTGAGTATAAACTTGACTATATTTTGTCACTTGCAACTTTGAACCTGTTAGAGTCAGTATCTTCATCCCTCCGTCAGAGATCAAATCTCTCTTGTTGCATTTCATTTTAGGTGTCTCATTTAGTTCAGTCAGCTGCATTCCATTAGGAGCATGGATCATTTGACGGAAGGGTCGTGTCATTCATATTCCTCATGTCTTGTACCTGCTGGCCTAGTTCTGTTCATCAAGATCATTTACAGTCATGATTGGTCTCCTGGTTAGCAAAGAGTCATTTTAGGGTTTTTAGTCGCATTAGGTCTAGGGTTTTATTAATCAGGTCTCAAAATGTCTAATAATGTCCAGTAGGCACATGAGGAAGCTTCAAATAAGGTTTCACTGCAAAAATTTCATCATCATAATGCTTGATAATGATTTTTCTTCAAAACTCTGTTTTGAAGAAAAATTGTCTATTTTATCCTTTTGTAAAAAATGCAATGTAATTTTTAAGTTCTTTAGTTGTAATAATGCTCCATTCGCAGCCCTGGTCGCCTTTGCCAAAACTTCATGCCATCCATCCCTGCAAAATAGACAAGAAGATCATTATTCAGTCAAAAGCACAAAAGCAAGTAAAACAGAGTTCTTTCGACAAAGTGCCAAAGTTTTCAAACATTATAAAGTGGGTTTTTTCAAATCAAAAATCAAAATTCTTTGGTACAAATATGATTTTTGTGTTTCAAAAATTCATTTGCATGCCAAAGATAGCATTGAGCCAAGGAAATCGTGGAGAAGTGAAGAAGCAAGTGTTGGGAGGTCGGACTGTGTGCAAATTATCAGGCGCGGCACACTGGGCAGTGGTCGCGGCGCATAAGCTGAGCGTGGCACACAGGGCTGCTCCATTGTGTGTTAAATTGTTCCGGCGTGGCACATCAGGAGGGCGCGACGCACTGGGCAATGGTCGCGGCGCATTGAGCCGAAACACAAATTTTTGCCATTGCTTCCAAAAACTCCAAATCGACTCGGTCTATTTTTCCCAAGTAAGTTCATGTGAACTTGTAATTGCCATTTACAAATGTTTGATGTTGATTTTGAGAGTTTGAATGCCAAAACTCAAACCCTATCATCTTGTTGAGAATTGCTCCCTTAGGGTTTTGAAGTTGGTGTTTTAAAAATAATTTTGTGACAAATACTCCATTCCCCCACCTTGTTTTTCCTCCCCCTCACTGTTATCTCATCACTACAGTCCATTCCCTTATCTCCCTACATCCCTAAAGCCACTCATATCCATCTCATTCCCATTATCCCTATCCCATTTGCAAAATTTCCCCAAATCCAAAGTTTTTCCTAAAAAAAATCAAGTGGCTGTCCCTTGTCCCTAAATTTGTTAAATCACAAGTTTTCAAAAGGCAAATTTCACTTGACAAAAATTCATTGTTCCTACTCCCTTATTTCTCTATAGTCCCTCCCATTTGACACATATTTGGAAATTAAATAAAAAACGCCCAGATTCTCATTTTCATCTCATACAAGCCAACATACACCTTGCATAGACCTTGGACATCATGGAGACAAAAACTGATACATCATATGACCGAGACAGTGATTCCACCACTGAGTTACATGCACCTAGAAGGCCTCATAAAGGTGGCAGACATGTGAGAGAGGAGCCCACCTCATTGACTGAATTGCAGGATTTCCCACTTGCCATGGCATGTTTCCAACAACAGTCATGCTATCAGTTTTGTGAAATGATTGCTAGGATCCGTTATCATCAGGATTTGGCTCGTTTGTTTGTATTGCATTTACATGATGGTCAGGTCACCCTTTCCGGTGTAACTTTCACTTTGACACCGAAAACTATCTCTCAAGCAACCGAAATACCGAATGTGGGTGAACGGTGGAACAAAAGACAACAGGTGGACAAAGTGCATTATGAACCATATATCAGGCCTAGCTTTGTGATACAACTCAGCAGAGTGTTCCCATTCTGGTTCCTAAAGGAATCCTATGCGCCTCTGATGAAACTCATTATCAGATATTTCAGTTGTGAGGGTCGGTTTTCATGCCTCTATGCCTACCATATCAGGTTATTGATGCATTTCACAAGGGTGAGGATGATGAAAATCCCTTATTTCATGTGCCAGAACATCAAGAGAATGACCACTCTCATGCAGAGGAAAAATCCCGAGCAGCAGTACAACAATATTTATCACTATGCACTCATCAAGATCGTGGTTGTACATCAGCTTGGATTGCAGGGTATTTCATGGGAAGATTTCATTTCCCATGATTTCTTCACCATTCCTCAGGTTCCTCTGAAGGTTGTAAATGATGTAGGTGAACCTTCACATCAGTATGGAGGTCAGGAGGCAGAGACTACTAGTGTGCCGACATATGTCACTTATCAGAGAGGCACTAGGGGATTATTTGCAGCAGCCCGGCGAGTACTATCTCCACCTGGGGTGGAAGGGGTCTCGTTGCCATCATCAGCAGCACAGGTTCAGGTACAGGACAAAGGTAAGAGGCCTATGCAGGATGAGGGGCCTTCAGGAGGCCAAGACACAGGTTTCATACTGATTGGTGAGGATTTGAGCTGTCCAAGCTCAAAGTTGAGAGAGACCATTCAGGAGCAGAAGGTTGAGATAGACACATTGACCGTCAAATTGTAGAGAGCCCAATGGATCATAAACTACCTGGAGCAGTGAAACAAATAGTTGGAAGATCATCAAACAATCATGGAGTTGCAAAACATCCGTGAGAACCGGCAAGCTGCCCAAAGAAGCCAAACCGAGATGACATCCATTGAGCGGGAGATTGAGGCTGATAGAGAGACTTGGCTTGAGAGGGTCAATATTCATCTTGAGAAGCTATTGGAGAAGGCCAACAAGGAAAATAACATGCTCAGGCACATGAAGAACCATTATTGGGCACAAAATCATGTTTGCAAGGCGCGGATCAAGATCCTGAAGGCAAAACTAAAGAGGGCACTAAAGCGTCGCAAAAGGCATGATAGACTCCAAATTATGGCCGAAGCTTCTTTGGCTTAGCATAGTGCTTGATGGTGGACATTCAGCCCAAATTTCAAGAAATTTGGGAAACTTTTTGTCAATTTTGATTTTTTTTGGCCTTAACACAGATTTTCCTGCCCGACGCGTAGCGCCACTTGGCGCGTGCTTATAATTGGCGGCTCCTCTTGAGTAAAACTTGATATTTCTGGATTTTTCATCAAAATTTATGCATGCCTACCCATTACCTAAGGATTTTGACAAGTTTTGGGTTGCCTGAAGGGTCAAAAACACCCTAAAAATGGCCTTTCTGCCACTTTTTGGACACACAGGAAGCAGTGTTGGGAGATTTGATTTTTGGAGGCGCAAATGGCAACAAAATTCATCAATTCCACTTGGGTTGGAAAGTAGACAGGCATAGATTTTCAACGAGCTATCCTACGCTCAATTTGGACTTCGGGAAGGCTCTCAAAATCAGCTTCAAAGTGGCGCGACACATAGAGATTTCAGGCGTGGCGCATTGGGAATTTTGGCCTAATTTTCACTCAGCAGTTCAGATTTTCGCCTAGTTTTGGCCAGTTTGAATTTTTATCTCCAAATGTGAAACCCATGATGTAACTTGATGTAATTTCATGACTTTGATGTAATTTTGGCACATTTTTACTCATCCAAGTAGATTCATTCACCAAAAAGTGAAATGTAACTGCATGAATCAGTTTCCTATCTTATAGAGGCAAGCTGTTTCATTGCCTCTTTTCCAGTTCTTAGTTTAGATCTTGTTGAAACAGCTCCTAGAATGGTGAGCTCGACCCTGAGAGGCATGGGAATGAGTTGGGCTTGTCTATATCTTGTATTTTCTCACTCATTTTTCAGGGTTGGACACTTGGGATTGCTTGGAGCTTCATTGTACATTTCATCTCTGCATTTTGGCAAAGGAATAGACCAAGGTTTGCAACACTCTTTGGGATCCATGTGGATCTATGTTTTTATGGTGTGTTTCTCTCTGTGATTTTAAGTTTACTGATGTTTCATGTGTATCATTTCCCTTCTCCTTTCTTCTTAAGTTAAACAAACAAGTAATAAAGGTGGAATTCATTAGATTTGCAGTGCTCTGCCTTGAAGTTTTGTTTAATTTTCCATGTTTTCAATTATCTGAAGAGGATTCTTGAATGCCTCTTGCTCTCTTCAACTCCTCACCGGTCTGATCTATCCATTTCATTCAATTCGAAGCATCAAAACAATTTCCTTCCTTGCCCCATTCAACCCTCTGCAAAACTGATCATTTCCCGGACCCAAAATCTGCCCTTTCCCTTTGATTCCAACAAAACCCCAAAAATCAAATCAAACCCTTTCACATATATACCTAGCCTAAAATTAGATTTTATTTCAAGTCATCTCAAGCCTCATTGATTATTTTTGCTGAGATTGACCCGGAGAGAGCCCTCTCCTGATCTGGTAGGGCTAGCTACCAGATTAAGCGTGGTTTGATGTTAACCTAGAATCTGCCTTCCTTCAGCTTGAGGTAGATTTAGGCAATAACAAAACCCTCAAATAATATTTTAGAATCAAAAGAATATTCCCTATAGGAGTATTCCTAGAATATTCTAGGGAATATTCCCCTTGAACATACCTTGTCTCAAAACTCGTGCCACATGATTATGCCTCTGTGTGAAATTCCAGATCTAGGTTTTGCTTCCATACCGGCTAGTCCTTTGTTTTCTCGCACAAATGACAAGGCTTTTAATAATTTTATGTTGGCATACTTTCAAACGAGGGGTAGTTAGCCCAACGGTTCACCTGGTATGTTAAGTTGACGATTTGACAAGTGGTTGTGGGTTCAAACCTCGCTAAATCCTACCAATATTATTTTATATATATGAATAGTGTGTTGGGAGTTGGCGGGTATGTCAATGTGGTGGCCACAAACCCGTCCTCTATTTATAAATAACTGTATGCTAGATGGAAGCACCAAAAACCGCTAATTTAGTACAGTAATCACTAACTTTTTGACTCTACTACCAACTGCAACCACAAATTTTGTTATTTGGGGGCCAATTTGATCACCCATTGGGTGCCACACAACACTATTTTATTGGGCTAGGTGGCTCCATACCATTGGGCCAAATACCACGACATACCATGCCTAGTCATGCATAGTCACCACCACATTTTTCCTGCACAATTCGCCACATCATACCTAGTCACTGGTTGTACTACCACACATGTTGTTGAAGGGGATACCACATGGAAAGCTGTGGGAGTGCCACATGGCACCCTGGGGTCCACCTACAGTTTTTTTTTTATTGTTTGACACAAAATTCAAATGGGAATAACTTTCACATACAACGTCAGATATAGGCATCGCTCATGCTGTTGGAAGTTGTCGCCGAACTCTACGATTTGATCCTGGTTTTTTTTATTTTTGAGGAATTCAAATTTTTGGCCTTTTGGGACCCTCTTGGTTCAGAAGGGGTGGGGGTGGGGGTGGATGAGATGAAAGGAGAAATTTAGGGGGAAGGAGGGATGGTGGGTAAAGAGAGAGAGGGAGGGGAAGGTAGGGATCATTAGTATGGGGAAAAAATGTTGGACATTGGGTTCAATGCTTCCCGTGTGTTTCGCGACATGGACTAATCACCTCTCGTGGATCCTAACTCTGGCGATTGTAGCGGAGACTAACGCTTGCGGGTTTCGGTCTAACGACAATCATGATTCCAACAAGTGGTATTAGAGTGACAGGTCTCGAGTTTGAAACTCACACGGCGTGCGTTGGGGGTAGATTGTTGGACATTGGGTTCAACGCTCCCCGTGTGTTTCGCGAAATGGACTAACCACCTCTCGTGGATCCTAACTCTGGCGATTGTAGTGGAGACTAACACCTGCGGGTTTTGGTCTAACGACAATCATGATTCCAACAAAAAAAGGGGGGAATAAGTATGAGATAGGGTGACAAGAGAACCATGGGGGGGGGGGAGTGAAGCAAGCTGGGAAGGGGGAGGAAACGAACAAGAAATGGGGGAAAAGAAAAAGGAGGAGGATGAATCGAGGGCGTAGGGAAAGGGGGGGTAATGAGGATGAAGAGGGGGGGGCCAAAGGAGGAGGGGAAGGGGGATTGCGAAAAAAATAGATGGGATCGAGAAAATATCTAGGGGGAAATTAATACCCAAGGCCCATAGAGATGGCACAACAAGGAACCGACTACTCCAGTTGATGTTGTGTGAATAACCTTCAATTTGTCTAGGATTGATGGTGGGACCATAAAGTTGAAAATTTCATTATGAGCCAATTCACAGATTGGGGGGGTCGAGGGAGGGGATAACCCATATAAGCCCTGGCTTAAATTATTTGATTTGGGACTGCCTGCCTGAGAAATTGATATTTGTGAATACGAACCCCAAGCATTTGCTACAATAGGGTTAACCTTCTTTTTTTTTCCTCCTTTGTCTGCAGCACAAGTTTTCCTTATGTGTCGATAAGAGTGACATCAAGAGCAAGTAATAGAATTCCTTCATAATATAATGTCTCTATGTAGGAATAAGCTCCTATTTTTATAAGCAGATGATTTGCTAAACCCTCGAAGAAATTTAATCCCACTAATATGTGGGCCATTCCCATATATCTTGATTTCATATACGAGAAGTATGCTTCATAGAAATGTCCTAATGTGTTGTTGATTTTTCAAAACACATCATGGGACCAATAAATGAGTGACAAACCCAACATACACACCCAAATAGGTGTGATATCCTCTAATTATTCCTTGGCGTTGAATTTAATGTGCCATTTCTTGAGAAGAATGACTTGAGCACCCTAAAACTCTCTATATTGAACGAGTGTGACACTACTTCTATGGTGGATTTTTTGATCTTGATCATCTAGCCTTTGTTGAGATTCAATAAGATGATGAGCTTAGTGAAAATTAAGCACCTTCACTAAGTGGGGCCCGCTGGCTATTTTTAGGTGTATGTCTATTATAAGTTTTAGGATGCTATTTGTAGATGGTTGATCAAGTTGGAAAAATAGACGAAATTCTATTTTTAGAATATTGGGCGAAATCTATTTATAGATTGCTAATCTAAAAATAGATGCATGTCGATTATTATTAGCCCTTAATAATAATCCGACAATAAATATAAACTTATTCTCTTGGAGCACTTTATTTCAGTGAACATATTTGGAAAATCAGTGGGTTGAAGGAATTATGCAATTCCCAGGGTGGTTGGTGACTCATGCATGGAGGACTCAGTTAGAACTGAAGTGGCAGAGTTGTGACAGAGTCAGAAGAGTAGTTATGGGAGTTGTTATTTAGTTTAACTCAGTTAAGTGAGTTAAACTTAGTTGTGCTAGTTGTATCTAGTTCTAAATAAAGATATACTAGTGAGAGTTTAGTGAATTAATTATTTAATTAATTCACAACTAGAGACTCACTTGCAAATGAACAAATAAAACAGTTAAATACTTGCATGTCAGTTCCAGTGGAGACCCAATGGAGAGATAGGTGAAAGGGTGAGATGGACTATCTGTTGTGACTATAGTGATGCATTCAATGCATCTGACACACATTGGAGATGCCAATGAGGATTGCGCAGTAAAGGCAAGGCCAATTTGAATTCATTCAGGGGTCTTCTTCAACGGGGATTGCGCAGTGGAGGCAGGCTGTCAGGAGGCAAGAAATTGGTGCATAGATATGCAAATTTTTGCATGACAGTGTGTAGTGATTGTTGATTGCAATGAGAGCTTGATGTAATAAGCTTTGTATGAGATTGTTACATGATCCATTGATATACATAATATATGATAGTTGGGGTTTTTAGCTTTAAGATTTCCCGTTAAACAACTGTGTTTATGTGCGATTGGTTTTGCTTCATATGTGTTTTGAAATTGGCGATTTAATTTCCGCAAAGAATTAAGTGGAAGGATTCTATATTTAACATAGGTAAATTTGTTATATTAGGGGATTCTGGTAATATACATGCATATTGTATAATTTCTACATGGTATCGAAGCAGTGTTAATCACTGGAGCTTGTAATCTTGAAGCGGTGTTGAGTTTTTTGCTGGTGGACAATTCGAATTTGCTGCAGAAATTTCTTGGTGCGACAGTTGAGTATTCATTGAAATGTCTTTCAATGGGTTGCGATTGGAGTATGCCCTTGAGGGTAGCTCTAACTACATAGCTTATAAGGACAGGATGGAGGCGGTGCTTGAAGATAATGGTTCGAAGGAGTTCATCGATAGCGATGTTCCTAAGCCTACTTCTAGTGATGCTGCATTACTTGACACCTGGAAAAAGAAGGTAGCGAAGAAAAGAATAATTCTGCTGGAAGGTGTGAAGGACCATATTGTGTCAAGCCTTCATGGGAAATCCACTCCATTTTCAATTTGGAAGGCTTTGAAAAATCTTTTCCAAACCAGCAACAACCATAGGAAGTTGGCACTGAAAGATAAGCTCATAAAAATCAAAATGGAGAAGGTCGACAATATTCCAAAAGATCTCACGAAGTTTTTCCAATGTAGGGATGAGCTGGGGAGTGTGATAATCACAACTGCGGATGATGAATTGGTGAGATTTTCTCTCCTTGGGCTACCAAAGAGTTGGCACAGTTATCAGGACTCTGTCAATGGACGGGAAAAAATGTCGGATTGGGAGCAAATTGGTCGGATCTAGTGCAGGAGGAGATAAGGCGAAGTACCAGGGATGGCTTTTCATCGAAGAATGATGATGAAGATAATTGCGCTTTGGCTACCAAATCAAGGAAAGGGAAGGGGAAGAAATCCCATCCAAAATCCGAGGCTAAAGGAAAGAAGCTGGATTTGTCCAAAGTGAAGTGTTTTCACTGTCACGAACATGGGCATATCGCCACTAACTGCCCACAGAAAAAGAAGAAAAAGAAGGCTGCTGGAGTTATAGTGGGTGAGGCCCTTACCTCACAATTTGAACTTGATTTCTCTTTTATTTCATGCTTGGTTTCAAGCGCAATGGGATCGGTGTGGTATCTTGATAGTGGTGCTTCCTTCCACATGACGAGAGACAAGGAGTTGTTTAGTGACTTGGAGGAGAAAGATCTCCAAATGCATATAGAGATGGGCGACGATGGTACATATAGTGCGACCAACATTGGAACCATTACCTTTGAGAGGGATTCAGGTAAACTATTTCTATTGAAAGATGTTATGCATATTCCAGTTCTGAAGAAGAACTTGGTCTCGGTCGCGATGTTGGAGGACAGACGTTATGACGTTGTTTTCAGCGAGGGAAAAGCTTTCCTGCGACATAAAAAAACGTGTCAAACCAAGAGGATAGGGATTCTGGTTAAGAATCTCTACAAGTTGGAGGTAGATGGATGTGCTGCAATGATGGGCAAATTAGAAGAAGTGGTGAGTCGGGATGAGGGCGAATTATGGCACAGAAGATTGGGCCATATTCACCATGGCACCTTGAAGATTTTACAACAGATTTATATTGGACTTCCTAAGGGTACTCTTGCACAGTCAGATAAGTGCAAGGGATGTACTATGGGTAAGTTTGTGAAGACCACCTTTCATGAGAAGGAGAACCATGCTTCGGTGATCTTGGAGAGAATTCACACAGACATGTGTGGACCTTTCTCGGTTGCTTCAACAACAAAACACAGGTATTATGTTATATTTGTTGATGACTATTCTCGTAGATGTTGGATCTTCTTCATGCAGAAGAAGAGCGGAACATTCTCAAAGTTCTGTGAGTTTAAATAATTGGTGGATAAGGAGTCGGGGAAGCAAGTGAAGGCTCTATGGATCGATAATGGTGGTGAATATATCTCGAACGAATTCAAATACTTCTGTAGGAAAGAATGAATTCGAAGAGAACTCATAGCGCCTCATAACCCACAATAAAATGGGGTAGCGGAGAGGAAGAATAGAACGATCGTGGGTGCTGCACGAGCTATGCTGCATGACCAGGGCCTACCAATGCACTTGTGGGCGGAAGTATGTAACACTACGGTTTATGTGCAAAACCGTTGTCCTCATAGAGTACTTGGCATGAGTACACCTGAAGAAGCTTTACTGGTAAGAAGCCTGATATTTCTTATTTGAAGATTTTTGGCTCATCAATTTACATTCATGTGACAAAGGATGCCAGGAAGAAGCTGGAGCCGACTGCAGAAGTTGGGATATTTGTGGGGTACACTGAAACACCCCATAATTATCGTGTGTATTTTCCAAATAGTCAGATGATTGTGGTGCGACGGGATATAAAATTCAATGAGGAGAAAGCCATGAAGTTGTCGCTTGAGAGGGAGCTATACTTGCATGCAGAGGAGGAACTTCTTGTTCCCAAAGATGAGCCTCAAGATGTGGATCAGCCATAGGAGGAGGATCATGGAGTGGAGGAGTCCACTCACGCAGAGCCAAACATTAGAACAGGTAGAAGGCGTACCACAAAAGCTGAGAGGCTGAAGCTTGATGCAGCACAGAATGTAGGAGGCCCTACATCACAACGCAGACATAGACAATCACCTGAATGATTCACTGGATACATGGCTCTCATGAGAAAGTGTATCATGACAGAGCCATCTTCCTTTGAGTAAGCAGCGTAGGAGCCCACATGGGTAGATGCCATGGTGGAGGAGTATGACTCCATTGTCAGAAACAATGCTTGGGAGATTCTTCCAAGGCCTGTTGGTAAATCAGTGATAGGTTCAAGATGGATCTACAAGGTAAAGAAAGTTGTTGATGGGTAGGTCGAGGCATGGCGCAACATTTGTTGCCCTAAAGGCTTTCGCATCGAGGGGATTGATTATGAAGAAACCTTGCACCTGCCGCACGCCGCATTCTTCCATAAGGACCATCCTCGTCGTCTCGCGTATGGGTTGGCACATTCATCAGATGGATGTGAAGACTGCGTTCCTTAATGGGATCATTGAGGAAGAAGTGTACATTGAGCAGCCTGAAGGATTTGAGATCTTCAGTAGCAAGTCACATGTGTGCAGACTCAAAAGAGCACTGTTTAGGCTGAAGCAAGCACCCCGTGCTTGGCACACATGGATCGACAACTATTTCACTAGACTTGGCTTCACCAAGAGTGAGGTGGATGCAAACCTATACCAAATTGTGGTGGAGGGTAAGATTTTAATCATTGTTCTTTATGTTTATGATTTAATACTAATGGGCGATGAGCAGTTGATACACTCATGCAAGGAAGATCTTGCAAAGGAGTTTGAGATGAAGGATTTGGGCCTCCTTCATTATTTCCTTGGATTGGAAATATGGCAGCGAGAAGGTGAAATGTTTGTGTCTCAAGGAAAGTATGCTCGGGAGATACTTGGTAATTTTCACATGCAGGACTGCAAGCCCATGGATACTCCTCTTCCAGGAAATTGGAGGAAATAGGATGCTACATCGGCAGATGTAGTGGATGCTATTTTCTATCGACAGTTGGCGGGTTCACTCATGTATTTAGTTAATACAAGATCAGACATATGCTATGCGGTGAACCAGCTTAGTCAAGCGATGGTTAAGCTTACCAAGCTCCTTTGGAAGGTAGGCAAGCATTTCCTGAGATATATTAGGGGCACATCTGAGAATGGCTTATGGTACAGATAGACGGATGAGGTTGAGTTGCATGGCTTCACGGATGTAGATTGGGCAGACAACCCAACCGACAGAAATAACACATCAGGAGGGGCTTTCAGTATCGTATCTATAGCAATTTATTGATACAGCTGGAAACAAAGATCTGTGGCACTCATTTCAGTGGAAGCAAAATACATGGCAGCAAGTCAAGTTGCATGTGAGGCTATCTGGATGAGGAAGATCCTGTTTGGTTTTCTCGATTCTCATTTCGATCCTACAGTGATACATTGTGATAATTAGAGTTGCATTAAACTTTCGATTAATCCTGTGTTTCATGATAGATCTAAGCATATAGATATCTGGTATCATCATATCATAGATTGTGTGCAGCAGAAGATCATGTTGCTTCAGTACATTCCTACGGAAGATTAGGATGCAGATATTCTGACGAAGGCGCTCACCAGGAGAAAATTCGAATACCATAGAGGCAGGATCAGCGTGAAGGATAATCCCTATCTTATTGAGAGGGAGTGTTGAGTTTCAACAAGATGACGAGCTTAGTGAAAATTAAGCACCTTCACTAAGTGGGGCCCGCAGGCTATTTTTAGGTGTATGTCTATTTTTAGACATGGTGAGCATATTCTATAAGTTTTAGGATGCTATTTGTAGATGGTTGATCAAGTTGGGAAAATAGATGAAATTCTATTTTTAGAAGATTGGGAGAAGTCTATTTATAGATCGATAATCTAAAAATAGATGCATGTCGATTATTATTAGCCCTTAATAATAATATGACAATAAATATCAACTTATTCTCTTGGAGCACTTTACTTCAGTCAACAGATTTGGAAAATCAGCGGGCTGAAGGAATTACGTAATTCCTAGGGTGGTTGGTGACTCATGCATGGAGGACTTAGTTAGAACTGAAGTGGCAGAGTTGTGATAGAGTCAGAAGAGTATTTATGGGAGTTGTTATTTAGTTTAACTCAGTTAAGTGAGTTAAACTCAGTTGTGCTAGTAGTATCTAGTTCTAACTAAAGATACACTAGTGAGAGTTTAGTGAATTAATTATTTAATTAATTCACAACTAGAGACTCACTTGCAAATGAAAAAATAAAACAGTTTAATACTTGCATGTCAGTTCCAGTGGAGACCCAATGGAGAGATAGGTGAAAGGGTGAGATGGACTATCTGTTGTGACTATAGTGATGCATTCAATGCATCTGACACACATTGGAGATGCCAATGAGGATTGCGCAGTAAAGGCAAGGAAAATTCGAATTCATTTAGGGGTCTTCTTCAACAAGGATTATGCAGTGGAGGCAGACTGTCAGGAGGCAAGAAATTGGTGCATAGATATGCAAATTTTTTCATGACAATGTGTAATGATTGTTGATTGTACTGAGATCTTGATGTACTAAGATTTGTATGAGATTATTACATGATCCATTAATATACGTAATAAATGATAGTTGGGGTTTTTAGCTTTAAGCTTTCTCGTTAAACAACTGTGTTTATGTGTGATTGATTTTGCTTCATATGTGTTTTGCAATTGGCTATTTAATTTCCGCAAATAATTAAGTGGAAGGATTCTGTAATTAACATAAGAAAATTTGTTAGATCAGGGGAGTCCAGTAATATAAATGCATCTTGTATAATTTCTATAGCCTTTGGATAAGAGGAGGGAACAATTATCATAACCTATAAAAGCAGAACATTCTCCTTTGTCCACCTCTGCTGAATTTCCATTGACATCCATTTACTGGAAAAGTGATTGACCTCAATATATTCCTCAATGGACCTGTTAGGGTCCCGTGATTTGGCCGATTGGTGAGCCAAATGACGATGTAACATCAAACCAAGCTTTGGAGCCCAAGGACCTAGCCTTCCTGGACTCAGAGAGGGCTCTCTCTATTATATAAAAGATATCGGTGTGTTTGCTTATGGTGTTCTGATATTAGGCTAGTTATGAAGTGAGTTTTTGATTTTTGGTTTTTTAAGTTTGTGAGGGATAAAACTGATCAAAGATATAACATGGGTAACAAGAAGTTAGATTAACTGGGCTATGGGGTCAAAAAGGTCAAGGAAGCTATCAGATGATGATACAAGGCTGCTGTAGGGCCGATTTGATTCAAGGTAGAAAGGATCTTCAGGAAAAATGGAGTAAATGGACATCAAGTTTGTGAATAAAAAATAGTTTCAAGCATCACTGGTTTAATAGATAACATAAACATGGTAAAGAAAACTCTTAATCATGCAACATGTAACTATAAACTAATCAACACATCGAAACAAACATTCCAGCCATGCATAGAAGTATAAGACCCTCTAACTTTGGGAAATGGCTATCAGAATCTCGGGAAAACACTTAAGATGGACTAAAAACTCAAAATACTATGCCGGAACGCCTAAACACAATCTTTAAGTTATTGGGCACTTTGACAAACAAGCTTTCATAGTTTTAGGCAAAGGGCTAGATCGGGACTAGGCCTCCTTGGTTCAACAAGATGATAGGCTAATTAGTCAAAGAGATAGTTTTATGGACAGAACTATGGACAGTCATAGGTAAGCAGGGCACACCATACATCCTAATCAATATGCATAGAACTTATAAATAAAACTAGCAACAATATCCTTAAGTTACTAAAGAGCAGTTAAGAATTCTTTAGTACAACTAAGGAAGAAGAAAACATAAAAGCTATGAAGATTCAGGAATTTTGAGGTGCCTCCATGGGCATATCTCAAACTTAATCTCTAATGATCTATAGTAGCAAGAAGCATGTATCATGAATGAAAACTAGAAGACAACAACAAAGCAAGAAACACTATACCATTCTACCATGTCATGGAATCCATCAACAATCCTTCATCATTCATCAAAAGCATCCAAGAGGCAGTTCAAAATCATAACACAAGTATGTTCTTCAAAGCTCATATGACCAATATATTGATTCTTCTCTCAAGTTCAGCCTTGTTTTACAATGAAAGCCTTTGGAATATATAGGCTCAAGTGAGGAAAACCTCATGGTGCAACTAGCTATCCCATTGGCCTAATCAAAATATCTAAACTTGTCCTTGAGGCTTTGCAAAGCCCAAGGCACAAAATATCCCATAAAATATCTAAAAAATTCTAAAAATGGAAATTATATTGACTTTGCACCATTTTCCAAGTGCAAAAATAGCTAAACGCACATTTGGAAAAGGCAGATTTTTGAGGTTCAAAAATTACAAAAATACTTCAAATTTATATCAGGAAAAAGGTCCCCTGACTTGCCGGAAACATTTGGCAGCCTTCCCAGTGTCGAAACAGGGCTCATGATGGCCCGTTGGAAATCTCTCTGTGTCTACTTTTTGGCGCAACTGAAATCACCTCAATCTGATGCCTGGAAGCCTTCCAAATCTGTACCTGTGTGTAAAAAGCACGGAAATTGCAGAGTGCTGATATGCCGGGCAGAATGTGCAAAAAGTGAGCATTTTTCGCCAATTTGAGGGGGCGAATGATCTCCAAATGCTCTGAAAATCGCTGAGGACCTGATCATGAAATTATGGCATCAACTGGTATCATCCTCCTCCCTTGAAAAATCCTCAAAATGAAATGGCGAATTTATGAGTTTTCGACCAAAAACCCAAAAAATGCCAAAAAACAAAAAGTTGTCGAAATGGGCCCAAAATTGGTGCGCATGACCCTCAAGGGTCCCTAGCAACATGCTCTGAAGCTGAGGCCAAAATATCAAGTGCTGATGTGCCTTTCTCCTCTTTCCGTGCTGGGCGCTTCTCTTTAGCCTCCTTTTTCATCACTGTTTTGAGTTTCTTCATGGCGCTGCTTTTCATCACTGTGTTCTCCTTCACCTTGCTGCCTTGCCTCACTATGCTCCCTTTCAAAATACTGCCCTTTCTCTTTATATGCCACTCAACAATAAAATTTCACCAAAAACACAGTCAGTTAAAGAAACACAGTCCAAGTGACCTTTTCTGTGTTTTGTAGTAGGGGTGCCCTGCTTCTGATGTTTTGAGGACACAACAAAACCTTGTACTTCAGCCAAAAGCAAAACCATAACCTTCTCATTTCAAAACACTGCTCCCCTCTGGAGTAATCCATTCCATCAGTGGATTCAACCATATGAAAACAGTTAATCACAATGTGTACCTATACAGTGAAAGGCTTCTGTTTATAGGATAAGGTGACAAATTTGTAATGCTTTTGATGTGATTACAAAGGCCTTGTAGCAGTCTAATACCAATAAACTCAACAATATGAACACAGTCAAAAAGATCTTCTTGTGTATTGTGTTTAAGAGTACTCTGCTCTGTGATGTTTTGAGGACATAAGACACCCTTGTCCTTTTTTAGAAGAAGGTCAAACACAATCTTCTTAGCTTCAAAACCCTGCCTCCTTATTGGTATGCCTTTCAATCAAATATCTTCAACACTATTTCACAATCAAACAAGGTGTATATACAGTCAAAGGTGATTTTTTATAGGACAGGGCGATAGGGCTTTTAAAGTTTGATGTGTTAACAAAGGTTTTGTAGTAGTCGAATAACAACAACACTCCTTTTCAAACAAAACACTGCTCTTGTAATCACTGCTTTCTCACACAGATTTTTGACAAAACACCTTCAAAATGCAACAACAGCTTCACACCCTAAAGTTTGTTTTATGGATAAAGAGGCAGCTTTGACTTTGCTTTTCACCATATAGAGATGACCTTTGACAGTGACAAAAACACCTTTTCAATGATCACTGTTCATGAAATTAGGTCATTGTTTTACTTTTCCAAATACTGTGTTTCTCTCTCTAAAATAGTGCCTCCATCCTTTCAATACTGTGTTGAGGGAAATTTGTATGGTCTTTTTTCATCCATCAAACACATTACTTTACTATGACAATGCTGGGCAAACAAAGCTATTGCATTCCTGGATCTTTTAAACAAAAACATCAACCTTCCTTACCACTGTTTTTACCAATGCATACAGCTGACAGAGCTTAGGGTTTGTGCTCAAGTAGCAGGGGATTGTCCTACGATTTGAAACCCTAATAGAACAGAGTGTGATGTTTGGCATTTTTAAGGGCAAACTTAGGCTCTTTGCAGTTTCAAAGAATCACTCCTCTAACCTCCCATAGTGACAAATTTCTTCAAAAACATTCAACACATCATTTTGAATTGTAACAAGACCCTCAAAGTGGATGGCAGCCCTTGTTTAATTGCTTTTGAGCAGCTCTATAAAGAGTTTTTGAAGGTTTTAAGTGAGTTTCTGACCTCGTCTACGAGTGTCGCTGGTCACATAGGCGCTGTCAGCAGCTAGCAGAGCCCTTTGTAAATTTTGTGCACAGGCGCGTCGCGCACGTTTCCAGGAGTGTTGCGCAAGTTTGCAGTCCATTTTGAAGGCCTTCCAGGTGTCGGAATTGGGCGCGAGATGGCTTGTTGGAAAGCTGTGAAAGTCTAATTTCCATAAAAACTTGAATTTTTCCATTTGGAGTTCATTTGATTGTTCAAAAACTGATTTTCCCAACACTGGTCAAAACTGGTGAATCCTGGTGCAGAAATGCATCGAGCTGTTTTTAGGCCATTTTTGAATGCCTTCCCGGTGTCGGAATTGGGCGCGAGATGGTTCGTTGGAAAGATGTGGAAGTCTAATTTCCAGAACAACTTGAATTGTTTCATTTGATATCCATTTGATCCTTCAAAAACTGACTGTCCCATCACTGGTCAAAAATGGTGAATGCTGGTGCAGAAAAACATAGCGTTGATTGCAGGCTACTTTTGGATGCCTTCCTTTTGTCGGAATTTGGCCCGAGATGGCTCATCGGAAAGCTATGGAAGTATATTTTCCATAAAAACTTTAATTTTTTCATTTGGAGTCAATTTGGTTGTTCAAAATCTGACTTTCCCATCACTGGTCAAAATGATGAATCCTGGTGCAGAAATTCTCCCGTGACATCTGAATTTTTCACGTTTCTCACAAACCATGATACCTGTGTAGAAACTGAAGGAGGTTTTTATTTTTGAACCTATGAGGGAAAAAAACCTCTCTCACTTTTGTAAATATCATCTCCGTTTGGTCAGAAAATCATTTTGAAACAAACTTCTCGGGCGCTCCTTAACCCTAATTTTACTATGGCAGAGGTATTATGATTCAACAGCCATGCAAATTTTACTATCCCTTGGTATTTGTTGAGATGAGATATTTGAGCCTCTTTTTGAATGTGGGTACACTGCTTCAGTTTCATTCACTTAAAATCTTTCATCCTCTGTCTATACTCAAGGGCGCTTCTTATAACACCTTTCCTCTGCTCAAAATATACCAGCAAGGTATCTTTGACTTTGTTATAGGAGCAGACTTTCTTTGGAAAACCAAATGTACTTTGCCTTCTTTTCCACTGTGATGAGCTGTTTGAAGGCATTATCTTATGAGCAGGAGGATGAGTATCCTTTACTTTGTTTATGAAGGATGGCCTTTTTGACAAATGCTTGGCTTCCTTTTGACCATGATGGCAGAGTTTGTTTCGAGATCAAGACCCCTTTTTACCATTTTGACTATCTGTTTTCACAACCTTTCTCCAATGATGATAAAACCTGTCAGTTTATAATTTTAGCTTGTGCTTCAAAGGTAATGGAAATCTTGCATACCGTATCTAGAACTTACTGATTTACCCTTATTCAAATTGTAGCAGTAGAGTATCTTGATTTGTTTTCAAAGGGAAGGTGTCCACCTTTGTGACAGTGGCTTACATACCTTGCTCTTAATGCTCCAGAGTTAATGATGCCCACTATGAAACTGATTTTTATTAGAGGTGCAAAACTGCAGTTGCACTCACCTATGTTTATCATTCTCTGTCTAAAAAGGTGCCTTTCCTAACACCCCTCCCTTATTCAGAATGCACTAATATGGTACCATTAACCTTCTATAAAGAACATGTTTATATTTGTGTTAAAACCTTCTCCAGAAACAGAAAGTATAGCAAAATTCATTTTGCATGCTTATGAAACACTGAGTCTAGTTTCAATACCTTTCTTGGGAAGAGCAAAACTCAAAATTTCTTTTTCAACTTGTGCAAAGCGACCTGAAGGACATCTTTTTATGATTGGAGCAGACCAGTACTTTGAAACATAATCACTATTATGTCCTTTCACCTGTGCAATGACTCATCTTATCACTACTGTTCAAAATTTATTTTGTTGGAGCTGTGCATTGTCTTTTATCAAAACCTTGTTAAGAGATGAGCTTGATCTCCTTTGATGGCAGTGGTACCCCTGCTTTTTCCTTTTTGTTCTCTTCACATTTTTCTCTGTTCAAACAGACCTTGAAATCAATTAACATTCTGGCCATCTGCTTATGAATGAAGGAGGCCTCTCACTTGGCAAAATATCTGAAGATTGTTTGATAAACATGCTTGACAAGGATTTTTCTTGGATATGATGGTAAGCAAACAAACTTGAAAACATTAATACTTTTACCTCTGCCTGCAATCACTTCTGTGCTTCAGAAAAACCCTAGTCAAGGTGTCACTGTCTCACTGCACTGCTCTTTGCTGAGGGGAACTGAAATGTCACCATTTGCCTTGGTGAACTTATGACAAATTATTTGAAAGATAATCTCTGTGAGTAGGGAGGTTAGCACCCTTTGAAAAACAACCACCTTTTCTTCTGCCTGTGTAATGACATGATTTGTCAACATTTCTTCAATTTGGTCTTGTTGAAACAGTAGGCTGCTTATGATTAGAGTTGTTTTCACTAATGATATGTCTCTCTAATGTTTTAACAATTCATATGATTTGAAAACTTCAAATGACTTCCTTTACAAGACCAAAACTCTGTTTTCCCTTTAAATTGCATACTTCAGACTCTAGCCCTGTTATGATCATCACTTACACTCAGAAAAACCTAGAGTCACTGTTTCATTGTTCAGTAAAAAACAAACCTGGGCTTTTGCAATCCTTAAAGTCAATATTGGCCAGCGCCCTTTGCTTGTAGATGAAGGAGGCGCCCTAACCCTCTGCTTGTAAATGAAGGAGGTTCTTGGCCATGACAAATTACCAGTTTGTTGTGACAGTGGTGTCTTTCTCTTACTGTGATTTTCATGCTGACAGGAAGCTGCAAGGTCTTGATGAGTAACTCTCTGTCTTGCAGATATATCTCAGGCTCATGTTTACATTGAGAAGCAGCTGTTCTTCTAAATGTAGATTCAAGAATTTTCTCCTGAGATGAAGTTATATTTCCTGTCTTTGTAGAATCCATAAAACACTGTGAAACACCTAATAATCAGCTTGAGACTGTGGTTTATGCAGTGCTGAGACCTAGGGGTGTGTAAGTGGCGCGACTTAGAGCTGTGATCAACTTGATTTTCAGAGTGGGAGGTCTATTATGAATGGCCTGTATCAGATGGAGGTTTTTTGGCCTTTTGATGGTTGCCAAGGGTAAAATTCCTTAAAGCGCCACTTCCTAACATAGGGGAGGCTTTTTGAAACAGACTTGGATTTGCCCTTTAAAGCTGATGGGCAGACCAATAGGGCTGAAGCTAGATAGGATAGTGATAATGAGTTTTGACTTTGACATGGGCGGACTGAAAAGTAGGAGGGCGAAAAAAGTTTTATGAGGGTTTTCTAGATGACAGATTGACATATGGAATTTAGCTTCTAGAAAACTCAGCTATGGATCTAGTCATCACTAACAAGTGAAAAATACTGATGACTAACAGTGGCTCCATTTGGGGAGGGTAGCTCCTCGTCAGGAGGTGTCCAGAATTCAGATCTTTGGCTTATGAAGACCAGTGCCTTACCCATTGGCGCAAAATTTCACCCTTCTTTGATGCTATTTCTGAAAAGTGACAACATGGTTAACATCAATGATACTTCTACCTACCCTACTATCTTTCCTAACATTTTTTCTTCTCTTTGGCGCATTTGGACTAGCAACCTTTTGACAATGTATATTTTTCTTTTTGCAAAATGAACCTATCTATTTCTACTCTTATATCTGCCGGGAGTTCAGATTAAACTGATGAACTCTTTCATTACTCTACCTAAAGCTAGATCGACTGTCAAGATTAAGCAGTTTGACAGGATTTTATTCTCTAATCTAAAACATGAAATTTAAAATGATCAAATCAGGATTAGGCAGTCTGATTTGTCATGCATTTGCGGCATAAAAGACAAGCTGCACACAAATGTTATTTTGCAACAAAGGGAAACTAGACAAGCGGGGCTAAGATGTACAATATATTTTTCATCCCTCGCTTCTCTCTTTGGTTCTGTTTTAGGCATGTGGAACCAGAATCTCTCCCTAATCTAAACTCTGTGATAAGTCAATCTTACACAATGTTGACTATCTTTTTCACTCACTAACTTATCAGCAAATAAATTTAAACATGCTCAGCTATGATTAGGCTAGATAGCTGAACAAGACATTGAAGTGCTAGTAGCGGCATTTAGACTTGCGCGCTTTCCGAAGGACTTTTTTTTGGAACATGGGGCTTTACCACTGCTTTTTAGAAACTGCCCTTTTTTTCTACTTTTATTGTTTTGGTATTTTCTGTTTTTTTCACTTTTTCTTTAAACAAACTACAAATGAAAAGGTGCTCACAAGGCTGAGCTTATTTTCTACTGCTGTTTTTCTACCTTAATCTAAACTGTACACAACATATATTTGGTGAACTCTTCTTTCCAATGCAACCAGTCAAGTAGATGATCACATGGGGGATTATGGTTTAGTTCTTTCATGATGCAGAAATAATGAAAAGGCCACTCCCACTTGGTTTGTTTCTGGACAGTAGTGCTTAAGCTTTTTCTCATTCTTGGCAGCAACTTGTTCATGATAAAACCCACTACTCTTTCAGACTTCTCAAGGAAAACAACAAATGGATCTTGGAATAATACCTGATCTAGAGGTTTTGAGATATAGGATTCATTCAAGACTACTCTTTAAGACTTCTCAAGGAAAAAAACAAATGGATCTTGGAATAATACCTAATCTAGAGGATTTGAGATATAGGATTCATTCAAGACTACTCTTTCTTCCACTTGGCTATATTTGGGACCCCCCTGGTAAAGCAACTCTTCTTCATGATCACTCGAACTGTCAGACTCATCATGTATTGCAGTGTAGTTTTCTTTCCAAGATGATGTGTTTTGATAGGGCGGGCTGGAAACTGTGTGAAGGTCATCAGGTTGATGGGTAGGGATACACTTTGACAGTAAATTATCTTGAAAGGATAGTGTGACAACTCTCATGTGTTTATCAACCTCTATTTCTTCATCTGCAATTTGTAACTCAATGGAACTGGGTAACTGCAAATCTGGAGTTAAGGAAGATTCTATGTCCAAAATGATTTCCTCAACCATTTCAGGCAAAGGATTCTCATTTACAATATGCTCAATAATTTCACCATCTTCCTCAACCTCATCATCAAAGCTGAAAAACTGTTGATTTCCAATTATGTGAATGTTATATTTGACGGACTAGAGTGAAGTAGAGTCAAGAGTCTGAGACTCTTCACTTACTTCTGAACTCTCAAGGCTCTCCTCATCAGTGTTATAGATGACCTGTAATGGCTGCTCACTTTTCTCAAGTTTATGAAACTGAGCTTCCTCCCGAAAATCAAAAACTGAATCTTCTGCAAAGTTAGCTTCTGTTTGGAAATCATATAAGTCAACATATTGATCAAACATTTGAGAATCATTAACATAAGAAATGTCACCAGCCATGTACATTGGACTTCCAGATTGCTTTTCTTCAACTTGATTTACAAATCTATTTTCTGACTTATGATATGCAGGATTAACAGGAGAAAGATCAGAGAAGTTTTGGTTATTAGTTTCTGCATCTAGTAATGGAAAATGCATTTCTGATGGTTTGAGAGCTTCTTCCTTTTCCATTATCTGCTTGTTTATATCACTTTCATTGTATAAGATAAAAGAATCTAAATTGGAATGAGTGGAATAAATGGGAGTATCGTTTTCCATGACTGCTTGAGTTACCAGAGGTTGAGTTACTTCTAGTCCCAGGTTTTCCATGACTGCTTTAGGCATGAGGTTATGGGAGGTACCAGAATCTAACATGGCATTATGTAATATCTTGTCCCGTATGTTCAGGCTCACATAGGAAGGAGAAACAGATCCTTCTTGATATTGACCTTCTATTTTCGGGCCGGATAAGAGCTCGGGTTTGTTTTCAGTTAGATTTAAAGTATTTGCCTTGCTCCCTATGTCAAAAACTTTGAAAATTTGAGATCTATACCTATCTACAGTTATTAGCTCAGTAAGGGGTATGGTAATTTTTATTTCGGAAACTTCCCTTTCGAAACTAAAAGGAGTTTGTAGTTTGGGCAGATTTGTTTCAGCTTTTTCGGACATGACCTTTTCTATGCTCTTAATTTGTTGATTCTGGTTTGAGACCTTGTTTGACACAGTCGCCTCGGGAGTCTTTGTGGAAATACTAGGAGTATCCGAGCTAAGACTTGTTTGAATAGCTTTATCTTTGTTTTGGTCAATTTTCTTAGCCATAGTTTTGTTGCTATCCGTGGCTTTTTTAAGGATGGTGTCAGAGGTTTTAGCAGTGTCAGGGCTACTCTTCTTGGAGTGGTCTTGGTTTTTTCTGCTTCTAAGGTTATACTGCCTATGAGCTTCTATAATGGCATTCTGAAAATCTATGGCAAGATCTTCGAGATCTTCATAGTCGGTTTCGTCCTGACTTGGGGAGCATAACTCTTGCTCTTCTGCTGTGGGGTAAACCTTACTCTCGTTATCAGAACCTATGAGTTTCCAATGATTTTCATCAATGGGTGCAGTATCCTTATTCTCTTCATCAACATAATTCTCACTGAAGGATGGTCTGATTTGCTGATCATTTCCTCTTGGTTTATTTTGAGACTGACCTTTTCTAAAGCCTTGGTTCTGGTTTTGAGGGTTTGGTTGGTTGTCCCTAGGAGGCATTTTTTCACTCATTTTTTCCCACATCTTTGTCATGGATTTGATCAGGCCATCTATTCTAGGATCTAGGGAAGGAGATGAAGTGGAGACCTTATCTCTATATGGGACTTTTCCTTCTAATCTAGTCCTGGCTCTTTTTTCTGCTAAGTTGGCTTCTGCTTTTATGGCTATTTGTTGCATTTCCTCTAGGGTAGGGGGATCCTTGTCTCTAAGATGATATGTCATGTCTGGATCAAAACCCTCGGGGAATTTTGCCAAGATTAAACCGAGTGGGGGTTTGAAGTGAGGTGGGAGGGCGTTATACACATTGTTGAACCTAGTGCAGTATGCCTGGACACTTTCCCCATTTTCCCGTTTTAGGTTGTTATATTCTGACAGGATTTGAATAGGGTTCCTTCGGATTTCCCACCTATTTCTGAAGATTTGATGTAGTTCTGGGATATCATGGATACTGTTTGGAGTTAAGCTTTTGAACCATGTTTTGGGTTCACCACCAAGACTTTGGGCGAATATTCTCATTCTGACGGTCTCGTCTTGTACCTCCAGGTATTCATAAGCATCAGTCATCCTACTTATATGTTGTTGAGGTGTGGCGGTGTCTTCTCCAGTAAAGTGTGGGATTTTGTCTTGATATTTATTTGGGAGAGGAGCCAAAGGCGGTGGCAACACCAAAGGTGCATACCAGGCTGCCATGACAGTAGCTAATGGATGATGTACAAGATGAGGACTAGTAGGCTGAGATGAGGTGTTTTGAACAGTGGTGGTTTGACCAGGTGTGGCGGATGAACTTGGACTAGTGATCTGGTTTTGAGAAGATCTGGGATGGTAGGAGCCAAATTGATAGAGAAGCTGGGAGTCAGGAGGAGTGGTAGGTGAAGTTTCTCTACTAGGACTCTGTGGTGGGTATAGGGGTTCAAGATCGTCAAAGTTTATCTTACTATATGATTTTCTTCTGGGAAGAGTTTTTGATGACTCTAATTCAAAAGGTGGATCTGGTAGGATAGTGAGATGTTTAGGTACTGATCTTGTTTTACGGATGGATCTACCAGTAGCTAGATGATCAGTTTCGGAAGCTTGCCACAGAATCTTCTCTGGGTCATCTACTATGATAGGGGGATTTGGGTCTGGATGGGATCTGGTGTTGATTCTTCGTGAAGCCAGATTTTGGATCTAGAGTTTAGAGAGAATGGTATTGATGAATGTTCTGGATGAGTGGTCTCTCTAAAGTTCTACTAAGGTGAAGGGTGGTCAAAAATAAAAGGGATGGATTAGTGGAGTCGCCAGGTGGAACTGGGTTGTTTTTGTGAAGATAGCTATGGTCCACCACCAGTAACTAATCTGGGAATGTTTTTGGATTTTCTGAGTTTTATGTGCAGCCTATGGTTTAAAGTATCCTAGACTTGTTTCAACACTTTGCTAGGGTGATGAGAAAAAAGAGTTTACTCTAAAATGGGTCTATGGGCTGATTGCTTGTTTAAGTATCTAAAGGACAAAAAAGTCTATGAGAATTTGCTAGACTATCATGTACTCAGTGTCCCACCATCTCCCGCTATGTTAGTGGGTGATGGGATAGGTCTATCGGATAGTAACCTAGAGTTGAGTCTATAAGAGTTTGCTAGACTATCATGTACTCAGTGTCCCACCATCTCCCGCTATGTTTAGTGAGTGATGGGATAGGTCTATCGGATAGTAACCTAGAGTTTGGTAAAATAGTAAGGCTTACTAGAGGTTAGTGGAGTCGCCAGGTGGATTATCAGTTTTTTTTTGAGATATACTTGTATGGTCCACCACCAATAATGTCAAAATCCAATCTAAGGGAGTTTTTGGGGTTTTTTCTGAGTTTTATGTGCAGCCTAGGATGTAAGAGTGTTATAAAACTGATTCATCACTGTGCTAAGATGGTTGAAACAGAGATTTCACACTAAATGATTCTAAAGGCTGATGGTTTAAGTTAAAACTTGAAGGAATAAGGAGTCTATAAGAGTTTGCTAGACTATCATGAACTCAATAAGTCCCACCGTGATCGCCATTATGTTAGGTTGGCGATGAGGTGGCTAAATCGGATGGAATTCTAAAATTTAGCAAGGTAGTAAGGCCTACTGGAGGCTAGTGGAGTCGCCAGGTGGATTTTTAGTTGTTTTGAGGTATATTTGTATGGTCCACCACCAATACTATCAAAAACCAATCTAAGGGAGTTTTTGTGGTTTTTTATGAGTTTTATGTGCAGCCTAGGATGTAAGAGTGTTATAAACCTGATTCATCACTTTGCTAAGATGGTGAAACAGAGAGTTTACACTAAATGATTCTAAAGGCTAATGGTCTGAGTTTAGGATTGAAGGACTAAAGAGTCTATAAGAGTTCGCTAGACTGTCATGAACTCAGTAAGTCCCACCGTGATCGCCATTATGTTAGGGTCCCATGATTTGGCCGATTGGCTAGCCAAATGACGATGTAACATCAAACCAAGCTTTGGAGCCCAAGGACCTAGCCTTCCTGGACTCAGAGAGGGCTCTCTCTATTATATGTAAAAGATATCGGTGTGTTTGCTTATGGTGTTCTGATATTAGGCTAGTTATGAAGTGAGTTTTTTGATTTTTGGTTTTTTAAGTTTGTGAGGGATAAAACTGATCAAAGATATAAACTGGATAACAAGATGTAGATAAACTGGGCTATGGGGTCAAAAAGGTCAAGGAAGCTATGAGATGATGATGTAAGGCTGCTGTAGGGCCGATTTGATTCAAAGTAGAAAGGATCTTTGGGAAAAATGGAGTAAATGGACATCAAATTTGTGAGAGACAAGGGATTTCAAGTGTAACTAGTTTATAGTAGACATAAACATGTTATAGCAAGCCATTAATCATGCTAAATGTAACTATGAGCTAATTAATACATAGAAATCAAACATTCCAGCCATGCATAGAAGTATAAGACCCTCTAACTTTGGGAAATGGCTATCAGACTTTGGGGAAAACATTTAAGACGGACTAACAACTAAAAATACTATGCCGGAATGCCTAAACACAGTCTTTAAGTTATTGGGCACTTTTACAAACAAGCTTTCATAGTTTTAGGCAAAGGGCTAGATCGGGACTAGGCCTCCTTGGTTCAACAAGATGATAGGCTAATCAGTCAAAGAGATAGTTTTATGGACAGAACTATGGATAGTCATAGGTAAGCAGGGCACACCATACATCCTACTCAATATGCATAGAACTTATAAATAAAACTAGCAACAATATCCTTAAGTTACTAAAGATCAGTTAAGAATTCTTTAGTACAACTAAGGAAGAAGAAAAACATAGAAGCTATGAAGATTCAAGAATTTTGAGGTGCCTCCATGGGCATGTCTCAAACTTAATCTCTACTGATCTATAGTAGCAAGAAGCATGTATCATGAATGAAAACTAGAAGACAACAACAAAGCAAGAAACACTATACCATTCTACCATGTCATGGAATCCATCAACAATCCTTCATCATTCATCAAAAAGCATCCAAGAGGCAGTCCAAAATCATAACATAAGTATGTTCTTCAAAGCTCATATGACCAATATATTGATTCTTCTCTCAAGTTCAGCCTCTGTTTTACAATGAAGCCTTGTGGAATAAATAGGCTCAAGTGAGGAAAACCCCATGGTGCAACTAGCTATCCCATTGGCCTAATCAAAATATCTAAACTTGTCCTTGAGGCTTTGCAAAGCCCAAGGCACAAAATATCTCATAAAATATCTAAAAAATGCTAAAAACGGAACTTATATTGACTTTGTACCATTTTCCTAGTGCAAAAATTGCTAAACGCACATTTGGAAAAAGCAGATTTTTGAGGTTCAAAAATTACAAAAATACTTCAAATTTATATCAGGAAAAGGTCCCCTGACTTGCCCGAAACATTTTGCAGCCTTCCCGGTGTCGAAACGAGGCTCATGATGGCCCGTTGGAAATCTCTCTGTGTCTACTTTCCGGCGCAACTGAAATCACCTCAATCTGATGCCTAGAAGTCTTCCAAATCTGTACCTGTGTGTGAAAATCCAGGAAATTGCAGAGTGCTGATATGCCGGGCATAATGTGCAAAAAGTGAGCATTTTTTGCCAATTTGAGGGGGTGAATGATCCCCAAATGCTCTGAAAATCATTGAGGACCTGATCATGAAATTATGGCATCAACTGGTATCATCCTCCTCCCTTGACAAATCCTCAAACTGAAATGCCGAAATTATGAGTTTTCGACCAAAAACTCAAAAAAATGCCAAAAAACAAAAAGTTGTCGAAATGGGCCCAAAATTGACACGCATGACCCTCAAGGGTCCCTAGCGACATGCTCTGAAGCTGAGGCCAAAATGTCAAGAGCTGATGTGCCTTTCTCCTCTTTCCATGCTGGGCGCTTCTCTTTAGCCTCCTTTTTCATCACTGTTTTGAGTTTCTTCATGGCGCTTCTTTTCATCACTGTGTTCTCCTTCACCTTGCTGCCTTGCCTCACTATGCTCCCTTTCAAAATACTGCCCTTTCTCTTTGTATGCCACTCAACAATAAAATTTCACCAAAAACACAGTCAGTTAAAGAAACACAGTCCAAGTGACCTCTTCTGTGTTTTGTAGTAGGGGTGCCCTGCTTCTGATGTTTTGAGGACACAACAGAACCTTGTACTTCAGCCAAAAGCAAAACCATAACCTTCTCATTTCAAAACACTGCTCCCCTCTGGAGTAAGCCATTCCATCAGTGGATTCAACCATATGAAAACAGTTAATCACAATGTGTACCTATACAGTCAAAGGCTTCTGTTTATAGGATAAGGTGACAAATTTGTAATGCTTTTGATGTGATTACAAAGGCCTTGTAGCAGTCTAATACCAATAAACTCAACAATATGAACACAGTCAAAAAGATCTTCTTATGTATTGTGTTTAAGAGTACTCTGCTCTGTGATGTTTTGAGGACATAAGACACCCTTGTCCTTTTTTAGGAGAAGGTCAAACACAATCTTCTTAGCTTCAAAACCCTGCCTCCTTATTGGTATGCCTTTCAATAAAATATCTTCAACACTATTTCACAATCAAACAAGGTGTATATACAGTCAAAGGTGACTGTTTATAGGACAGGGCGATAAGGCTTTTAAATTTTGATGTGTTAACAAAGGTTTTGTAGCAGTCGAATAACAACAACACTCCTTTTCAAACAAAACACTGCTCTTGTAATCACTGCTTTCTCACAGATTTTTGACAAAACACCTTCAAAATGCAACAACAGCTTCACACCCTAAAGTTTGTTTTATGGATAAAGAGGCAGCTTTGACTTTTCTTTTCACCATATAGAGATGACCTTTGACCGTGACAAAAACACCTTTTCAATGATCACTGTTCATGAAATTAGGTCATTGTTTTACTTTTCCAAATACTGTGTTTCTCTCTCTAAAATAGTGCCTCCATCCTTTCAATACTGTGTTGAGGGAAATTTGTATGGTCTTTTTTCATCCATCAAACACATTACTTTACTATGACAATGCTGGGCAAACAAAGCTATTGCATTCCTGGATCTTTTAAACAAAAACATCAACCTTCCTTACCACTGTTTTTACCAATGCATACAGCTGACAGAGCTTAGGGTTTGTGCTAAAGTAGTTAGGATGTCCTTAATGATTTGAAAACCCTAATAAAATAGGAGTGTGATGTTTTGGCATTTTTAAGGGCAGTTTAGGCTCTTTGAAGCTAAAGAATCACTCCTCTAACCTCCCATAGTGACAAATTTCTTCAAAACATTCAACACATCACTTTGAATTGTAACAAGATCCTCAAAAATGGATGGCAGCCCTTGTTTAACTGTTTGAGCAGTTATATAAAGATTTTTTGAAGGTTTTTAAGTGAGTTTCTTGACCATTTCTACAGGAGTGCCGCGGGCTGCTACAGGCGCGTCGCGCAGCAGTGCATTCCTTTGTAAATTTTGTGCACAGGCGCGTCGCGCACTTTTCCAGGAGCGTCGTGCAAGTTTGCAGTCCATTTTGAAGGCCTTCCCGATGTTGGAATTGGGCGCTAGATGGCTCTTTGGAAAGATGTGGAAGTTTAATTTCCATAAAAACTTGAATTTTTTAATTTGGTGTCTATTTCATCCTTCAAAAATTGATTTTCCCAACACTGGTCAAAACTGGTGAATCCTGGTGCAGAAATGCATCGAGCTGTTTGTAGGCCATTTGTGAATGCCTTCCCGATGTCGGAATTGAGAACGAGATGGCTCGTTGGAAAGATATGGAAGTCTAATTTCCAAATATTCTTGATTTGTTTCATTTGGTGTCCATTTTGGTGTTCAAAAACTGACTGTCCCATCACTAGTTAAAAATGGTGAATGCTGGTGCAGAAGAACATAGCATTGATTGCAGGCTACTTTTGGATGCCTTCCTGTTGTCAAAATTTGGCCCGAGATGGCTCATCGGAAAGCTATGGAAGTATATTTTCCATAAAAACTTGAATTTTTTCATTTTGAGTCAATTTGGAGTTTCAAAATCTGACTGTCCCATCACTGGTCAAAATGATGAATCCTGGTGCAGAAATTCTCCCGTGACATCTGAATTTTTCACGTTTCTCACAAACCATGATACCTGTGTAGAAACTGAAGGAGGTTTTTATTTTTGAACCTATGAGGGACAAAAACCTCTCTCACTTTTGTAAATATCATCTCTTTTTGGTCAGAAAATAATTTTGAAACAAACTTCCCGGGTGCTCCTTAACCCTAATTTTACTGTGGCAGAGGTATTATGATTCAACAGCCATGCAAATTTTACTATCCCTTGGTATTTGTTGAGATGAGATATTTGAGCCTCTTTTTGACTGTGGGTACACTGCTTCAGTTACATTCACTTAAACTCTTTCATCCTCTGTCTATACTCAAGGGCGCTTCTTCTAACACCTTTCCTCTGCTCAAAATATACCAGCAAGGTATCTTTGACTTTGTTATAGGAGCAGACTTTCTTTGGAAAACCAAATGTACTTTGCCTTCTTTTCCACTGTGATGAGTTGTTTGAAGGCATTCTCTTATGATCAGGAGTTTGGCCTTTGACAAATGCTTGGCTTCCTTTTGACCATGATGGCAGAGTTTGTTTTGAGATCAAGACCCCTTTTTCCATTTTGACTATCTGTTTTCACAACCTTTCTCCAATGATGATGAAACCTGTCAGTTTATAAGTTTACCTTGTGCTTCAAAGGTAATGGAAATATTTCATACCGTATCTAGAACTTACTGATTTACCCTTATTCAAATTGTAGCAGCAGAGTATCTTGATTTGTTTTCAAAAGGAAAGTGTCCACCTTTGTGACAGTGGCTTAAATACCTTGCTCTTAATGCTCCAGAGTTAATGATGCCCATTGTGAAACTGATTTTGATTGGAGGTGCAAAACTGCAGTTGCACTCACCTATGTTTATCATTCTCTGTCTAAAAAGGTGCCTTTCCTAACACCCCTCCCTTACTCAGAATGCACTAATATGGTACCATTAACCTTCTATAAAGAACATGTTTATATTTGTGTTAAAACCTTCTCCAGAAACAGAAAGTATATCAAAATTCATTTTGCATGTTTATGAAACACTGAGTCTAGTTTCAATACCTTTCTTCGGAAGAGAAAAACTCAAAATTTCTTTGTCAACTTGTGCTAAGCAACCTGAAGGACATCTTTTTATGATTGGAGCAGACCAGTACTTTGAAACATAATCACTATTATGTCCTTTCACCTGTGCAATGACTCATCTTATCACTACTGTTCAAAATTTATTTTGTTGGAGCTATGGACTGTCTTTTATCAAAACCTTGTTAAGAGATAAGTTTGACCCATTAGATTGCAGTGGTACCCCTGCTTTCCATTTGGTCTCTCACCTTGCTTCTCTGATCAAACAGACCTTGAAATCAATTAATGCCCTGGCCACCTGCTTATGAATGAAGGAGGCCTATCATTTGGCGAAATATCCGAAGATCGTTTGATAAACATGCTTTACAAGGATTTTTCTGGATATGATGGTAAGTAAACAAACTTTGAAAACATTAATACTTTTACCTCTGCCTGTGATCACTACTGTGCTTCAGAAAAACCCTAGTCAAGGTGTCACTATCTTACTGTATTGCTCTTCGCTGAGGGGAACTGAAAATTCACCATTTGCTTTGGTCAACTTATGACAAATTATTCGAAATATAGTCTCTGTGACTATGGAGGTCAGCACCCTTTGAAAAACAAACACCTTTTCTTCTGCCTGTGTAATGACATGATTTGTCAGCATCTCTTCAAATTGGTCTTGTTGAAACAGCAGGGTGCTTATGATTAGAGTTTTTTTCACTAATGATATGTCTCTCTAAGATTTTAACAATTCATATGATTTGAAAACTTCAAAAGACTTCCTTTACAAGACCAGAACTCTGTTTTCCCTTTAACTTGCATACTTCAGACTTTAGCCCTATTATGATCATCACTTACACTCAGAACACCTAGAGTCACTGTTTCACTGTTCAGTAAAAAGAAAACCTGGACTTTTGCAATCCTTAAAGTCAATATTGGCTAGCGCCCTCTGCTTGTAGACGAAGGAGGCGCCCTAACCCTCTGCTTGTAATTGAAGGAGGTTTTTGGCCATGACAAATTACCAGTTTGCTGTGATAGTGGTGTCTTTCTCTTACTGTGATTTTCATGCTGAAAGGGGGCTGCAAGGTCTTGATGAGTAACTCTCTGTCTTGCAAATATATCTCAGGCTCATGTTTACATTGAGAAGCAGTTGTTCTTCTGAATGTAGATTCAAGAATTTCCTCCTGAGATGAAATTATATTTCCTGTCTTTGTAGAAACCATAAAACACTGTGCAACACCTAATAATCAGCTTTGAGATTGTGGTTTATGCAGTGCTGAGACCTAGGGGTATAAGTGGCACGACTTAGAGCTGTGATCAACTTGATTTGCAGAGTGGGAGGTCAGTCATGATTGGTCTGTAGCAGATGGTGGTTTTTTGGCCTTTTGATGGTTGCCAAGGGTAAAATGCCTTAAAGCGCCACTTCCTAACATAGGGAAGACTTTTTGAAACAAACTTGGATTTGCCTTTTAAAGCTGATGGGCAGACCAGTAGGGCTGAAGCTATAAAGGATAGTGATAATGAGTTTTGACTTTGACATGGGCGGACTGAAAAGTAGGAGGGCGAAATTTTTTTTTTTGAGGGTTTTCTAGATGACAGATTGACATATGGAATTTAGCTTCTAGAAAACTCAGCTATGGATCTAGTCATCACTAACAAGTGAAAAATACTAATGACTAACAGGACCTCAATTCGTTGAGTTGAATCTCTTCTTCGATTTTTAGGCAGGTCTCCTTGATTTTCCTCTTAATACATTTCCTCCCACCTTTGTCCATGACTGCACCAGGTGGAGGCCTTGTCTACTTTATTGGGCAAGACTAGAAAACCTTGAGACCCCCTCTAATCATAACCTCCATCAATAAAATATTAAGGAAATTAACTGACAAAGGGGTGCGGTTAAGGTGAGACACACTATCAACAACTGATAAAATCAGTGACTAGGAGTTATTTGATGAAGCTGAAAGGTAGGGGTAAAGACATATGAAGGGGGCCAGCTTTGGGTAGACAAGAGATGAAAAATTGGTGATGGTACAATGATGATGCACCATTGAGGCAAGTATAGGGTCCATGATTCAAATACTTGTATAGGAAGTCAAGGATCGAGTTCAGGGCAATGAAGAAACCAGGTGTAACAAGTGAATTCCAGGTTTTTTGTCAGATGTGTTGGTAGCAGGAGGGGATGAAGG
Source organism: Pinus albicaulis (assembly GCA_034641835.2). NCBI lineage: Eukaryota > Viridiplantae > Streptophyta > Pinopsida > Pinales > Pinaceae > Pinus > Pinus albicaulis. The sequence goes on from CM076577.1 coordinate 208,604,770, forward strand.
GGAGACGAGACTTGAAAATGTTGCTTGAATCACTAGTGGGTCCTCCGAATAATCTATCTACTCGTCCTGGTCATGCATGGTGAGAAGGAAATCTTTGGATTGTAACCTTGTTCATGATGCAAGCCAGTTGCTAAAGGCAAACTGTCTAATGGGGAACAAGACTGTGCAACCTCGGTTTAGGAGGGTGAAACCCTGACAACATAAACCCTGACAACATAAACCCTAACCCCACTTCAATCTCAGGGAAACCACACGTTGCAGATACCTCCCTTTTCTATTGCTCTGTTTTTATTAACATACGATCTAATAAATTCTCATATAAATTTAATCCCACCAGTATGCGGGCCATTCCCATATAGCCCAATTTCAGATATGAGAAGTCTACTTCATAGAAATGTCCTAATGTGTTTCCTATTTTGCGAAAAACATCCTGGGACCAATAAATGAGTTGCATGCCCAACATACACACCCAAATAGGTGTGATATCAATTTTGTTGAAGATTGCAACAAGAAACAGTGAAGGAGGCATCCTGAAACATCATTCCTGATCTTAGTTGGAAAGTGATCACCTAAACTAGGTGGGGGCCACACAGGTGATTTTTGTCGCAAAGTCTATTTTTAGACTATGTCTATTTTTAGACATATGGATCATGGTATATAAGTTGCGGGATGATATTTATGGATGATTGGTCAAGTTGGTAAAAATAGATGGACCTCTATTTTTAGACATTGGGCGGGATCTATTGTTAGACTGCCAGGCTAAAAATATAACAGTTAAATATTATTAACCCTTAATAATATTTAGACTATAAAATTTATCTTATCCTCTTGGAGCACTTCATTTTGATGCTTGGATGTGGCACATGCAGTTGACAAAAGGAAATACGCTTTTCCTAAGGGTTAGTTGAGCTATTGCATGGTTGAATTCAGTTAGAACTCATGTGGCAGAGTTTGGTGGAGTTGATGAGACAGTTGGTGGAGTTGTGTTCGGTTTAACTTAGTTGAACTAGTTGTATTTAGTCTAACCGAAAAATACACTAGTGATGAGTGGTGTGAATTAATTATTAATTAATTCACTAATTATTAACTCATAAATCAACTAAAGAACACATCAGTTAACTGCAATGCATGGACAGTTCAGTGGAGACCATTGTTAGAGGTGGGTGAAAGGGTGAGTGTGGCTATCAGTTGTGACTATACTTGTGCATGAGATTTGCACACACATTGATTGAGATTTCCAATGAGGATTGCACAGTATAAGCCAGTGGGATTTGAACTTGGATCTAATTCTTTTCTCATCTTGGATTGCACAGTAGAGGCAGGCAAACAGTGGAGGAGATTTGAACCTGTGACTTGTTCAGATCTGAGCTAGTTTGTGTGTAACAATTGGAGATAGTGTTGAGAGCTTGTGAGGATTTTGTGCTATGTATTGTTACATGTTCTCTATCATTATAATATATAGATAGTTGGGGCTTTTCAGCTGTAAGCTTTCCCCATTACATACTGTGTTATATGTGTGCTTGATTATGTTTTAATGTGCGCATGCGACTGCTTCTATTTCCGCAAATTGATGATCAATTGTAGAAGAGGTTATGTATTATGCATGAAGCTTAAATAGTGTGTACTCAGGATAATCTCGGTGAATAATTCAGATATTATTCAAATTTCTACATGGTATCGGAGCGAAGTTGATCATCGGATCTATTACAGTGATTACATTTTATTTCGGTAGACAGAGTCTGTAAGAGGGCCAGGTAGCCTCTGGATTCATCCTTTCTTTGAAAGGTGAAAAATCCAGTAAATTCCCCTACAGTCGATCTCTGTGCTAGAAATACTTTGTTCTCACAGATCAGAAGCGGTTGAGTTTTGAGCTAGTGGAATTCGAATTTGCAGCAGTGTTTTCTTGGTGTCGAAGTCAAAATGTCTTATCAAGGATTGCGATTGGAGTATGCTCTTGAAGGAAGCTCGAATTATATTGCATGGAGAGATAGGATGGAGGCGGTGCTCGATGACAATGGGCTGAAGGAGTTCATAGATGTTGAAGTTCCAAAGCCTAGCGATGCAGCCTTGGTTGAGGCTTGGCAAAAGAAGACAACAAGGTGTCGAAGGATTCTGTTGGAGGGCGTGAAGGATCACATAGTATCCAGCCTGCATGGTAAAGCTTCTCCATTCTTGATGTGGAAAGCTTTGACAGATTTGTTCCAAAGCAAGAGTGACCAAAGGAAGTTGGCGCTCAAGGATAAACTCAGGAAAATAAAGATGGAGAAGAATGACACTATTCCGGTATACTTGACAAAGTTTGTCCACTGCAGGGATGAGCTTGGGAGTGTAGGAGTTAGTGTGGATGATGAGGAAATTGTGAGCTTGGCTCTCCTTGGGCTTCGGAAGAGTTGGCACTCCTATCAGGACTCTGTCAATGGTCGGGAAAAATTTCCAGGATGGGAGAGACTTTGGTCGGATCTTGTGCAAGAGGAGATAAGGCGGAGTACCAGGGATGGATCTTCATCAAAGGCATCTGATGAAGAGGATTGCACTTTGGCTGCCAAAGAAAGGAAGGGGAAGGGAAATAAGAATGCTTCTCAATCTGGTGCAGATGGTAAAGAGCGTGACATGTCCAAAGTGAAGTTTTTTCACTATCACGAGCATGGACATTACGCCACAAATTGTCCACAGAAGAAGAAGAACAAGCAGGCTGTTGGAGCTGCAGCTGGTGAGGCTCTTGCCTCGCAATTTGAGCTGGACTTCTCATTGATCGCATGCATGGTGTCTAGTGCATTGGGATCGGGGTGGTATTTTGATATTGGCGCTTCCTTTCACATGACGGGAGATGTGAATCTTTTCAGTGACTTGGTGGAGAAAAATCTCCAGATGCATGTTGATTTGGGCGACAATGGACGATACAATGCGACCGACATTGGTACCATAACCTTTCAGAGGGAGTCAGGTAAACTCATTCTTTTACAAGATGTAATGCATGTTCCAGGTTTAAAGAAGAATTTGATCTCAGTCGCAATGTTAGAGGATAAAGGGTATGAAGTTGTCTTCAGTGAAGGAAAATTTTTCCTTCGGCACAAGGCAAAAGGACAAGTCAAGAAGGTTGGGATTCGAGCAAATAATCTCTACAGACTTGAAGTAGATGGGATGTCTACGAAGCTTCCTACTGTTGGGAAGTGCAAGAAAGACATGCAATTGATGCTTGAGAGGGAGCAAGTTTTGCATGCAGGTAATAGTGAACCTCGGGATGTGGAGCAACCACAAGATGAGGATCATGGAGTGGGAGAAACCACTCATGCAGAGAAATTTCATGCCAGATGGGCAGAGGGAGTGCATGCAGCTATACCACCAGGTGAGAGGTGGGGCGACATGCATGATTAATCCCAAGAGGATATTTCTGGGCAGGATTCATGAGATGGTGTGGATCTCATGAGTTGAACCTGGCTACGAGGTGCCCATAGTGCAGCAGTAGCATGATCAGTTGAATTGATGCAGGCAGATCAAAGTGACAGTGTCGGATACTGGAGCGCGGATAAGAGTTGACATCAAGTGCAGAGTGCATGGGTGCAAGAGTTCAACAACGCAGTGGTTCCTGATGACATGTGCAGTTGGTACCAGAATAAGTCGAAGAATTTGATGATAGATGCATCAGATTGATTGAGTTTTTTGGAGTCTATTTAGTTCAGAGGAGTTACAGAGCAGATGCATGGAGTTGCATGGCGCTTGTGAAGGTTGCAGGGCGAATGCATGGAGTTTCATGTCGCATGCAAAGACAGTCCTTTCTTGTTGAGAGGGAGTGTTGAAGATTGCAACAAGAAACAGTGAAGGAGGCATCTTGAAACATCATTCCTGATCTTAGTTGGAAAGTGATCACCTAAACTAGGTGGGGGCCACACAGGTGATTTTTGTCGCAAAGTCTATTTTTAAACATATGGATCATGGTCTATAAGTTGCGGGATGATATTTATGGATGATTGGTCAAGTTGGTAAAAATAGATGGAACTCTATTTTTAGACATTGGGTGGAATCTATTTTTAGACTGCCAGGCTAAAAATAGAACAGTCAAATATTATTAACCCTTAATAATATTTAGACTATAAACTTTATCTTATCCTCTTGGAGCACTTCAGTTTGATGCTTGGATGTGGCACACATGGAAGGACAAGAGGGAAATATTCAAGCAAGAATGAGCTATTGCATGAATGACTTTAGTTAGAACTCATGTGGCAGAGGTTTGGTGGGAGGAATGAGACAACAGGAGTTGTGTTTTGGCTTAACTTAGTTGAACTAGATTTCTTTAGTCTAACTCGACAAATACGCAGTATCAAATGTGAATTACTATAATTAATTCACTAATTATTAACTCATAAATCAATGAAGAATATGACCAAATAACCTGCAATGGCATTTGCCTAAAGGAGACCAAAGAAGGAGGTGGGTGAAAGGGTGAGTGTGGCTATCAGTTGTGACTATAATTGTGCATGAGATTTGCACACACATTGATTGAGATTGCCAATGAGGATTGCACAGTATAAGCTAGTGGGATTCGAACTTGGATCTAATTCTTTTCTCATCTTGGATTGCGCAGTAGAGGTAGGCAAACAGTGGAGGAGATTTGAACTTGTGACTTGTTCAGATCTGAGCTAGTTTGTGTGTAACAATTGGAGATAGTGCTGAGATCTTGTGAGGAGTTTGTGCTATGTATTGTCACATGTTCTCTATCATTATAATATACATATAGTTGGGGGTTTTCAGCTGTAAGATTTCCCATTACATATTGTGTTATATGTGTGCTTGATTATGTTTTAATGTGCGCATGCGACTGCTTCTATTTCCGCAAATTGATGATTAATTGTAGAAGAGGTTATGTATTATGCATGAAGCTTAAATAGTGTGTAATCACGATAATCTCGGTGAATAATTCAGCTATTATTCAAATTTCTACAAATTTATTAAGAAGAAATACTTGAGCATGCCAAAACCATCTATTTTAAAGGAGTGAGTTTGCATATGTAGAAAAGTTTGTGTTACACATCATTTTGTTACCATGACAACTGACTGTTAAAAATGGATCATTCGTTATCCACCAATGTTTTCCAAAGCACTCACTTGCAAGTCAATAACTTAAACACCTTGAAGAAAATAAGAATTCTGGGTAATAAGGTCCAAAACCTACTTTTTGGTTACCTGCGCACTTTCCTAGCCAGTTCTTGTGCATTCACAGTTCTTACTTGATGCCCGCTCATAATTGCGCTTTGTCTTCCACTATAGACTGCACATATGACCCCAAAAAAAGTAAAAATAAAAAGTGAAATCTAGAAACTTTGTTGGGCGAATATATCCCAACTGAAAGCTTCGAGGTCATGCTTATTCGAGCCTAACCCCTATGATAATTGATTTAATTTCCATTCTTAAAGGAACCCTAATCCCACCTTTAGTGGATCTCATCCTTGAGATAAGGATATGAAACTTCCTCCTCTTGGCCTATAAATCAACCAAAAGCTAGAGGGTTGGGCGAGGTTACTGAAGTTATACTTATGCTATTCAAATTAGGTTGGAAAGCTTATCATCCAAGGACAAGATTGCAGATCATTGGGAGGAGCTTCACTTCATCAAGGAAAAGGTTGTGAAACTCTTCTATATTTCCTAGATTAATACAAATGAGCTCTTTTCCCCACTGCATTGTTTAATGGAATTGGTGAATGGCTTATGTTATTTATATTTTCCCTTTGAAATGATGTTAGTTACTAGTCTCCTTGATCACTAGTTTGAGTTATTGAATCATTTATGCGGCATATGACTTTGATCCTTTGGTTTCTATGTTTGCAGGTCCATTTCAAGCATTGAGGAGCTGCATCAAAGCATAGTAAGGATCTTCTTCAAACATGTCATGAAAGGTATGGATTTCATTTCTCTCCTTTCTAGTTTATGATTTAAGCAAAGATAGACTAAGGGAAATATTAGCTTGATTGTTTGTTTGTTACTAGGTTTTGTTGGAAATCTAGGAGGATTTATTTTGTCCACATTAGCAATTAGTCTGATATAACAAATTGGAGACTCCACTGGGGATCGTCATGTTCTCCTCCATCACATTTTTTTTTCAACCCTTTTTTATAGCCTTATTTTAGTTTGTACAAGACATTGGCATTTTGGATTTTGTGATTTGTTTGCCTGAAATTTTTTTTTCTTAAACTTTCTAGACCTACGTGGTTTTTGTTCAACAACACAGTGCAGATCTGCATTGTTTTTCTTTAGCAACAATGCATATGCGCACTGAACTCTACTGTTTACCTACACACATGCTGGGAATTTTTGAAAAATTAGGTTTTTCTTTGATCAAAGTCTGAAATTTTGTTTTAAAAATCTTTAGTATGCTTGTTTTTATCTTCAGGTAGTGTCTGTGAGTTTTATTGAGTGTCAAGAAGAAGTCTTCTTGAGAATTACTCATTTTCACAAATTTGGGTAGTGTTTCGTCTTGTTGCTTGTGGATTTATCAAAAAAGACATTGGTTGAAGTTGGATTATTGTTTCCCAGCCTTTTTTCTTTTAAACATACTAGGTTTAGTGATTTTCTTAATTATTTGTGAAAAATATTTTGGTTTAATGAGTAGGGTTTATCAAGGATACATGTTTTTTTTGTGAGAGTTTCTTCCTTTGTTGAATTCAAAATGAAAATAATTTCTTTTTTAGTGTTGAATTTTTTCATAGTTACACTTTAGACATCATTGATTTCATAGAATTCACTAGAAGAAATTCATTTCGAAGTTTTGATTGGTTTCTCCATGCATTTTGAAAATTCTAAGTGATTGTTTGTAAAAGGAAAATTTTATGGTTTCTTGATTTGTTGAGTGAACTGAAATATTAGTTTAATTTCTGTTTTGGATTATCACAACGTGAAATTGGCATTTTATGGAAAATAATATTATAGAATTTTTAGTTTTCGCATTTTATTTGAAAAAAAATTAAAAGGACTGTTACTTTCCCTTATTTAGGAATTCACTGAATGAAAAGATTATAGTTTCATATTTGATTGCATTAGAGTTTTTTGCGTTAGGTCATAATATCATCAGTTTCACAACCATTTACCTATTGAGTAAATAATAAATTAATAACACAACATTATTAAAATCAATTAAAATTTTTACATTTTTATTGCTCTTTCCACCTACATTAGATCAGGTTGTAGGGCTTTGGAATAGGTAAGTGAGTTAAATTTCCAAAGATGCAAACAAACATTAGCATCTTGCTGTAGAGAGTAAATCCATTTATTACAATTTTTCTCTGGGAAGCTCCTCTAACAAGGGAGTCAAGCATGAGATCATATTAGAACCAGTGGAGTGATCAACCCCACTTCATTGGTTATGGTAGAGTGATTTTCACGCATTAAAAATGGTGTCTAAAGGTACTCATGAGTCACTTGAAAGTAAACATCAGTTTAACCATGTTGAGGAAATTTTGAAGGGATTGAGATTTTTTACTCTGCCCTTGTGTGTACGTCTGATATGTGATTGTTCCCCCAGGCTCAATTGTTGTAAGTGGTGACTTTAGAGACCATAATCTTAGGGCTATTACCCAAGGTGACGACAGAGGGGAAGTCTTTGCTGTACCTGGAACAAAAGTTGGCTAGACTCACTTGGACCATTTTGGAGGGTAATATTCACTCGAGATGGAATAAGTGGAGTTACTTGCACCATATCGTGTCCATTAAGAAAGTTGTCAGCGTAACTGGTTCCACCCGCTCTATTTATATATAATTTTCACCTTGATTTATGCAACGTTGGATTTCATCACCAATTAGTGATTTCATTGTGAAAAGGTTATTTGCATGGTTTGACTCCTAGATTTGCTAGCGTGTGTTATTTGTTTGTTTTTATTTTTTATGGCCTTAGGTGTGATTGTTATATTATTTAAATTCTTAATTAAAATTCATCATGGCTGGCTTACCGAGACATTCACATAGAATGCAGGGTAAACCCTCTGAATATACACTGAGTCAATTGGAAAAAATTAAAGCTGAAAAGTCAAAATCAACAGGATCTGGGACCTCATATCAACGTGAAACATATACTATTGTAGAATATGAGACAACATAAACTTGAAGTGAATCAACGTCAAAGACTAGAATTAGACCCAGTTCGATTTGAACTGGTAGTTACCGAAGCCGTTCGAACATAATATGATACTGGAGAAGTTTCATATACACAACTAATTGAACCAGAAATTTACAAACCTGAGTCTCCTTCAACTGCTATAGCCCCTACTCTTGCTCCACCTTCACTACAAGTGGAACTTATTATTACATATAGTATACCTCTTGGTATAATTAGTATCAAAGATATTACTACAGAGGAGGAAGAATAATCTCCACGCACTCCAGTTTCTACCGGTGAACACATCCTTTTTCCATAACTTCCTTTTTCTCATTTTCGATCAGATCCTTGGTATTTCACACCTTTGAAATTTTTAGTTCAAGGTATTCCATGTTACCACACTCCTTATTACTCTGTGCTCGAATTAAATATGTCAAGAATGCTTTCTATAAGTATGCCTACTGATGCCTCTATGTTTTCAAGATCTCCATAGTCATTATTATATGGTGGTCCATCAGTCCCTCCTGGATATCAGTTACTTTCTGGGAATTTTTCAAGAGCTTCTCCTTATCTCAAACTTCTAATTTGTCAGCTAGTGTATCTACTTCCACTGTCCAAGGCTTGACCTCAGAACAATATATTGATATGGTTTCCAGTAATGTAGGTAATCCTCAAGTTAACCCAATAGGTGGTTATTATCTGCCTTGGGGGTAACCATCTTATCCTCCGCTTGGGGGAAAACCTTTTGTTGGATCATATCATATAGTTAGAGAACAAACTTTTGCCGAAAATTATCCAAACTATGGTCAGATACCTAAAGCTGGTTTAGGTTAACCCGTTGTGTCTCAAACCTTAGTTGGTGCACCTTACCCAGGTATGAATACCATTCATAACCCTTCATTTGTTAAAAATTCGATCCAAGTTGCTCCACAAGTGCCAGTTTACCAACCTGTGCATCCTACTGGACAAACTATTCAAAATATACTCATCCAAGGTATTCTAATACAAGTCTAGTAGAATGTACAAGGGATTCCTTAAACATCTATCCAAGGGAATCCACAAACACTTGTTCAACAACCAACTCAGAAGCATGTTCAGGGTATTCCAAAAACTCTTGTCCACTCTAAAGTACAAATATTTATTCAACAACAGGTTCCAAGTTCACCTCAAATCCCCATCCCAGGAGTATCGAAAACAACTATTCCAGCACCCCTCAAATATCGGTGCAACAAACTACTCAGGCTATCCCTCAGGAATCTGCTTATCGAGTTGGTCCTACAGTCCATTCTATACCCCAAATTCCCATGGGACAACCGAGTGGAGGATACATACATACACAGTATCAATAAAAGTATTTTCAAGGCCATCCTTTTCAGAGTCAATTATTTCAAGGTCAACCTTATAAGGCCAACCTTTTCAGAGTCAATTATTTCAAGGACAACCTTTACAAAGTCAACCCTTTCAGGGGAAATATTACTTGGGGAAAATGGGTCAAATTCCACTTTTCTAGATTCAAATGTACCTTGGTCATACTTATCAAATTTCGTCTCAATCAAAATTTTGTATGCCACACCCTGGTTACCCTGAAGTAATGAAAATCCCAGCCGCACAAGCTATTCTAGGATATCCTCCTCTAGGTACTGGACTTAACCCTAAGGGTTATCAATATTCGCAATAGGATCCCAAATGACATTTATCATTTATTTTAACTTTAGATTTACCGTATTTGTCTCGGCTAACGAATTATCCTATTTATTATTACCCATTTTGGTTAGTAATTCCTACTAAGTTTCCCAGTGATATTCCGAAGTTTGAAGGAAAATCAGAAGAGGACCCATCAAACCATGTCATGACATATAATATTTGGTGCACATTGAATTCATTGATCAATGATTCCATTATATTACACCTTTTTCAACGAACTTTAATCGGTTCAATAAGAAAATGGTATATCGAATTACTGTGAGCCTCTGTTCATAACTTCAATGCCTTAGCAACTGCGTTCTTAACACATTTTCAGCTACCGATATGATACAATATTGGTACACAACTTTTGAATTATTTGAAACAATCCTCATATACTTACATTTACAATAATATACATGAATGGAGACCAAGATGTCGTCTAGTTAAACTTTTTATTCCAGATCAAATTTTGGCTGAATGGTTCACAAAATAATTACTTCCAATCATTACTGAAGATGTAGCTAAAAGAGGTGTTGTAACTGAAGAGCAGGTAATTGCTCGTGCCCAATATATAGACCTTGTTTATACACAATCTGACACTTTGTATGATAAAATCCTAGATTTTCCTCCCTTAGGTCAAACAACTTCAACTCTTATAGGATCTCACGTCGTTGATGGTGTGATTGGTTATGTTAGCCATCAATCTAAGAGTAAAAATAAGGATTCCAAAAATACTCAGATTTTGGATTTGCAAGATTCACCCAACGAAAATCCTTCTTCAAAAGTTACTTTTGAGATTAATGTCATAGATTCATATACTGGCAAGAATAAACTGTCCGGAGGTAAAAATAAAGGGAAAGATGAAGCAAAACAAAATGCTTCTCCGAAAGAGAAATCATACAAAAATGAACCATGTGATGAAAATAAAAAGCCTTGTTATCCTTGGCTAATTTGTGATGAAGATCATTACACCAAGGAATTCCCTCATCACGCTAAGGTTACTAAATTCGTTAAAGGTTCTCCCACTCCCGTTGTTTTGAAGGATCCATTTCCTTCTCAAGACAGTAAGATGGTTTGAAATAACCCATCTTCTTCTTCCACATCGGTGGATATCATGATGTTGTCCTCACAAGTTATGGTAGCCACAAGATGTTAAGATTACAGATCTAAGGGTCTTGTTGTAGATGGAAACGACGCTAGTTCGCCTAGTCAATATTCCACATAAATTCCTCGATCTTCTGGACCATTATAGATTGAAAAACCAAATTCTAAAATGGTAATTCGACCACCTCCTAAAGGTGTTCTTAAAAAATAAACTTTTAATCCTCATGCAAGAGTTGCTCAGAATTACAACATTTTTGAAGATATGGCGATGTCTCCTTCAACAATGTCGACTCTTGAAGGGCTGCAAACTTTCCCAGCATAAAGGAAATTTATATTGTCAGGAATTGGAGAAAATGATCCTCGAGATTCTAATCTTATTGTCTTTGATCTTTAGAGTCATGTACCTAGACTCCCACATCAACTCGCATTTTAAATACCAGTTTTCGTCAAAACTAACCAAGTCTTTCGTACAGTAATTAGTGAAGGAGTTTCTACATGTATCATGTATATTTCTTCTTGGAAAGCCTTGGGTTCTCCAACCATCAATCAGTATCCCACAACTTTGAAGCGTTTGATGGAAGAGGTTTCCTTCCATATGGAATTTTAGACGATCTACCCATAGAACTATAAGGTAAGATGGTTGCAATTGAAGTTGAATTTGTTGATGTTCAACTTGATTATAACCTTTTACTTGGTCGAAGTTGGACCTATGCTATGTCGACAATGGTCTCGTATTTTTTTTGTATGATAATGTTTCCCCATAAAGGAAAAATCGTGAAAGTAGACCAATTGTCTTACTACACTTCAAACCCTAATTCTACATGTAGTGTACCTATTATTGGAAAAATGGTTACTCCGTATGAATATTTTGGGTTTAGTTTTCTTAAATATTTGTCACTTTTGCACTCCCTCCACCAAATTTTACTAATAATATTTCCCAAATTAATATGATCACATCAAGCACGATGGAATATTTTGATCCTTGGATTGTTCCTTTAGAATCTGAATTGACCTCATATGGAAGTGAGATGCATTTGAGCCCATTTGAATCAACTTATCAGGCAGTTGAAACGTTTTCCAATCCACCATACTCTGAAATTTATCGAGTGAATGTGATCACTGATGATTATTCTCAATTGTCACGATTAACACCAATATCGTTTCTTGATCCCTTCGATAAGACATTTCCAATTGACGAAAGTATCATGGAATTAATGAATTTAGATAAATACCATGGGTTGATTATCATCATCGTTCATCTTTTCTACCTAGCCTTGATAAAATCAAGAACGATTTTTCATCTATGTTTTCATATGAGATTGTGAATAGTTTTGAATGTCCTATGTCAATCCTTCATTTTGAATCTGAAAAGAATATAGGAAACATATATACAACTGTACCAATCAACATCTTAGTTAAACCTAGAATTATAGAGAAAATTCACATAGGTGCTTCATGCCCCCTTGAAGAAATTCAAACGTACAAATCCCTATTTTAGGAATTTTGAGATATTTTTTCCTGGTCCTATGAGGAAATGCCAGAAATTGACCTAGAATTGTAATTCACGAAATCAAGACTTACTCAGATGCTAAACCTGTTAGACAGAGATTACGTCCAGTGCATCCATGAAAATTTGTTGCTATAAAAGTTGAGGTTGAAAAACTACTTAAAGAAAGTTTCATTTATCACGTTCCCTTGACTGATTCGGTGTCCAATATTGTTCCATTTAATAAGAAGCAAGGGACTATTAGAGTATGCATCGATTATAGGGATATAAAAAATCTTGTCCTAAGGACAACTATCCTACCCTTTATATCGATCGAATCATTGATGATTGTGGTAGAAATGAGATTTTCTCTTTCATGGACAAATTTTCTAAATACAATCAAATAAGCATACTCCATGTTTATCAACATAAAACTCCATTCATTTCTACATGGGGAACTTTTTCTTATCAAAGACTCCCTTTTGGATTAAATAATGATGGCTCAAACTTTAAACGAGAAATGTATTACGCATTTCACGATATCAAGCATATTTACAACCCTACTTGGATGACTTACAAGCTCACTCACTGAGACGGTAAGACCATACAATGAATTTGAGAGCAATTTTCATAAAATGTAGGCATTACAATATTCACTTGAATCCTCAAAAATGGGTTTTTTGTGTACAATCCGGTGGATTGTTGGGATTTTTGTATCAAAGGAAGGCATTCGTGTCTATTCGCTCAAGGTAAAGGCTATTCTCAAATTTCCTCCACCTTCCAATCTCCAACAACTCCAACGTTTTCAAGGGAAATAATTTTTTTTAGGTAGATTCATACCTAACTACACCAAGCTAACTAAGGGTTTTACTCGACTATTGAAATAGGGAATCCCATTTATCTGGGATGAGCTTTCTCAAAAAGCTTTTGATGCACTCAAAAACACGTAGCCCATACACCGATTTTGCATCCACCTAATTATCATCAGGACTAATTTTTGTATTTAGCTGCATCTGATGCCACCATTGGCATGGTTCTAGTTTAGGAAGATGAATCCAATGATGAACATGTGATCTATTATTTGAGTAGGAATCTAACTAAAACTGAGATCAAATACACACATGTGATGAAATTGGCCTTGGAAGCAGTTCAAGTTATCCAACGTTTTCTTCACTATATACCCTTATGCAAAACAACAATGATTTTATGATTGCAACCCTATGATGTACATTCTTACCAAGAAATTTATAGGGGGAAAATATTTTAAATGGATAGTTATCTTGCAAGAATTTGACATAGAATTTGAAAAATCAATGTCTAAGAAATTTTTGGTGTTTTCTGAGTTGTTATGTGACTTTCTCTATACCAAGACAGAAATCGTGATAGAATATTCGCTTCCAGATGAATCCCTCTTTCTTATCATTAATTTAGATCCATGGTATGGATATATTATCGTGTATATTCAAACTTATATTTTTCATCCAGAATTGTCTCGAACTCGTCGTCGTATTCGGTACCAATCCCAACAATACACTATTGTTGGCGTTACACTTTATCATCGTGGTTTTGATTCCATATTTAGATGATGTTTGACTCATGAGGAAGTCGAGAACACATTAAATGACTTCCATTCTAGGGCTTGTGCTGGTCATATGTCAGGGTATGCCACTCCTAAAAAATATTGTGCACTGGCAATTTCTGGCCCTCGATATTCAAATATTGTATAACTGCGGTTCAGACGTGTCATAATTTCCAAGTTTTCCATTGTAAGATGCATGCACCTCTAGATCCTCTTCACCTAATCATAGCTGTCGGTCCTTTTGCCAAATGGGGCCTTGATTGTTTTAAATGAAATCCTCACTCGGTTGGGGGGCATGGGTATATCATCCTAGCAGTAGATTATTTTACAAAATGGGTCGAGGTGATGCATACATATAAGGATGATGGAGAAACTGCAACCATTTTCATATTCAAGCATGTGATTTCCAGATTCGACATTCCACAAGTTATTGTCGTGGAACATGGTAGCCATGTTTGAAACTTTATGATGATGGAACTTTCTGCATTGGTAGGCTTGCGTCATGACAACTCTACCCCATACTATCTGCAAGAGAATGTCCAAGTAGAAGTTGTTAACAAGTTTTTGACCACTATGATCAAATAGATCGTTGGAATTCATAAACAAAATTAGCATAGTATGCTTTTTTCAGCCTTGTGGGCATATTGTACTTCAACATAAACATCAACTAGCTTTAATCCCTTCCAAATTTTTTACGTTTTGGATGCATTTTTTCTGATTGAATGTGAAATTTATCTTTGTAACTAGCCATTGAGTTATTACCATCTACCTCTGTAAAGGAGCAGTTTTTGTACTTAGGATGACTAGATGAGACTCACCGTGATGCTACACTGGCTAGTGAAGCTCATAATAAATGGGTTAAGGCACATTTTGACCGAAACGCGAATCCTCGTTCATACTTGGAAGGTGACCTAGTCTTGGTCTATGATCAAGCATATGATAAACGAGGTGTTGGTAAATTCGAGCCAGGTGGCATGGTTCTTACATTGTAAAACATGTACTAGCTAAAGGGGCCTATGAACTAGTTGATCATGATGATGTTTCTTTAGGAGAGCCTAGGAATGGTCTTTACCTGAAGAAATATTATGCGTGATTCATTTTCGTGAATATTTTGTACATTACTTGTATCATATTTTTATGAGTGTGTGTAGTAAGTTTAATTTTTTTTACATTTTTTTGCTACTTCTCCTGCTTATCTTATGTTACACTTGATTTGGAGATGTCAACACTCCCTCATACTTACTGTCTGCTCAACTTAGTGTTCCTAAATTGAGGTCATAAATTGTCAACCAGGATTAGTAAACTGTTGAAGTGAAGTGCACTATATGTGCCTAGGTATTTGTTTCTCACTACGTTGTGTTTAGTGTTTTTTTCAATGTTTTTGGTTTTGTGTTTTTTTATTCCAAGAGGAAAAGAACTAAGTTTTGGCAAAGAGAAGTTGTTGGTCACACTAAAACAGAGCAAAACCTGTTCTAAATTATGTATGGCTCTTGAGAATCAGAAAATGCAATTATTTAACAAGAAAAATAACTCATAGCAAGAACTCAATAACTCACAACATGAACTCAATCCCATTCATTCATTAGAAATATGTTGGAATAGCTTGAGAAAAAGGATAAGTTAGTGCCATGAGGTTCTTCTAAGTAAACAACCACCTACAAGATCACAGAGAAAATCTTATCCATGGCTAGAATTTTGTTGGAACATATTTGGGAAAAGATAGTCTGCAACACAGTGAGGAATTCTACTCTAAATTAACCTATGACAGTGAAATTAATCCGTTCTGCAACTTAAATTTTCACTACTAAGCTTATTCGGAAATTAGAAGTCTTTTGGAATAGTTTTTGGGAAAAAAGGCTATTTGCACAATTATAAGAGATTGCAGAACAGTCAAGGCCTTGAACTGATATCACTAATTCATGTCCATATGATTATGTATTGGAAGAGATTAATAACAAGAGTAGTTTTTAAATAATGAAGGCCTTGAAATCTAATGGAACAAAACTAGCATACAACTGACTAATAAAACTAACAATGCAATGGATAAAGCTGAACTAAAATGCAATCATTCAAACTTGAAATACAGTGACCACAACTGTACTAGAATGCCATTATCCTAACTTGAAATACAGTGAACATAATCTAGGCTAGAGTGCCATTAATCTAACTTGAAATACAGTGAACAGAAACTGAACTAGTGCACCATTAATCTCCGGAGTACTACAACTACACTTATAATGCAACTAATCACTGAAATGTTTCAGCTCTGTCTCATTCGGGGTTAGTGGTATTTTGGAATAATTCATAGAATAGGACTGGCTGTAACATGTGATGTAAATGAGCATAAAAACATAAAGTTCAACAAAACGTAGTAAGCTCTGAAACACCACAGCTATGTCTCATCCAGAGTTAGTGATATTTTGGAAGAGATTAATAAGAACAAGACTAGCTGTAACAACTGATGTAATTGAGCACAAAAACATAAAGTTCAAAGAAATGCAACTAACTCCTAAAATACTACAGTTATACCTCATTCAATATTAGTGATATTTTGGAATAATTCGTAAGAACAAGACTAAACTATAGCATCCAATGCAAGTGAATATAAAACACAAAGTTCAGAAAATTGCTTAAACTAGGAATGCAGCAAGGCTAAAGTTACTTATCTTAGCAATGTGCACAAAGCTTCTCGGGCAGTAGGGCCCTCTACCACCGGATCAACATACAAATATCATCAAGATTTCCTCAGATCTTGCAATAATGCGATGCTTCTTTCATTAAAGGAAAAGTATTTCAAAAACAGAGTATTACGGTCTTCTGAGATCTAGCAACAAAACATAAATCTAGCTATCTGTTTCTCGGTCTCCCGAGTCATTATTATATGAAAATTACATAACTGCCCTTGAGATAAAATAGGAATAAATGTCTTTCCCAACTAAAATAAAATTAGGACTTTGGTGGTGGTCTCGTACTATGATTAAGGACATCTGTACAGTCCTTGTCCTATTAGAAGTCTATCTCCTAGTTTTGGTTTCCCACGTGCATAACCACCTGTAGAATTCTGCTCAGACTTTTTAGGGAGCAAGGAATGATGTGGATGAAGTATGGAATTCACCCATCTGCGTTTTTCTTTGAGGTGACACCTGGAACCTGTGAAAACATGAAGACAGTTGTGGAATCGACAACTAGCTACAGAATGGCTGCATTCTGTAGCTAAATCTAATCAAAAATTACTACAACAACAAAACCATGAAAGTGTAGAAAGTTAGTCATTATATACATTATTAAAGCAATTTTAATTAATCCTATTGATCATTTAAGCCTATAATTGATAAGGGACAAAGGAAATGGATTGAAATTTGGTGAAGGGGAAGGACACCTTTGGGGCTCAACACTTACATTGTCTTTGTTGATGGTACTATTCGTAGTACTCAGAATTTGTCTTCCGCAGCTTAGGCTATTTATTCGCCCACTGATGAGATAATCTCTATTCATGGGATATGCCTTTGTCTAACAATGAATAACATAGTTGAGTATAGTGCAATGGTTGAACTATTATTTGGCTCCATTTCATTTGGCATTCATCATTTGATCATTAGGTTAGATTCAGATCTCATCGTATTACATTTAAACAATGTCTATGCAGTAAGATGTTCAAAAATTCTAAGAATGTTTTTACGGGTCCATCTCATGGAAAGGAAATTTGATTATATTGAATATCAACATATTCCAAGAAATTTAAACACATTAACTGATGCATTGGAAAATCATGTGTTAAATAGACATTTGAAAAAAATGTAAATTAAAACAATATTCATCCACATATTGAACAAGATAAACTGAGATAATAAGTGGCAGTTTCCATTAGGTAAAATGTCTGTAAAATGTGTGTTACAAAAATGTCACCCGAAGACATTAGGTCCCGTGGCCTTTATTATTCGAACATGCTGATACCAAAAAATAAAAATCTAACCCTAAATACTAGCATCTAAGCATGATGGTGATCATGATAGAAGAGTATAACGCGTGCTATTCGTCATAGTAGGTGACTGATCGATCCCGAAACTCCTACTACATGCCTCTGGCACCAGAGAGGAAAATCATCAATCCCAGTATTTGGGATGTCTAGAGCCAACCTCTCTAGGTTGTGCTCTAGCTCAGTCAATGCCTCTATTGCATCAGGGTTAGGAACCATAAACAACTACTAGCTGATATCCTTGCCTTTCAAAATTCTATAGTCCTAATGGTCTAACCAGGCCCACATCTGCATGGCCATTTTAGATAATTAGCTTTGGATGTCAAAAAACAAACAAAAATTTGAAAACATAAAAAAAATCAAAATGAATTTTTTTACCTAGGTCAATCAACTACATCCTTGCTCAGAGTGGGATATATAGGTCACCTATGTAATCAATTTCTGCATATGGAAAGTATTTGATCATGATGATTTGACGTTTCAGCCACTCAAAGAACTCAAGAATATATTTCACTACCAGACCATCACCTCCATGGCATGCCATCAACGAAACCCACAAAAGCATATGAGGATCCCAAGGTCCTCCTGCATCTGATAGAAATTGTTGTGGGGCAAGGAGGGGAATCCTCTCCAGAGAAAATGAAATCAGAATGGCACCATACCCAAAGTTCTTGAGTTTTCATGTTTTCGCTAGCCATTTTCCCTTTCATGTTGGTAACTACCCCTTCGCACCAGTTGAATATAGTGGGATGTGAAAATTCCACGACGATCTACATTTGAGCCTTAGTATCCAAGTGAAGCATTGCACTTCCACACAATATGGAAACTATAAATGAAATGCTTCTCAAGGGAAGTCTCTCAATTGTTTTTATGTCAATTATTCCATCCTTAAGTTGAGCCCCTTGGAAAAATTGTTGCATCAAATAAGTGGCAATGGTTTCTCCACATGGACTGTTT
Source organism: Pinus albicaulis (assembly GCA_034641835.2). Taxonomy (NCBI): domain Eukaryota; kingdom Viridiplantae; phylum Streptophyta; class Pinopsida; order Pinales; family Pinaceae; genus Pinus; species Pinus albicaulis. The sequence continues at coordinate 208,623,641 of CM076577.1, forward strand.
CCATATAAAGATATGTCCATCCCTTTGCGGGAAAGCCCAGTGAAAAAATAGATGTCATCCAAATTTATAGTGAGGCGCTGATATCTTATCATAAAACATTAATCTAGGACATCCCATGCTCTCACCATCCAAGTAATAAGGTCTAGCTGAGCTTTCATCCCTGGGATTATCCAAAATTTGTATAGGCCATAGTCTCTTAAGGCCTGCAATGCCACTGGATCATTAAGAGCTTCAACATATTTATTTTCATGCTCTATCTCCCCCTCCACTCCATTATAATAAGTCAAAAATACAGAAAGAAACAATTGGGGAGGATTAGAAAACAATATGGGATATTTTCCAAAAAATTAGGCCATATTTCTTATTTTCTCAAAAAGCATTGGTGCTTGTGTGACCACTTTTCGAAAACAAAGCACATTTGCATAGTTTCTCCGGAGAAAAACTATGCAAATTGCGGCTTTCAATGTGTCAAAAATAGTCAGGTTGTGTGGTCTTGATGAAGGGTAACCGCGCACCCCCAAGGGCACATTTAAAAAAAAAAAAACACTCCCAAAAAACCAAAATAAACAGTAAATACAAAATAAATCTAATGAAAATGAAGATAATGAATATTTCTTACTTGGAGAAGACGATTCACAATTTCGTACACTGGTTTGTTCGGAATCAACCTTTGAATTTTGTGGTAAAAAACCCTCTTTTTTTTCTTTCAATTGGTTAAGAACTCAAATGGTAAAAATCATTTTAGTTTTGGAACTTTTTTAGGCATTTTAGGCCATTAAAATATTATTTTTATGCCTTTGACCTTTAAAAATTCAAAATTTTTATGTTTTTGCTATGAGTTTTGAGGAGTTATGATAATTTTTTGAGTTTAATGTGCATAACACAGGTTATAACATAAAAATGAATCGGTTTGGTATTGAGCGAACTTTTATCACTTTTTCGGGCTCTTGAAAATTACAAAAAAGCGAAACCCTGGAGTTCCCTTTTAAGCCCTTTTCAGACTCTCTAAACATGAAAATATTGTCGAGTACTTGACTATTCTAACTCGAAAAATTAAATGAATAATTGTTTATTTAGTATAAGTTTACCCCTTTTCGGGATTGAAATAGACTATTTACAAAAAAAGGTATACATTGACTAATCATGGTCAATAGAGTTCTCTCCTGCATTATTTTATCCTTTTTCGGCCTTGGGAGACTAAGCTTGTTGAAAATAACATTATGGAGTTTACTTATGTTTTTCTCATGACTCCCTAAAATTGAAAAACACTGAGATTTAATTTCTCTAGGCTTGCTAAAATTTACGTTGAAAGAGTTGAATGATTTTTTTTTTCTTCATGTATTTTCAAATTCTTTAAAAATGAAAACGACATCGAGTTATTCCTTAATTCGACTAGTAAAATATAAACAATGTAGGACTCGTCAATCATGACGAGACCGAACCACTCCTTCCTAGGGTTCATTAAAAATAATTCAGGGTACTCATCCAAAGGATGAGCTTATAGGACAAGAAAATGTTATCCTCCTCAAGCTTGAACAAAAATAAAAAGGTACTTGCCAATAATGGTGGGGGGAAATTGGGAAGAAAAGATCATTTCTTATATTTCATGAAAGGCTGTATGTCGCTCTTGAACATGAAAATCCATCACATATGTGTCCGTGTTGGGAAATCCATTTGTCTCACAGTTAATCAAACCTCATTGAAAGTCTTCAACTAGTTTTGGGTCTTACTATTGAGTCAAATGCTGCCAAGTCAAATTGTCATGTCACTGATATGTTCAAGAGAGGTCAGACCTCAGTTCAAATTACCTTGAAATTTGTAGCCTTCAATTGCGTTATCCATCCTTGAGTCATTCCTAGCAATTTGTTTTTCAAAACTTGACACAAGTTTCGAGTCGTAGGCCCTCCGATGATGGATCGCTTCCAATCAACTTCAGCTCATTATCTAGGAAATTGATCTAGAAACCCTCTTTAGTACGTTGAGGCCCACATGACTTAATGGAAAGTTTCTCGCCTTCGACGACAGGCTCTCATCATTGACCTTCGATCAAATGATTCTATGAGTGTTTGACTTCAACACATATTTTCACACTCTATAGATTGTACTGGGAGTACCTTGAGGACCATTGTCATTAATGGTGGTTTCTCTCACACTTGTTAAAAATTCACATAATTAACTAGTAATTGAATGGTTTCTACCATGTTCGACTTCAAGACATCTTATCACATGGTTAGATTTGTGTTGTGGATCTATAGAGATGGAGATCAAGACCCTGGATCTAGTTTCATCCATCTAGGTTGTGAGGAGCTATGTATTCATGATTATACAGATAGAGTCATATTTGATGGATGCGTCCATACTGTGTCTACTATTGAAATGATGCTAAGTGTATTTACCTACTTTTTCATAGAATTGTGTTTACTTTGAGTATGGGAATGCCTACCTCAGTGATGATTATATATTGCATTGTAACCCTTGATTGATTGTTGCACATCTCCAACCATGGTATCTGATCCAATATTTGGAATGATAAATCACTTCAGTCCTTAAATATCCTTTCCAACTTCACACTTTAGGGTGCAATCTATTACAAGTCACTTTTTCACCATGGAAATTGACCATTAAAAATGGATCTTCCACTATCCATTAATGAGTTCCAAAGCACTCCCTTGCAAGTTAACAACTTAAACACCTTGAAGAAAACAAGAATTTTGGGTAATAAGGTCCAAAACCTACTTTTAGTTACCTGCACACTTTCCTAGCCAGTTCCTGCGTATTCACAGTTCTTACCATTGATGCCCGCGTAGAATTGCACTCTGACTTCCATTATAGACTGTGCACATGACTAAACAAAAAGTAAAAATAAAAAGTGAAATTTAGAATATTTTTTGGGCGAATATAACCCAAATGAAACTTTGAATTCATTCTTATCCGAGCCTAACCCCTCTGATCATAGATCTAATTCCCATTCTTCAAGGAACCCTAACCCCACCTTTGGTGGATCTCATCCTTGAGATAATGATCTGAAACTTCCTCCTCTTGGCCTATAAATCAACCACAAGCTAGAGGGTTGGGGGAGGTTACTAAAGGTAGACTTATGCTGTTCAAATTAGGTTGGAAATATGATCATCCAAGGAGAGGATTGTAGATTGGAGGAGCTTGAATTCATAAAGGCAAAGGTTGTGAAACTCTTCTATATTTATGAGATTAAAAAAAATGAACTCTTTTTCCCACTGCATTGTTTAATGGAATTGGTGAATGGTTTATTTTATTTCTATTTGTCCATTGAAATGATGTTATTTACTAGTCTTGATCACCATTTTGAGTTATTGAATCATTTATGCTACATATGGCTTTGATCCTTTGGTTTCTATGTTTGCAGGTATGTTTCAAGCATTGAGGAGCTGCATCAAAGCATAGCAAGGTTCTTCATAAAGCATGTCGTGAAAAGTATTGATTTCATTTGTCTCCTTTCTAGTTTATGATTCAAACAAATATAGACTCAGGGAAATATTAGCTTGATTGTCTGTTTGTTACTAGGTTTTGTTGGAAATCTAGGGAGATTGATTTTGTACGCATTAGAAATAAGTATGATATAACATTTTGTGATCTATATCATCCAACCTCTGGACAGGATGAGGATGAGGGGCTCATAACCCATAAAAGTGACAAAATTCTCCCTTTTCCACCACCGCAAAACCACTATTGACAACCTATTATTGGAAAAGTGACCCACCATAGCATATTCCTCCATGGACTGCAATTAGTTGAGTTGAATGTCTTCTCTGATGGTAGGGTAGGTCTCCTCGATTTTCCTCTTGATACATTGCCTCCCACCTTTGTCCATTTTTTCACCAAGTGGATACCAAGTCTACTTTGTTGGGATAGACTGGAAAACCTCGAGACCCCCTCTAAACATATCATTCGTAAGCATATTGTAGAGGAAATTAACTTATTGAGGGGCACGGTTAAGGTGAACCAAACTATCAATAGATGATAAAACCAATGACTGAGCGTTGTTTGATGGATTTGAAAGGGAGGGCGAAAGACAGACGAAGGGGGCCATATTTGGGAAGACTAGAGATGAAAGTTGATGATAATACAATCATCATGCACTAGTGAGGAAAGTACAAGGTCCACACTTCAAAGACTTGGATCCGAAGGTAAGATCAAATCGAGGAATTAAGACATTATGAATGATAGGGGGATGTCCAGGTTTTTTTAGATGTGTTGTTAGGAGGAGGGGATGAAGGGAAGACAATATATAAAAAGGTTTTGTGACCCGCCAACAGGTTCTATGAATAATCTATCTCCTCGTCCCTATCATACATGGTGAGAAGGAGAGATTTGGGTGGTAACCTTGTTCATGACATAGGCTAATCCTGACGATGGAAACAAGAGTATGCAGTCTTGTTTTAGGAGGGTGAAACCCATAAGAACATAAACCCTAAACCCATTCCAATCTCAGGGATATCACATATACCTCCACTTACTCTTTCTCTCTTTTACCTCATATATGTGTGTGCGTGTGCATGTATGTATGTATGTATGTATAAGCCTTGAGGATTATCTCATTTGATTGAGTCTTCATCATTAAAGCACCTCTGCTATTTTTTTTTCCAATGGGAAAAAACCAATAATTTTATTCATCTTAAAACAAGGAAATACATTACATTATACATATGTTGTAAGAATTATGCAAGATAGGCCTATCTAGTTATGAGCTAAAGAGAAAAAAATGAAATAAAAAATGCATATGAAACTTCAAAGTTAAGTATAATAATGATCACTTAACTTATCTTTCTTGCCTTTCTTTTTTTACACTTTTTTCCATTCCTTTATGTTCAGATCAACAAGAACCATTTCCAGTTCACAACCTACTAACTTTGGTGGGGATTATTTGTCTAAGTCAGAATTCTCAAAAAAATGAACTCTCTTTGTACCACAAGTCACATTTTTTTTTATGTGGCTCATTTTTTTGTTGCTTTGATGCCTGAATCTCTTGTGGTTTAATGTCATTTTGCACATGGGATACAATACTATTTTGGACCTGTGCTTCTACTTCTTCTTGGTTTGGATGGTTCTCCATGATTTCTTCCTCTTCTTCTGAGAGGCGAGGATAAAAGTCTTTGCATCCTTATGATTTATTGCCCTGCCCCTTTTACTTTTTTGGATCTTTTTTGCTTGAGGGCATGTATTTTGCATTAAGTGTCATGTTTGTAAGCATATTCAACATCTAAAAGTCGTGTTCTCATAATATAATACTTGCATCCACTGATAGTTTTTTTGTTTCAGTTGTATGTGGCTTGGTAGACCTTTGCTGAGGTTTATTGATACACATATACTAGCGAAGGAAAAAGGCATTTCTTTGTTCTTTTGAGGTCCATCTTTTTGAAGTTTCTCATAGTGTTTGCAATTTCCTCTAGAACCATGTGATGCTAGAAAGGGATGGGGAGATTTGTAAGGCTCACCCATACCGAAATAATTGAAGCCTCCATTTTTGTGGCATAAAAATATGGAAACCATGGGGTGATAATGAGCCCAACTCTACCACAAAACCAGGGCCCTTGATTTCGTACTTTCTCCAGATTTGTCTGAGTATCAATTTGGACAATAAAAAAACCTTTGGAACATAAATAAATCTCAAATTTTTGGGTCCAAATGAAAACACCCACTGGTGTAAAACATCAAATCTAGGCTAGAAACCATTAAACCCGCATATCACAACCTTGGATTGGAGACCAAAGAAAAGGGAGTTTACCTCTAGGAGATTAACCTCCATGGAAAAAACTTGTTTCATTTGTTATACAAGGGTTGATTTGAGGATGATCTAAATGGATGGAAGCCTTTCCTTGTGTCACATCCTTATAGAAGGAAAATCCATTGGAAGTCTTGGGCCCTAGAGCTCCACCACACAACCTTAGGTTTAAGATTACGGTAGAGTTATTTGAGATGCAATAGTCCTTCATCCGGGAAATATCCTGAAGCATATTCCCTTCAAAAAGCAGATACTATTTTTTTGCAGGGATTCCCAACCTATACTTGATGCACTGCTTCATATTTCCCACAGATTCCAAAACTTCGATCCAAAACAAGGAGGATTTCCCATTATATTTTTAATTAGGATTTGGAATATTTCTTGGTCTAACTCATCCTGTTTTTTTTCCAACATAGAATTGTGAAAGGGAAGGTGTTCTCCTTGTGAAATCATATCACTCTTGTGTGTAGGTGGGAACATCTCCATGGGCCGATATCCGTCAGGGATTTATTAACCGAGCTTGCTTGGCTACACGCATACAAACTACTTGTGAACCTAATTTGTATTTTGTATTTTTTATTATTAACCAATCTAATCTAGTCAACCAGTTGCACTCGACCAAACAATGTAGGGGCATCCTTGCCATGACCATGCATCACATAACCATCAATTATTGAATTCTATGATATTTCTCTGAGTGATTTTTTCAAACACTTGTTGTGCCTTCTCAGTACACATGCATTTAGCATACATGTATACCAATGCACTTGCCGCATAGACATCTAAATCAATTTGAATTCTAAGTATATAACCATGGATTTCCTTACCGCGACTTAGAGCTAAAAATTCAACACAAATTAGGGTAGCACTAGCGATGGTAACTAAGTTCAATTTTACACTGGAAGCACTCATTTATTCTAAGAATTATAAATCCTCCTGTCCATGCACATTATGTGCATAAGTTGCTATCACTAAAGTCTAGAAGATTAGATTAATATTCACTCCTACTAAACGCATTTCTCGAAATAGTACCAAGACATCCTCAAGCATGCCATTCTTTCCATACCTTGCAAATTTTGAAATTGATGCAACATTTTTTCTCTCAGACATTTTTTCAAACGTATTGTGTGCAAATTCCTTCATACTTCTGCACTTTGCATACATGTTTACAAGGGTGATTTCCATAGAAAAAATTGATTCAACACCACTCTTGATAATATAAATATAGATCCAATTGCCCTATCGTAGAGCTACTAATCTCCCATAGTCAGGATGAATGCTCACTATCATTACAAATTTGGGTTTTCCACCTTCTTTATACATTCAACAAAATAGCTTTGGAGCCACTTCTCCATCCCCGCTCAGCACACACCCTTCTAATCCAACATAAAATGATCTTGCACCAACTGACCAGACTGCTTGAGTAGAACGTAAATAAAATACCCTTCCTGCTACCATTTTCATTCCACTCCTCCACATACACATTATGAAACCTTCCTTACTCTTTCATTTATAAATCACCTCTCCTATTGAGAGGTCATGGGTTCAATTTCTCTGGACACTCTCGGGGTCAGGCTCTATGGTTGAGTCAATGGGAAGTGATCCTTTTGGGTAGATTCTCTTGGTATAATATTATTTGGATGTAGCAGTCACCGATCTCTAGGGACCATGAAACACATAGGAAAAATACACACACACATAATTTTTTTGAAGGAAAAAAAACTTATATTCATATAAATATGGATATACATGTTGTTGTGCAGAAGAACTGATCATATTTGAGTCTCCACAGAGCCACTCCCCTAAAAGTATAATAAATCAATGTAATTATGACATTACATATGCGTTTTTAATTGCCAAAATGGGAACATGTCCACCATGATAAAAAAATTGATGCTTGAAAAGTCATCTGAAGAATAATTTTAGAAACATTTGCACATCAAAAATATGCTAAAAATGATAAGATAAAAATAATCATAATTAAATATGGAACTCCATGGATTCTATCATCTCCTCGCCATCCCAATGCTCATAGAAAATGAAAGAGTTAGGTTGTAATTCTAAATATTTCTTTGATAATTCATCCACCTTTTGGTTTAGCTCCTTGTAGATATTCTTGAAATCATGTGCATGTGTGTGTTCAATCTATGTTGCTTACTATATATATATATATATATGACAATTGTTGAATAATAGGACAACCTATAAAATTATTTGAGACATATCTTTAGCCTCAACTTGCGTTGGAGCCTCTTGAAGAATGGGCTTTAGATTTTTATGGGACCTATGAACTCCCCATCCAAAAATAAGGCATATATTTTGGTATGTACTGATTACACGATCAAAAGGATTAGGGATAATTCTCTTCTAAGAGCAATAGAGAAAACTATATTAAATTTCTTATATGAACAGAACAAATATTCATCTCATTTGGATTTCCTCAATAAATTATTACAAACCAATGAGCATAGATCCCTTCAAAGATAATTTAGTCCATCTCCAAATAGTGCTATACAAGCATTGAAACTTTATACTATATGATCCATAAGCTAATGGGAAAGTTGAAGTCAACAATAGGGTTTTTGAATCTATCTCGATTAGGACTATGCATATTCATCACAAAGAATGTACTATCAACCTTCTAGAATCCCGTTGGGCTTACTACATAGATGGAGAAACAATACATGGTTCATTCCTTATGAACTTGTGTATGGTAAGCATGTAGTTATTTCCATTGAATTTGAGGTTAAGACACTAAGAACTACATTATAGGCAGTGATGGATCTTTTTGAAGCCCAAAAACCTTGCTTGTGGCAAATTAATGACTAGTTGAAATTCATCAGAGGGCCATCACCATATGAGCTCAATCTTGCCAAAATTAGCCATGTGAACAATTGAGTTTGAAAAAAAGTGGTTGGTGCAAATTATTGGCCAAAAATTGCACGCACTCAGTGTAGAATAAATTCCTTAAATTGCACCACTTAAATAGTACAATTCCTTAACTATTTTCTATCCTAATTAGTATGATCATGCCTCTAAATGACATATTAATTATGTGTGTATCTTATATAATACCAAGCATTATTATTAGGCATTGATTTGGTCATCTTTATCCATTATATGGAAGACTATGTCAATAGGATTCTCCACTATAGACCTATAAATAAAGCTATCAAGGTCACCCATTCACATCATTCCATCCAATTAAGGTTACGCTACTAGAAAAACACTAGAGTTTTGAAAGCCCTATTTTCTCCTCGTTGGTGTACTATCTTACCTTCACTTTTAGCCAAGGTTGGAGTTCAAGCATAATAAGGAAGTAAAGGACCCATCCCAAAGAGTGTTTTGGAGCCCACTTGTCTTCATTAAGGCAATTTATCAAATTTTATATGCACTTATCCTTCTATATTGGACTTATATAATGTTCATTATTTTATCTCCTTAATCATGATGAATTTATTTTATTTTGTACAATTGGTTATTGTTCTTCATAAGAACTAGGGTTTCATTTGCATGAGCATTGTTAGGATTTTCAATTCTAGTTTCATTTCAATTTTGTCCATTTCTTGATTCACAACCTTTAAGGGTTTTTCCTAACCCGTGTGATAAAAACCCACCAAAAAATTGGAAACTCCTTTGAGGAATTGATCTAGACCTTCCTCCTTGGTTGTGGGAGTAATTTCTCACCTTCTTGCATTGAATTTTTTTTTTTCCAAAAGAAAAAAAACGAACTTTTTATAAACATGATAAAAAGTTACATATCATATGCCGAAGCATTCCTTTTGCTGTATGATTAAGCATCATAATGTTCTGCAAGAAGGGCTATTATTCCTGCCTTCAACTAAGAGAGATAGATCTTCCTGAGCGTAACGTGAGCCTCCTCTAATGAGGAAATCTTCTTGCATTGAATTGGTATAGTTTAGTTTTGAAGTTATTTTTTGTCTCTATTTTTCATTTTCCATGCAAGTTGCAGTGTTAAAAGCTCTTTGTTCTATCTTTGCTTTAATTTGGTAACCTCTGTTTTATGTTTCAAACCCAACACAAGATTTTTCTAGTATCTCGTGCTAGGACAACACATTTTGGCTAGTTATCCATGTTAGGAGCACATTGTTTCCCTAAAAATCAAGTTTTCTTCATTATGAAACATATTTCATCTTTCAAATTTTGTGTCATGGTTTAAGCATTTTTCTTGTAGGTCCTTGTCAGATTGATAGGTGAGTAGTGTTGTTTTGTGTAGTTAGAGAAAAGATCTCATAATGTTATTAATGCATTTTTATTTTAGGGTTTATGTTTTTTGTGTTACATATTTCTTGTTCATAATTATTATTTTAGAGCCTTTTCTTGCTATAGTAGATATTTGAATTTTCTTCTAATTTATAGAAATATTGAATAAAGAAAAATACTCCTAGCCTTGGTATTTGTCGTTCATTGCATGTTTTTCCGTTGAAGCAATAACTTTCATTGTTTTAGTTTGTTGTTCATTCCTTTTTAGCATTGAATCCTCATTTAATTTTAATTAAAAGAATCATTTCATTTCATAAAGGAAATATAACTAGTCATGGAAACAAATATTTTGTTTCAAATGTTTGCCTTCTATATTTTAGATTTATATTTTGAAGTTTCATATCCATCTAAAGTCCAGTCCATTGAGAGGATAAGATAGAGCTTTACTTGCTATTTTGAAATGAATATACTCATTTTAGATTCAAAATTTTCATTTTGATAAAGGACGAGTTTGTTTTTCTTTAGCGCTTGTTTAAATTTTTCATAGTTTTCTTATCTTGTTTTACAATTCAAGTTTCTTTACTTTCAAGCATTTATGTTTTAAACATATTTCCTTCTGAAGTTGGTTATATCTCATGTACACACACTTCAATCCCTAAATATACACTTGCTTCATGATGCCAAACTCAACATAAAATTAATAACTTAACTAAGTATATACCTAATTGGGAAAAAATAATAATTATAGCTAGGTTAGGGTTATGGGGATATGAATCCAAATAATTTTCCATAAACATTCACATCTAGAACATAGTTGTTGAACAATTAGGGAGCTTAAAATCCTTTCTATTGGATATGGTGTAAGGACCCATTTTTTTATGTTCATGCACATTTAGGAGTGGATAATTCCAAGATTGGAACCGTGTGCCGTTTTGAGACTCCTAACTCTTTGAGGAAGAAGATCTCCTAATCATCAATTTTATATTAAGGGAAGGTGACCTAATTCTCATATTGTGTAGAGGCAACTTAGTTCCTCTTGTACCAATTTATAGCCTATGTGTCTCTTGTGGGAGTAAGGGCACCTGTGGCCACATTTCTAAGGGATCTTATTCCTTAGGTTGTTCCAGGGGAGGGAATAATGCAAAGGAACCCTATGGAGGCTTTCAAAAACCTCATTTATTTTTACCTCAACCTAGCTCTTGGGATAGAGGGAGTAACCCTCAAATTATCACAAAGGTTGTTGTTCAGAGTCACCTCAAAAAAAATCTTGCACACACACTTTAATACCGTGTTTAATGATTTTCAAAATAATAAAATGTTGGAGGGATAATGTAGACTATATATATTAGCTCCAACTAAATAATTAGACTAGGGCTTTTCAATTGAGCACCATCATTCCACATTGCAGATACTGATCCAAAATATTTTGCTTGAGATGTGTTAGAGAATTACATGTGAAAATTGTAGCTTAAAATAAGAAATTTTAAAGGCATAAACATAATAAGGGAGAAGCATTTAACATCATGAAATAAGACACATAATTGATGTCGGAGTTCGTCGAGGAGGGACTACGTCTTTGGGCCCTGCTCAAATAGTGGGGAGGGCCTTTTCTTCATTAAGTGGTAAAAATTAAAGTACAAGTATAAAAAGGAGAACTAACACCCTTATACCTCCATAGCTGAAAGTGCTCGAAAATTATGTATCAAATTTTTCGGTGAAAATCACATTGGAGAAATTTGTGTCAACGCGTTTCGAACCAGCCAATGTGGTTCATTATTAGGACAAGATGCGAAATCTGATCTAGGACTCAGATTAAATATATAATGAAGCTCCAAATAGCCGTTGTACAATAACGGCTAGTTTGACTAAAAAAAATAAAAAAATAAAAATAATAATAATAATAATAATAAATAAATAAATATAAATATGAACATAAATATAAATATAAAAACATAAAATAAAAATAAAATATTAAAAAATAAAAATATAAAAATAAAAATAAAAATAAATAAACATAAAATAAAAGTAACAATATATATAAATATACATTACTTGAACACAAATATTATTCGAAACTACACTAATTAATTCATTTATTTTTATTTTTTAATTTAAATAGATAACTAATTAATTGATTAAATATACATAAATAAAAACGAGATTAAAAACAAATAATAAACATAATCATGCTAAATAAATAATAAGTAATTACATGCATGTCTATTTATAGATGCATGAGCAAATTCTATTTGTAGATATATGTCTATTTATATATGTATGTGAAAACTCTATTTATAGATTTCATGTCTATTTATAGATGCATGTCGACTATTATTATCCCTTAATATTAGTTGGACAATAAACAATAATCTATTCTCAATGAACACTTGGAAATAGTTATCTGAAGTGGAAAATCACTTAGCTAAAGGAATTTCAAGTTAAGAGGTTGGTTGGTGGGACATGTAGGTTGAATTAGTTGTAACTGAGTGATTCGAAGTTGTAACAGAGTTGGAAGTGCAGTTATGAAAGGTGTAAAGTAGTTTAACTCAGTTAAGTGAGTTGAACTCAGTTGTGCTAGTTGTAACTGATGATACACTAGTGAGAGATCAAGCGAATTAATTATTAATTAATTCACAATAAATGGTCTCACATGCAACTGAACATTTACTATTATTAACTGCATGCATGTCAGATCTAGTGGAGACCCAGTTGAGTTCTAGGTGAAAGGGAAGTAAACTATTAGTTGTGACATTTTCCAGTTGCACACATGCAACCACACACACATTGGATGTGCCCATGAGGATTGCACAGTCAAGGTTGGCAGGATTGTACTCATTCAGGGGTTGCTATCAGTAGGGATTGCATAGTGGAGGCAGGTTGTCTGGAGACAGTAAATTGGCTAAGGAACTTGCCAATTTTTGGATGACAGTGTGAGACAATTAGCTCATGTACTGAGAGCTCTCGAATTAGAGCTTTTTATGTAATTGTTTCATGATCCATGATATAATACATAATAGAATATAGTGGGGTTTTTAAATATAATATTTCCCCGGTAAATTATCTGTGTTATGTATGATTGATCTTTCTTCATGATATTGTGATTGGGAATTGTGTTTCAAATTCCACAAATATTTGTAGAAGTGATTCTGTATTTAACAGTAGCATATTATTGTTAGATCAGGAGAATCCATGACATACATGTATTTTGTATTAAAACTATACATGGTATTAGAGCACAAGAAATTAAAATTTTGAAGTAGGAGTTGAGTTTGTTGGTGGAAAGAATTCAAATTTGCAGAAATACTTTCTTGGCGTTATAGCTGATTCAAGATCGAAATGGATTTCAAGGGCTTGAGGTTAGAGTATGCACTCGAGGGAAGCTCGAAATATGCTTGGAAGGACATGATGGAGGTAGTACTCGAAGGCAATGGCTTGAAGGAATTCATTGAAAAATATGTTCCTAAGCTAGATGCTGCTAATCTTGATGCATGGCGAAACAAAGTGGCAAAGGCGAGGAGGATCCTGTTGGAGAGAGTATGAGAACACATTGTCTCAAGCCTCCATGGGAAAGCCACACCATATGCTATGTGGAAGGCTTTGACAGAACTATTCCAAAGAAACAAAGACCATAGGAATTTGGCGGTCAAGGATAAACTCTGAAAGATCAAGATGGAAAAGGGCGACACCATTCCAAAGTATCTCACAAAGTTTGTCCAATGTCGGGATGAACTGGGGACTGTGGGAATAACTATTGCTGATGATGATTTGGTGATATTAGCTCTCTTGGGACTTCCTAAGAGCTGGCACAGTTATGAAGACTCTGTCAATGGACAGGAAAAATTGCTGGATTGGGAACGAATATGGTCGGATCTGGTGCAGGAGGAGTTCAGGTAGAACACCAGCGATGGCTTTTCATCAAAGCATGATGATGAAGAGGATTGTGCTTTGGCTGCCAAGGTGAAGAAGGGGAAGGGGAAGAAATTCCATTATAAATCCGAGTCTAAAGGCAAGAAGTTGGATATGTCCAAGGTGAAGTGTTTTCACTGTCACGAACATGGGCATCTTGCTACTAACTGTCCACAAAAGAAGAAGAACAAGAAGGTTTCTGGAGCTGCAGCTGGTGAGGCCCTTGCCTTGCAATTTGAGCTTAAATTTTCTTTGATCACATGCATGGTGTCAAGTGCATTGGGATCGGTGTGGTATTTGGATTGTGGCGCTTCCTTTCACATGATGAGAGATAAGAAACTTTTCAGTGACTTGGAGGAGAAAGATCTCCAAAAGCATATAGAGATGAGCGATGATGGATGGTACAGTGCTACAAGCATTGGTACCATTAACTTTCAGAGGGAGTCAGGTAAACCATTTCAATTGAAAGATTTTATGCACATTCCAGGTCTGAAGAAAAATTTGGTCTCAGTCGCAATGTTGGAGGACAGAGGCCATGACGTTGTTTTCAGCAATGGAAAATCTTTCCTGCGACATAAAACAATTGGTCAAGCCAAGAGGTTAGGGATTCAAGTTAAGAATCTCTACAAGATGGAGGTAGATGGTTGCGCTGCCATGATGGGAAAGGCAAAAAAAGTGGTGACTCGAGATGAGGGTGAATTATGGCACAGGCGATTGGGCAATCTTCATCATGGAGCCTTGAAAGTCATGCAGCAAATATGTATTGGAATTCAAATGGGAACACTTGCTCAGTTAGATCAGTGCAAGGGTTGCACCATGGGGAAGTATTTAAAGTCCACCTTTCATGAGAAGGAGAACCGTGCTTCGGGGATCCTTGAGTGAGTTCACACAAACGTGTGTGGACCGTTCTCGGTTGCTTCAACAACAAAACATAAGTACTATGTGTTGAGATTCAACAAGATGATGAGCCTAGTGAAAATTAAGCACCTTCACTAGGTGGGGTCTACAGGCTATTTTTAGGTGTATGTCTATTTTTAGAATGGTGAGAATATTCTAAAATTAGCAGGATGCTGATTCTAGATGGTTGAGAAAATTCTATCTTTGGATGAATTTCTATTTTTAGAAGATGGGCGAAGTCTATTTATAGATCGCTAATCTAAAAATAAAGTGCATGTCGATTATTATTACCACTTAATAATAATCAGATAATAAATAGTAACTTATTCTCTTGGAGCACTTGATTTCAGTGAGAAGATGTGGCACATCAGTGGGCTGAAGGAATTACACAATTCCTAGGGTGGTTGGTGACTCGTGCATGGAGAACTTCATTATAACTGATTGTGGAAAGTTGTAACAGAGTTGGAAGAGTAGTTATGTGAGTTGTTATTTAGTTTAACTCAGTTGTGCTAGTTGTAACTAAATATACACTAGTGAAAGATGAGTGAATTAATTATTTAATTAATTCACAAGTAGTGTCTTACTTGCAACTGAAGAAATACTGTAGTTAACTACTTGCATGTCAGTTCCAGTGGATACCCAGTGGAGAGATAGGTGAAAGGGTGTGTTTGACTATCAGTTGTGAATATAGTGATGCATTCAATGCATCTACACACACATTGGAGTTTCCAATGAGGATTGCGCAGTGCAAGAAAGGCAAGATCGAATTCATTCAGGGATATTCTTCATCAGGGATTGTGCAGTGGAGGCAGGCTGTCACGAGGCAAGAAATTGGTGCATAGATATGCAAATTTCTGCATGACAGTGTGTGAAAATTTTATATGATACTGAGAGCTCTATGAGCTGAGCTTTGTATGAGATTGTTACATGTTCCATTGATATACATAATATATGATAGTTGGGGTTTTTAGCTTTAAGCTTTCCCGGTAAAACATCTTGTTATGTGCGATTGATTTTTCTTCATATGTTTGCAATTGGCGATTTAATTTCCGCAAATAATTAAGTGGAAGGATTATGTATTTAACATAAGATTAAATTGTTAGATCAGGAGAATCCAGAAATACATTATTTTGTTTATAAATTTCTACATGGTATCAGAGCAATCTTAATCACTAGAAATTGCAATATTGAAGCGGTGCTGAGTTTTGTGCTGGTGGACAATTCGAATTTGCTGCAAGAATTTCTTGGCGCGACAATTGAGTAAACATTGAAATGGATTTCAATGGGTTGCAGTTGGAGTATGCACTCGAGGGCAGCTCAAACTACATATCCTGGAAGGACATGATGGAGGCGGTTCTTGAAGATAATGGCTTGAAGGAGTTCATCGATAGTAATGTTCCTAAGCCCACTTCGACGGATGCTGCATTACTTGACGCCTGGAAAAAGAAAGTAGCGAAGACAATAAGAATTCTGTTGGAAGGTGTGAAAGAAAATATTGTGTCAAGCCTTCATAGGATATCCACTCCATTTGCAATGTGGAAGGATTTGACAGATCTTTTCCAAAGCAGCAGTGTCCATAGGAAGTTGGTGCTGAAATTTAAGCTCAGAAAAATCACAATGGAGAAGGGAAACAATATTCCAAAGTATCTCACGAAGTTTTTCCAATGTAGGGATAAGCTGGGGAGTGTGGGAATTACAGTTGCTAATGATGACTTGGTGATCTTGGTTCTCCTTGGACTTCTCAAGAGTTGTCATAGTTATCAAGACTCTGTTAATGGGAGGGAGAAACTGTCGGATTGGGAGCGACTTTGGTCAGATCTAGTGCAGGAGGAGATAAGGCGGAGTACCAGGGATGGCTCTTCATAAAAACATGATGATGATGAGGATTGTGCTTTGGCTACCAAAGCGAGGAAAGGGAAGGGGAAGAAATCCCATCCAAAATTTGAGGCTAAAGGCAAGAAGCTGGATTTGTCCAAGGTGAAGTGTTTTCACTGTCACGAACATGGGCATATCGCCACTAACTGCCCACAGAAAAAGAAGAACAAGAAGGCTGC
This sequence comes from Pinus albicaulis, assembly GCA_034641835.2. NCBI lineage: Eukaryota > Viridiplantae > Streptophyta > Pinopsida > Pinales > Pinaceae > Pinus > Pinus albicaulis. The sequence continues at coordinate 208,640,480 of CM076577.1, forward strand.
TGGTGCTGTAGCTAGTGAGGCCCTTGCCTCGCAATTTGAACTTGATTTCTCTTTGATCACATGCTTGGTTTCAAGCGCAATGGGATCAGTGTGGTATCTTGATAGTGGTGCTTCCTTCCACATGACGGGAGAGAAGGAGTTGTTTAGTGAATTAGAGGAGAAATATCTCCAAATGCATATAGAGATGGGTGACGATGGATGATATAGTGCGACTAACATTGGTACCATTACATTTGAGAGGGAGTCAAGTAAACCATTTATGTTGAAAGATGTTATGCATGTTTGAAGTCTGAAGAAGAACTTGGTCTCAGTTGCGATGTTGGAGGACAAAGGTTATGACGTTTTTTTCAACGATGGAAAAGCTTTCCTGCGACATAAAACAACGGGTCAAACCAAGAGGATAGGGATTCGTGTTACGAATCTATACAAGGTGGAGGTAGATGGTTGCCCTGCAATGGTGGGCAAAGAAGAAGAAGGGGTGAGCTGCAATGAGGGCGAATTATGGCACAGGAGATTGGGCCATCTTCACCATGGCACCTTGAATATTTTGAAAAGTATTTCTACTGTACTTCCCAAGGGTACAATTGCATAGATAGATCAGTGCAAGGGATGTACTATGGGTAAGGTTGTGAAGAGAACCTTTCATGAAAAGGAAAACCGTGCTTCAGTGATCCTGGAGAGAATTCACACAGACGTGTGTAGACCATTCTCGGTTGCTTCAACAACAAAACACATGTATTATGTTATTTTTGTTGATGACTATTGTCATAGATGTTGGATATTCTTCATGCAGAAGAAGGATCAAACATTTGCAAAGTTTTGCGAGTTTAAAGCATTTGTGGAGAAGGAGTCAGGGAAGCAAGTGAAGGCTCTGCGAAGCGATAATGGTGGTGAATATATCTCGAACGAATCCAAATATTTCTGTAGAAAAGAAGGAATTCAAAGAGAACTCATAACGCCTCATAACCCACAAAAAAATGGGGTCACGAAGAGGAAGAAAAGAACGATCGTGGGTGCTGCATGATCAGGGCCTACCAATGTACTTGTAGGCAGAAGCATGCAACACTGCGGTTTATGTGAAAAACTGTTGTCCTCATAGAGTACTTGGCATGAGTACACTTGGAGAAGCTTTTACTGGTAAGAAGATGGATGTTTCTCATTTAAATATTTTTGGCTCATCTGTTTATGTTCATGTGACCAAGAACGCCAGGAAGAAGCTGGAGCCGACTGTAGAAGTTGGGATATTTATGGGGTACACAGAAAAACCCCATAATTATCGTGTGTATTTTCCAAACAATTAGATGACTGTGGTGCGATGGTATATAAAATTCAATGAGGAGAAAGCCATGAAGTTGTCACTTGAGAGGGAGCTACATTTGCATCTAGAGGAGGAACTTCTGGTTCCCAAAGATGAGCCTCTAGATGTGGATCAACCACAGGAGGATATTCATGGAGCGGAGGAGTCCACTCACGCAGAGCCAAATATCAGAACTGGCATAAAGCGTGCAACAAAAGCTGAGAGGCTGAAGCTTGATGCGACAGAGAATGTAGGAGTTCCTACTTCATAGCGTAGACAAAGATAGTCACCTGACTGATATATTAGATACATGGCTCTCATGAGCAAGTGTATCATGATAGAGCCATCTTCATTTGAGGAAGTGGTGCAGGAGCCCACATGGGTAGATGCCATAGTGGAGGAGTATGACTCAATTGTTCAAAACAGTGCTTGGGATATTATTCCAAGGCCGGTTGGTAAATCAGTGGTAGGTTCAAGATGGATCTACAAGGTAAAGCAAGCTGCTGATGGGAGCGTCGAGAAGTATAAGGCAAGATTTGTTGCCCAGGGCTTCTCACAGATCGAGGGGATTGATTATGAAGAAAACTTTGCACCTGTCGCACGGTATTCTTCCATAAGGACCATCCTTTCTTTCTCAGTGCAGATGGGTTGGAACATTCATTAGATGGATGTGAAGATTGAGTTCCTTAATGGGATCATTGAGGAAGAAGTGTTTATTGAGCAGCCTGAAGGATTTGATATCTTCAGTAGCAAGGTGCAGACTCAAAAGAGTGCTGTATGGGCTGAAGCAAGCACCCCGTGCTTGGTACACTTAGATCGATAACTATTTCACTGGACTTGGCTTCACCAAGAGTGAGGTGGATGCAAACCTATACCAAATTGTGGTGGAGGGTAAGATTTTAATCATTGTTCTTTATGTTGATGATTTAATACTGACTGGTGATGAGTAGCTGATACACTCATGCAAGGAGGACCTTGCAAAGGAGTTCGAGATGAAGGATATGGGTCTCCTTCATTATTTCCTTGGATTGGAAATATGGTAGTGAGAAGGTGAAATGTTTGTGTGTCAAGGCAAGTATGCTCGGGAGATACTCGATAAGTTTCACATGGAGGACTGCAAACCCATGGATACTCCTCTTCCAAGAAACTGTCTATCGATAGTTGGTGGGTTCGCTCATGTATTTAGTTAATACAAGACCGCACATATGCTATGCGGTGAAACAACTTAGTTAAGCGATGGTTAAGCCTACCAAGATCTTTTGGAAGGCGGGAAAGCATGTCCTGAGATATCTTAGGGGAACATGTGAGTATGGCTTATGGTACAGACAGACGGATGAGGTGAAGTTGCATGGCTTCATGGCATGGAAAATTTTAGGGGCTAATATTCGCAGGTGGGCTAATTTTCCATTTTTTTTTCAAAAAAAAAGATTCGCCAATTTCCATTTTTTTATAAAACTAATTCGCCCAAATTTTACAATATAAAATTATTTTACGTTAAAAATCACCAACATTATATAGAGAATATATATAATATCATTATAAATTTGAATAATTTTACAAATACATCAATAAAATTTTTATAGTTTGCATATTAGGGACTAGTGAGATTCGCCAATTTTTTAAACTTCAAGATAATTTTCCATTCTTAAAATTATCCCTGCTTCACGGATGCAGATTGGGCAGGCAGCCCAACAGACAGAAAGAGCACATTAGGAGGGGTTTTCAGTATTGAATCTACAACTATTTCTTGGTACAACAGGAAACAAAGATCTGTGGTACTCAGGTCAGCAGAACTTGGAATACATGGCAGCAAGTCAAGTTGCATGTGTGGCTATCTGGATGAGGAAGATCCTGGTCAGTTTGTTCAGTTCTCATTTAGATCCTACGATGATTCATTGTGATAATCAGAGTTGCATTAAACTCTCGATTAATCCTGTGTTTCATGATAGATCTAAGCATATAGATATCCAATATCATCATGTCAGAGATTGTGTGTAGTGGAAGATCATGTTGCTTCAGTACATTCCTACAGAAGATCATGACGCAAATATTCGGACAAAGGCGCTCACCAGGAGAAAATTAGAATACCATAGAGACAGGATCAGGGTGAAGGATAATCCCTATCTTGTTGAGAGGGAGTGTTGAGATTCAACAAGATGATGAGCCTAGTGAAAATTAAGCACCTTCACTAGGTGGGGCCCACGAACTATTTTTAGGTGTATGTCTATTTTTAGAATGGTGAGCATATTCTAAAATTAGCAGGATACTGAATCTAGATGGTTGAGAAAATTATATCTTTTAATGAATTTCTATTTTTAGAAGATGGGCGAAGTCTATTTATAGATCGCTAATCTAAAAATAGAATGCATGTCGATTATTATTAGCCCTTAATAATAATCAGACAATAAATAGTAACTTATTCTCTTGGAGCACTTGATTTTAGTGAATAGATGTGGCACATCAGTGGGTTGAAGGAATTACGCAATTCCTAGGGTGGTTGGTGGCTCATGCATGGAGAATTTCGTTATAACTAATTGTGGCAAGTTGTAGTAGAGTTGGAAGAGTAGTTATGTGAGTTGTTATTTAGTTTAACTTAGTTAAGTGAGTTAAACTCAGTTGTGCTAGTTGTAACTAAAGATACACTAGTGAAAGATGAGTGAATTAATTATTTAATTAATTCACAAGTAGTGTCTTACTTGAAACTGAAGAAATACAGTAGTTAACTACTTGCATGTCTGATCCAGTGGAGACCCAGTGAAGAGATAGGTGAAAGGGTGTGTTTGACTATCATTTGTGACTATAGTGATGCATTCAATGCATTTACACACACATTGGAGTTTCCAATGAGGATTGCGCAGTGCAAGCAAGTCAAGATCAAATTCATTTAGGGATCTTCTTCATAAGGGATTGCACAATGGAGGCAGGCTATCAAGAGGCAAGAAATTGGTGCATAGATATTCCATGACAGTGTGTGATGATTGTATATTGTACTGAGAGCTCTATGAGATGGGCTTTGTAGGAGATTGTTACATTTTCCATTGATATACATAATATATGATAGTTGGGGTTTTTAGCTTTAAGATTTCCCGGTAAAACATCTTGTTATGTGCGATTGATTTTTCTTCATATTTTTGCAATTGGCGATTTAATTTCCACAAAGAATTAAGTGGAAGGATTATGTATTTAACATAAGATTAAATTGTTAGATCAAGAGAATCCATAAATACATTATTGTGTTTATAAATTTCTACACTATGTAATATTTGTTGATGAATTTTTTCGTAAATGTTGGATCTTCCTCATGCAGAAGAAAAATCAAATATTCTCAAAGTTCTGTGAGTTTAAGGCGTTGGTGGAGAAAGAGTCGGGGAAGCATTTGAAGGCTCTTAGGAGTGATAATGGAGGAGAATACATCTATAACGAATTCAAAAAATTCTGCAGCAAAGAAGGAATTCAAATAGAACTCATAACGCCTCATAACCCACAACGAAATGTGGTCACAGAGAGGAAGAATAGAACCATCGTGGGTACAACATGAGTGATGTTGCATGATCAGGGCCTAGCAATTAATTTGTGGGTGGAAGCATGCAACACTGCAGTTTATGTGAAAAACCATTGTCATCATAGAGTACTTGGCATGAGTACACCTAAAGAAGCTTTCATTGGTAAGAAACCAGATGTTTCACACTTTAAGATTTTTGGCTCATCTATTTATGTGCATGTGACCAAGGACGCCAGGAAGAAGCTGGAGCCAACTGCTGAAGTTGGTTTTCTGTTACACAGAAACACCCCATAATTATTGTGTGTAGTTTCCAAACAATCGAATGACTGTGGTGTGACAGGATATAAAATTTGATGAGGGGAAATCCATGCGGTTGTCGCTTGAGAGGGAGCTAGAATTGCATGCGAAGGAGGAACTGTTGGTTCCCAAAGATGAGTCTCTATATGTGGATCGGCCACAGGAGGAGGTTCATGGAGTGGAGGAGTCCACTCACGCAGATCCAAACATCAGAACTTGCAGAAGGTGTGCCACAGAAGCCGATAGGCTGAGACTTGATGCTACACAGAATGTAGGAGTCCCTACTTCACAGCGCAGACAAAAACATTCTCCTGATCGATTTACTAGATACATGGCTCTCATGAGAAAATGTATTTTGATTGAACCATATTAATTTCAGGAAGCAGTGTAGGAGTGCACATGGGTAGATGCAATGGTGGAGGAGTATGAATCCATTGTCAAAAAGAGTTCTTGGGAAATTGTTCCTAGGCCAGTTGATAAATCAGTGGTAGGTTCAAGATGGATATACAAGGTAAAGCAAATTGCTAATGGGAGTGTTGAGAAATACAAGGCCATATTTGTGGCCCAACGCTTCTCACAGATCGAGGGGATACATTATGAAGATACCTTTGCACTTGTCGCAAGGTATTCTTCTATAAGGACCATCCTTGCTCTCTCAGCGCAGATGGGATGGTGCATTCATCAGATGGATGTGAAAACTACGTTTCTCAATGGGATCATTGAGGAAGAGGTGTACATAGAGCAACCTGAAGGTTCCGAGATATTCAACAACGAGTCACATGTGTGCTGACTCAAAAGAGCGATGTATGGGTTGAAGCAAGCACCCCATGCTTGGTACACTCGGATAAACAACTATTTCACCGAACTGAGCTTCACCAATAGTGAAGCAGATGAAAACATATACCAAATTGTGGTGGAGGATAAGCTTTTAATCATTGTTCTTTATGTTGATGATTTAATATTTATTGGTGATGAGAAACTGATACACTCATGCAAGGAGGACCTTGCAAGAGTGTTTGAAATGAAGGATATGGGCCTCCTTCATTATTTCCTTGGATTGGAAATATGGAAGCGAGATGGTGAGATTTTTGTGTCTGAAGGCAAGAATGCAAGGGAGATACTAGGTAAGTTTCACATGGAGGGCTGCAAACCCATGGATACTTATTTTCCAGGAAACTGGAGGAAAGAGGATGCTACTTCTGGAGAGGTAGTGGATGCTACTGTTTTTCGATAGTTAGTGGGTTCACTAATGTATCTAGTGAACACGAGAGCAGACATTTTCTATGCAGTTAACCAGCTAAGTCAAGCTATGGTTAAGCCTACCAAGCTCTCTTGGAAGGCGGGCAAACATGTCCTGAGATACCTAAGGGGCACATTAGATTATGGTTTATGGTACATACATACATATGAGGTGAAGTTGCATGGCTTCACATATGCAGATTTGGAAAGCAGCCCATCGGACAGAAAGAGCACATCAGGGGGGATATTTAGCATTGGATATACAACTGCTTCTTGGTACAACTGGAAGTAGAGATCCGTGGCACTCAGTTCAGCGGAAGCGGAATACATGGAAACGATTCAAGCTGCATGTGAGGCTATCTGGATGAGAAAGATATTGGTTGGTTTGTTTGGTTCTCATTTAGATCCAACAATGATTCATTGTGATAATCAAAGTTGCATTAAGCTCTCGATTAATCATGTGTTTCATGATTGATCTAAGCATATAGATATATGGTACCATCATCTCAGAGATTGTGTGCAAAGGAGAATCATTTTTCTTCAGTACATTCCTACGAAATATCAGGATGCAGATATTCTGACGAAGGCGTTCACGAGAAGAAAATTCAAATACCATAAAGACAGGATCAGGGTGAAGGATAATCCCTTTCTTGTTGAGAGAGAGTGTTGAGATTCAACAAGAAGATCCTGCACCTACACTAGGATGGAGCCTCAGGCTATTTTTGGGTGTATGTCTATTTATAGATGCATGAGAAAATTATATTTATAGATGCATGTCTATTTATAGATGTATGTGAAAATTATATTTATAGATTGCATGTCTATTTATAGATGCATGTCGACTATTATTATCCCTTAATATTAGTTGGAAAATAAACAATAATCTATTCTCAATGAGCACTTGGAAATAGTTAACTGAAGTGGAAAATCAGTTAGCTAAAGGAATTTCGAGTTAAGAGGTTGGTTGGTGGGACATGTAGGTTGACTTAGTTGTAACTGAGTGATTCGAAGTTGTAATAAAGTTGGAAGTGCAGTTATGAAAGTTGTAAAGTAGTTTAACTCAGTTAAGTGAGTTAAACTTAGTTGTGCTAGTTGTAACTGAAGATACACTAGTGAGAGATCAAGTGAATTAATTATTAATTAATTCACAACCAATGGTCTCACATGCAATTGAATATTTACTATTATTAACTGCATGCATGTCAGATCCAGTGGAGACCCAGTTGAGTTCTAGGTGAAAGGGAAGTAAACTATCAGTTGTGACATTATTCAGTTGCACACATGCAACCACACACACATTGGATGTGCCCATGAGGATTGCACAGTCAAGGCAGGCAGGATTGCACTCATTTAGGGATTGCTATCAGTAGGGATTGCACAGTGGAGGTAGGCTGTCTGGAGACAGTAAATTGGCTAAGGAACTTGCCAATTTTTGTATCACAGTGTGAGACAATTAGCTCATGTACTGAGAGCTCTTGGATTAGAGCTTTGTATGTAATTGTTTCACGATCCATGATATAATACATAATATGAGATAGCGGGGTTTTTAAATATAAGCTTTCCCCGGTAAATTATATGTGTTATGTGTGATTGATATTTCTTCATGATATTGTGATTGGCGATTGTGTTTCAAATTCCGCAAAGATTTGTAGAAGTGATTCTGTATTTAACAATAGCATATTATTGTTAGATCATGAGAATCTAGGACATACATTTATTTTGTGTTAAAATTATACACCCATCTCATTAATTTTCAACCAATATTTGTTGATTAGATAACATTTGTTGATTCAATGTAAAATTCATAACATCCATTAGTCTCTTCCATATTACAAAATGAAAATTCATCCATGATGAAGGCAAACCTAGGAGGAAAATGTAGGTATTCATCCATTTTTTTCAACAACCATACTTTTTCTCATTTCTTTTACTTGCTTTTCATTGTCATTATAAATGATAGGGCAGTAGGAATGTTGAATGTTTGAGTCAATTTCAAAAACATTTTTACATTCTTCTTTATTGTTGGTTGATAATTTTATTTCCATGTATCTATATGAGTTTTCAATCAAGTTGTCATATTCAATGTAATACTAGTTTACTATCAACATAATTATATTTGTTTCCTAAATAAAAATCTATTGGCTATGAAAAAAATATATATTGTAAAAAATTTCAAGTGCAATGGAGGTTATGGTTTCTGGATATGCGTGCATAGGATTTGATTATGGGAGGACCTAGCTACACGGATGGCACTTGATGGTATGATCTGATCAATACCTGGCCCATATTTGGCAGCAGGCGGGCACACATGGGGATTAGTGCTAACGAAATATGATGGAGCTAAACCTGTGATGTTTTAGGGGAGGGAAACATTCACGATCATTTTCTCAGTTAGTTTTCAGTTGCACAAGCCTTTACCAGGGGGTAACATTTGGAGGAGCAATTACATTTTTACTTTCACCACTAGGAAACATAAATGGTTAGCCTGAGGGATTGTGTCGACTTGGAGCTAGAACCAAAATATATCCTATCAGTTTGTGGTTTGGAGCCTACTCAGCAGAATTTAGACAAGGTTAAACTTCCAGCTAGATCCCCAACTGGAAAAATGGGGGTATCAGAGCTAGAATGGAACTCTAGAGGCGGTTTAGGGTTCCTGTAGCTAGGAAAACCCATCTCTTCAACTATGGAGTAATGGGTTTTTGACAGTGGTATTCAGGAAGGTAAAGTGTTCTAAGTGGAACCGATGAATCTGGTGGTAGGGGTGTCGGTAGAGCTCCAGGTAAGTCCAAAAGCCCCTTTGGTTTTTCTAGAGTCTATCAATTTCATGGGAGGTCTTGAAGATATAGTCAAAAGCAGTGGATTATGGGGGAATGATAGACTTAAGTCCTGCCTGACAAAGGACCCGTAGTTTAAAGAATTGGGATCGACTCAAAGGGTGAAAAGGACCCTTGCATGTAAATATATTATGAGGTAGAGGGAGGTCTAGGCACTTGAACCCCAAAAAAACCACAACAATGCAGTCTCGTCAGGGGAGGGTTTTCCCCAAAATTTGGGTGCTAAAGACAGGAGAATTTTATGACATATATGCTGGTTTCAAGAAGGATCGAAGCGGTAGACTTACTCAATAATTATAGGGCTTCGAACATGGTGAAGTTATGGGTCTCGACCCTTTGGGGGCAGTAGCGGGGGACCTGAAATTTGGGCCAGAAGTGGAGGGGAAGTATGTAGATATTGGGGAGTTCTTCTTTCAGAATGTGTCAGTGGAGGAGTGGTTAGGGAAGATTTTTGAGGATCTGGATCATGCGTAGGAAGGGAAGATTAATTATGTAACAATTGAGGAAGCGAATGGCCATACTATTGGATCGAAGATAAAAAAGGGGAGATTCATAAAGAAAAAAAATGGAATTCCCAAATCTTGTCCTTGGGGTCGAGATTCAAATTGATAAGGCTATGGAAGCCTTTGAACTAATTTTTGTTGGGAGAGCTAAAGGAAGGCATTATTTGGAAAAGTATATTTCAGAGTAAATTTCAAATTCATTGAGGGGGGTTCCAAAAATACAAGTGGAGGTGATCACATTGGAAAGGGGGTGGTTCATGGTTAGATTCAAGAAGTGCGAGATGTTGGAATGGGTACTTGAGTGGAATTTTTGCTTTGGGATATTTCCAATTTTATTCAAGAAATGGACTCTCCTTTTCATTGCATAGTTGGAAAAACTTGAGGAGATACTTGTATGGGTTATGATTTTGGAACTACCCCCACGGTTATGGACGAAGGACATATTTAAGGCCATAGGTAACGAGTTGGGAACTTTTATTGAAGCTGATATGTCTTTCGTGGAGACCAAGAAAAAAATTGTGGCCTGAATTCTGGAAAAAACTATACCAAAGAGAGGGATTGGCGGAAAAAATTAATCTTCAGCTATAGGGGCATTGACATTCCACGATAATAGAATATGAGGATTTTCCTTTTCGTTTCCATAGATGCCATAAACATGGGCATTTGGCATGTCATTTCCCTCTAGGATTTCGTAGAAGAAGGCGACATAGGGGTGAACCAAGAAATTAAGTCTGAGAATATGCAAAGGAGGTAGATAATACACAGGCAGTGGAGATCAGGGAATAACGGGTTGGGGATTCAGAACCTATGGAGGTTGAAGAATATCATGATTCACTACAAGGGATCCAAGAAATTTTGGATAATTCTCAACAATTGGAGGATCAAGATGAGGTTGAAATCATCGGTCCTCCTCCCCAATATGCGGGTACTTTTTTTCCACCCCTCTCATCTTTATCAACTTCTTTGAAATATTTATTAGGTGTTCTCCCGAGGCCTGGTCCCTCCAGGCTACTGATGTTTGATGCATCACCTCAATGTAGTTTGTGTTTTTCTTTGGATAATATCATTACCTCTATTTTGGTCCTCCCCGAACGAACATGATGGTTTATCTCTCCCTTCTACTTCCTCTTTGGACCCCCATTACAACCTGTGTCCTCAGAAAAAGAAAGACCTCCCATTAGCTTCCATAGGAGGGTTAGGGGGTTTCCGAGAGCCATATTTGCCTCGTAATCCCAAAGGTAGGAGATATAACTTATAAATGGCCCAGGTGAAACCTAAAATGGACATAGAAGATGGGAAAAAAATCTCTATGAAAGGGGCTCTTAGAGCAGTGAAATCCCCTATGGTAGTTACCAAATGATCGTTATTTCATTCAATTATCATAGTGTTCGCTAGAATCCTTAAGAAGCTAGGTCTAAATGAATTATTCAAAAATCATTGTTCTGATGTTATCATGCTACAAGAAACCCTTGGAAATGGAGATATTGTGATGGAATATTTGTGTAAATTGATGCCAGGATGTTCATTTGTGACTGATGATGCAAAGTGAAGATCCAGGGGCCTAAGATTGGGTTTTAAAGATAGTAGTATTAAGCTGCTAAAATCCCAGGATCGTATTTGGTGTTGGGGGTTGAGGTTTATTCTTCAGAATTGTGCATGAATATCTCCCTTCTGAAAATCTAAGGTTCATGCCATGACAAGGCTTCTTTATGGAATTCCCTGTTCTCTAAATCTTTCATGAAGTCCCCTAATCTGGTGGTGGGATGGGACTTAAAATTCTCATTGTGTATGTATGAGACTTGGGGGGCATTTTCTCAAGCCAATCCCCTGGAAGTTTTCTTTGTCAAAAAAATGATGGTGGGAAAGCTTGTCGATGTGAATTTGATAAAATACAAACCCACCTAGAGGAACAATCGATCGGGTGTAGCGAGGTTGGCTAATAGATTGGATTGTTTCTTAATGAAGGAATATCTTGTTAACCGAATCTCCTTATTTAGGCAATGGGTTGGGTCGGTAGGTGATTCGTATCACTTTCCTATAATTCTAGAGCTAAAAGGGACCAACAAGAATCCTTGATCTCCTTTTAAATTTAATGCTTCCTAGCTCAAACATCATAGCTACAATGAACTAGTAAAATTCACTTGGAGCCCTCAAGACGTTGATCAAAGTTCGTCTTTAGTTCAACCTTTTTATGGAAAGCCTTAAAAGAATGAAACAAGCAACAATCACATGAGAAAAAGATAGAAGGGTTAGGGAGGAAGCTGAGCTAAAACACATTGAGGAATCACTTGAAATATTGGAAAATCCGAAGGGGGATGGATACGAGACAAATGAGAAAAAAGAGAGGATAAAAAAACTAGAATCCTCAAAAATAAATATTCTTAATGACATAGAAGATCATGGAGACTCAAAAGTAGAGCTATTTTTCTATAATCTACGGACGAAAGCTCTAATTTATTTCAAAACTACGCTAAAGGTAGAAAGAATTTTAATATTATTTGGGAAATGGAACAGGAATATGGGGGAACTGCTAAATATTTTTTTGAGCTTACGAATTTGGGGAGAGATCACTTTAAAGTATTGTTTAGAGCTCGCGAAGAAGCTACAATTGCATAAGCTATCTAGGTGGCCAAACTGTTCCTTATATATACAGAAGAGGAGGAAAATGATATGTTTATGGATCATGTTTCAAAAGGAGAAGTTGAAGGATTTATTAAAACAATGAAAAAATACAAGAGCCTGGGACCAGATGGTTGGATGGTTGAATTATTTCAACATTTCTTTGAGCTTATAGGGGAAGAGATCACTAGGGTGGTAGAGGAATCTAGAATCAGAGGCTATGTTTATGAGCCTTTCAGCTATACCCTTTTGGCACTAATCCCTAAAATTGATGATCCATTTTTTTTTGAGGATTTCAGGCCCATCTCTCTCTGCAATTGTCTCTATAAAATCATTGCAACGATCATAGCTATTCGTCTGAAACAAATTATTTATAGAAGTATTTTGAGGGAATAATTTGGGTTCCTGGATGGTAGAAAGATCCATGAAGCCATAGGGGTTGCTCAGGAATCTATGCATAACATCAAGAGGAGAAAGAAAAGGTCTGATAGTAAAAATTGATCTCTCAAAGGCCTGTGACATAATAAGTTGGTTATACCTCCACCTTCTGCTTACACATCTGGGTTTCGGTATTGGTTTTATCAACTGGATCATGGGATGTATACCAAATGTTAGTTTTTTTTTTCTAATCAATGGCGCAACATCCTTTTTTTTCCACATTCAGAGAGGGCTCAGACATGGGTGCCCTCTCTCTCTGCTAATTTTCTTACTTCCGGCCGAAGGTCTTAGTCAATTGATTCTTGCTGCTAAACAAAGAGGAGAGATTAAATGAATCGAAGTAGCTTTTAATATGTATATTATCCATCTCTTATTTGTAGATGAAATCCTTTTTTTCAGTGACAGATCTAGAGGTGATATTCAACATCTAAAATACTCCGTCGACCTTTTACTCGAAGCCACTATGATGTGTATCAATGATAATAAATCCTCAAATTTTCATGATGGGTTCTCAGTGGAAAAAATCAAAAAAGTATTCTTGGTTCTCCCTCATGAAGCAAAGCCTATGATGGACAATTTTAAGTATTTGGGCTTGCACCTTAATCCAAACAACTACAAAAATCATGACTGGAAATGGTTGTTGGCCAAAATTGAAAAGCGCATTAAGCATTGGAGTTTCAAGTGGCTTTCAAGGGCTGGTAGACTAGTGTTAATTAAATAATTCTTATTTCTATATTGGTTTATTGGATTTCCCTCACTTTGGTTCCAAAAAGAATTATTTCCTGGATTAGGAAAATGTGTGGTAATTTTTTATGGGCTAGATAAAAGGAGGATGCAATCCTTCCTTGGGTAGCATGGGAAAAAATAGCCCTCCCAAAGGCTGGGGGTGGTTGGGGAATAAATGACCTCACCTCGTTTTTATCCTCTCTTCCAACAAAATCAGGGTGACACATTTTATCAATGGATAATCTTTGGACTGCAGTGGCAAAAAAATAAATATATTGACCCCGTTCCCATTGATGAATGGATGCGCAAGATAGACAAGAAACCATTATTCACATCTACAATCTGGAAGGCCACTATGGAATCCTTTGGCATTATTGAAGACAGTCTAACATGGCATGTAGGGAATGGATAAAAAATCAGAGTAGGTATTGATCTGTGGGTGGGATGCAACGAAGTATTTGTTATTCCAAGGGATATTACGGAATCTCTCAACAATCAAGGTATCATCTTTCTCAATTAGATAGCGGAAGCTGAAATATCAACGCTTTGGCACCAGGGCTCGAAATTGACCGAAGATCTCCACTTACAACCAGAATGGGGAGATGATTGGCATATTTATATGGAATAATTGCACCACTCAAATGTCAGGATAAGGTATCGTTTATATATACTATGATGGGTACATGTACCCACATGCCAATACTCTCCAAGATACGCCTACATTTATCAAATGGATATGAGAGCTCATGGGGTGCAGTCTTGGTTGTGGAAACTACTTTTGAAATTGAAATTACCAGCGAAGACAAGGCTGTTATTTTGGTGTCTCCCTAAGAATAAAGTGCCCACATGGGACAACCTTCAGAAAAGGAACAAATGTGGGTCTGGTTGGTGTATGTTATGAAAAATTTAGAAGGATCAATTTGTCATATGTTATTAAATTTTCCTTTCATTATTAAAATTTGGGAGGATACCTTGAGTCTTATAAGTATTAGACATAAATGGAATGGGCCAACTATCTCGGAAGCTTGGAAAAATTGGTGGAACTCAACACATGATGAAAATATGAGAAATGTTCCTCCGATAATCACTTGGAGTATATGCTTGGAAAGGAACAAAGGCATATTTCGAGACATCCCCTCGTCTCCTTCCCTTATTGCAACTGAGTGTGATTCAATTTTTTCTTTAATTCCATTAAAAAATTAGACCCCTCGGATCATTAGAGAGGAAAAAATCAGTCCACATATTCCTTGGGAATGTTTTGAAGGTGCATATGATGAACAAAATAGATGGGGGGAGGGGTTGCTAATACATATAAATGACCATAAAATTATAAAAGCTACAATTGGCCTTGGTTCAGGATCAAGCAACTTTGCAAAACTCCAATCATTGAAATACTTATTATGCTGGATTCGGGAAATTGGTATTGATACAGTTCAAATTTTTGGTGACTCTTTATATGTTATAAATTGGTTTAATGAAGTTCACATATGTCAAAATCACATTTTAATTCCACTGATTGAAGAAATTTTACATATAAAATGGGTTTTGCTTCTATATCTGTTTGCCACATATACAGGGAGAAGAACCCAGAGGCAGATCTCCTTTCTAAGGAGGGCCCACTACAGGATTTGGGCTCATGGCGCATAACAGAAATAAAGGAAGGGAGGATCCGTGTGTCGGATGAGAAACCTTGCAATATATGATGTTTTTTTTTTCATAGAGTCTCTGGAAGTTTCACTTTACTTTAAGTTTTTACTTGATGCAGTTTCATCAACTCGACATGGTTTCGATATTTTGTTACCACTAGTACTTTTATATTTTCTGGAAATTTTGGCTACATTTTCATATAAATAATAATTATGTGAGGGTTGTTTTCTCGATGATAAAAGGGGAGGCCCAGTTATGGTTTTGGTTTTCTTGCATGGAATCATGACTAACACAATTTCATTTGGTATTATCATGGTTATTACTCAGTTGCAATGTGTTTATTTCTTATGGATCCATAGTCTCAGGAATGCTTAAAGCATCTACATCTGTAACTTTTTATTGGATTAATAAAAAGTTCATTTTTTCTTCGGATTTGTTTTTGTTTTTATTTATTTATAAAATAAATAAATAAATAAATAAATAAATAAATAACTATATATATATATATATATATATATATATATATATGCTACAATCTTAATCCATGGCCATTTGCACATGAATACTCAATCTTTGTTCTACATTCAACCTCACAAGTTCATTGATTTTAATATTAAATTGAATAAATCTCTCCATATAATCATTAGTTTTCTAAACACTAATGGACATGATCTTCATCATGTTCTTCTTCAACACATTGAGGGATATCTACACTTCTAATCCTTTCCTCAAGTTCTAAAATTTCCTCATTATAATTTTTATGGTTATATGAAAAAGAGCCTTCAACAATTCTATATGAGACTTAGAGTCATGGGAAAAAAATTATTATATTTATAATCTTCCAATGCTTGTCCCAAATGTGTTTTGTGTATGGTCTTTTTCTCTTGTGAGTTATGGAAATTATACCATGAACACTAGGTGTTCATTCTCTTCAATTTTTTTAACAAAATTATCTTGTTGCATCACCATTATGAAGATAAAGTGGAAATCATCAACATTACTACACTGGTAACCACATTACATTTTCCTAGTATCTTCATTTAATTCTTCTTTGGATTATAAGAATGAGGGATATGCACGAACATGTTAATTTTCCACTGTTCTTTGTCGTTACAATTAATTTAGCCCAATTCTTAACTTCAATTGGAAATCAATTCAATATTCTAATAAACAATAAAAATTGTATATAGAACAATAAATGTCAATGAGCAATAAGAGACAATCAAAAGCAAAGACATGAGACACCAAAATTGTTCAAATACCAAGGGAAACCCCACAAGGGGGAAGACCCTTTTAAATTATTCTTCTTATTGGATTTCCATAAAATGTTCAACAAAGAGTACAGTAATCCAATTCAACAATGAGTCAAATTTAACCTTTGACTATCAAAATAGACAAACTACTATCCAACCAATGATGAGCTTCAAAAGTCAATTCTGGTCAATTGTCAAAGTCTACAATTATGTCCAAGTCAACAATAGTCAAAATGTGCCCTAACCAGTCAAAGTCAACGGTCAAATCAGTCCTCCAAGAGCTCGGACAATATTCCACAAACTTGGCCTTTATTTCTGGTCAAACATAGGTCAAAACAATCCCAATATGAGTAGCCAAACTTGGTCAATGGAGAGAAAGAAAGAGCTATAGTCTACTTTTTGCAGTCAAACCCTGCGGTCAATGCAATTCAAAGTGTTAAAAATGCCTCAGTTCCTTTTCCAAATAGTGCGGCTTATAAAAATAGAGTTTCTTCAAGAAAGAGTGAAGTCAAACCATGCTCAAATCACCCAAGCCAACATTGGTCAAAGTATCTAGCACAAAAAAGTCAATGCAAAAAATTGCAGAGCTGCCAAGGATCCTCGCACGTGTGAAAAGAAGTTGCCTCAGTCTTGTACGAACCAATAAAATTTGGAGAGAGAAGAAGAGAAGTGTTGATGTGATGACAAATGAGGTGTGCCTCAACTTGTATTTATATGCGTTGGAGGGGTGCCTATTTTTCATCTAGGCCGACTTGGAAATTTGTGTTATTGTGGGTTTTATCGTAAAAAATATATATTATTTCTTAACCAAATTGAGTGCTTTCAAGGGAAATTTTGGGTCTCTCTCAATGAGGAATAATATCCAATGAAGGGAATTTATCCCCAAGATGCTAAATTAAAACTCCCTCTCAGCTAGGGATAAATTTCAGATTGCAAAGTATGTCCCGTCACAAATCTCTCATCATCATCAAATCAAATGTCATCTTTTTTCATCTATGCTTGTCTATGTAATTTGTACTTCATGTGTTGAACACTCTCGAATATAAAAGAAGAATAATTTGACATCGTATGGGAGTTAAAGCTACAAATCTCTATCCACTGACAATAGGCAAGATCCATCTACCAATAAGGATCACATCCATCTTGTTGTCTATTCAATAGGTGAGATCGGACTTGCCATATAGGGTAGAGATCACATTCATCCTATCATGCTAGTGGAAATTGGGTGAGATCCATATACCAACAATGATTACATCCATCATGTTGTCTTGTCAATAGGTAAGCTAAAACTTGATATATAGGGTAGAGATCACAACCATCCCAATTTTTGTTGATATTTCCATGTTGACCTTGAAGAATCAAGTGGCAGAACACCTACATCCTCTATAATTGAGGGATATCCACTTGATATGTAAGGATCACACCTACTCAAGTCATACTTGAGGTATATCCACTTGCTATGCAAGGATCGCACCTACTCAAACATCTCAACCCATTTGCCAGATGGGGAAGCAATCCCAATAAGCCACACTTATGGGTAGGATGCATACGGGGGTATAATTTGTCAATCATGATAGGGGGGGATACAAATCTTGTTATAAGTGATAAGGATCACACACACCCCATGGTGATAATAGGCAAGATCCACTTACATCAGGTAAGGATTAGAACCATGATATTGTTCATATATACCTGAACCCCAGGAGATCTTAGGCTTAATTACTCTCCCTGTGAGCTCAAACAGGGGGGAAGAGAGAATCTCAATGATCTCTATTAGCCAGGGCCCTTACCCAGAGGTTCACATCCATCATGTCGAAACTCAATAAGAAAATTCACACACACTAGTGTGGGATCACAGGTCACACAATGATGGATCCTAGTGACACATTGGTGTGAAACCAATTTTTAAATAAATTAGAAAATTAATTGTAATCTCATCACATAACAACTTTTAATAGTTAACTAAGTTTCATAGACTTAGTTAGCTCAAGAATTTTGAGTTGAGGGACAAAGGATAGGCATCTAGAGTGATTCTATTATTAACAAGGTCTAGTTGCAGTTGTAGCACTAGTGTAGTGTGAGTGGGATCAATTAACTCACATTAATTGAGTTAAAATCAGTTTAACTAGTTCTAACTGTTTGATGAGCTAGTAGAAGACCAAGTGAATTAAAATAGATTTAATTCACTAGTAGTGATCTACCAAGTAACTGATGATTCACTATTTATAGTTGCATGCATGCTAATTCTGGTGGAGACCCAGTTGAGACAAAGGTTCAGGGCAAGTAAACTATCAGTTGTATTTTTAGAAAACTATCCAGATACAATTATAAAACCACAGGAAGCCCATGATGAATTACTCAATCAATGAATGTTGAATTTCCTATTTAATAGGGGTTTATTTATCTAGGGATTGCGTAAGCAGGGTAGGCTGATAATTGGCTATGTGTTTGTCCAATTTTGCCTAGATCAATGTGAAGCAATTGGTAGAGTGTATGAGGTTGTGGTAAGCACACATGGATTGTATTGTTTCATGATTCCTTGGTTGATTATACAATAAATATGGAGGGGTTTTGAGCAGTTTCTTTCCCTAGGAAATATCTTGTGCTATGGATTGAATTACTTCTTTCTCTTACTGGCGTGTGATTGAACGATCAAAATTTATATTCCGCAAATATTGTAGAAGGATTCAATATCTTGTTTTAGTAAATTACATGATCGTATTGAATCCATTGGTGTAATTTCTGTTGGGAAAAATACTGAGAGGGGGGGGGGGGTGAATCAGTATTTAGAGCTGACTGACAATTTTTAGTTTTCCTTTCTCTTAAAACCATATGTTACATTACTGCATCTAACTTGTATGTCCATAGATCTTATTATGTCTTTACTTAGATCATTGCATCATTCATAAGCAGTAAGCATGAACAAACCATCAAACATAAGCAACACATATGAACACCAGGATTTAAGGTGGAAACCCAATTCGGGAGAAAACCACCGCTGCTGTAATCTCTGTCTTCAATATTTATTATAGAGAAAACTTCTTACAATGTATGCTGGTACAGACTTATACCAGCACGCAGACACCCACCTGCAGAAGGCTACAACCTTATCTCATTTACCAGCCTCTCCTGGAAGGGAGCTACGACCCCCTGCTCTCGTTTACCAGCCTCTCCTGGAAGGGAGCTACTACCCCCTGCTCTCGTTTACCAGCTACCACTGGAAGGGAGCTACAACCCCCTGTTCTCGTATACCAGCTACCACTGGAAGGGAGCTACAACCCCCTCACTGAAGGCTTCAACCCTCAACACCACTGCGGACCACGTTTCATTAATTTTCACACTGGATCCACCAGTTTCCACACGACATACCTTGCAGGCCACCATATTTATTCATTTAGTACACTTACATTAGTTCTTCATGATTTTGTCCATCGTTCAAACCAGAAATCAATCATTATCTGATCTAGAGGTCTTGATCAATCATCATAATCACAGGTGCACCATAGATTCAGATATATCAGAGTTTATTCATACATATATCTCTAAAAGAGATTCATTAATTATCAACCCTTCGCATGCACGCAGTTCTTCATGATTCTCATCACCTTATATAGTTTTTGCCTTTATTAAAACCTTGGGTCAAAACCATTCAATTTCTAATGGTATTCCTGGACGGTATTTCCTTTAGATTACCCTACGTGCCTCTTTGATTTCATTTTAATTTATTTATCAATTTGAAGAAATTGGTAAATAAATATATTTACAATTTTGAACTGAACTTTAGGATTAAAGTTAACCCTTCTCATTTTAACGCTTTCAAACAATATGATAAACCTTTGACCCCGGGCCCACAAATATAGTCAATAGCCAATCCAATATGCGCACGGTACCATAAGTAAATTTCACGCAAGTCCAGCGTCCGATCACCGTTAGATTAGCAAGCTTCCAGATCAACGGCGTATATGCATATCGCTCGACCTCCAATGCCGATCGTTAACGTGCGATGGCCCGCCGTAACTGTGTTAATCTTCGCGCACCTTCAACAAATGATGACCGTCTGATGACCCCTTCTCAGATCAACGACGTATATGCATATCGCTTGACCTCCGATGCCGAACCTTAATGTGTGATGGCCCGCCGTACCTGTGTTAATCTTCGCGCACCTTCAACAAATGATGACCATCCGATGACCCCTTCCCAGATCAACGACGCTCAACGATATCGCTGGGCATCCTGGGTCAAACTATAATGCGCGATGGCGCACAGTGAAAAGTGGTTTTATGAAGTCGTACAGGGAAACATGTCGAGCACTCTATGGAATCACTCCTCAACCAGGAAATACCGCTTACTCTACATAGGTGGTGCGATGAAAACCGTAAACCGCCTTCACTGTTCACTTGGTCATGGTTCCGCTCCTCCACGTAGGGTTTCGTCGCCTTTTCAATATATTATTATAATTAAGTTGCGCTCTAAGGTTTTTCCTTTCTACTCCTAGTTCCGTCCAACTTCGCATTCCGTCGTCACCAAGTGTTCCGCTACTCCATTAATCTACGCCATCTCCCATCAACTCCCTCATCAGATACAGAGTATCATTCAAGCCTTCCAATTACACAGGACATCATTCGACTCCATTACAGAGATTATTCACACAGAGGTTCAGGGGATTCCACACAAGAATTACATCAGTCAATACACATATAATACACATATCCCTAACTCTGCAACAATGATTTCATTCCTCTCCGGGCACCGTAGGTATCCTCTGCCCATTATGAAATTGATCACACAGGTCATATATATTCCAGATTTACTCAACCATACTTAACACAATTCCACAGTTCTTCATCAACATATACAAATATTGGCAAGATATTCAATTTTTCCTTCAATATATTACCTTGTCTCTTCCTAGCAGCTCTCCCTTTTTCCATCTCCTTTGCAAACTGTATTAAACCCCTAATTCAACTATTAAACCCATAATTCAACTCTACTGCTCTGTCTCTAATTCCTCTGTTTCATCTGCTGCCTCTGTTACCTCTCTGTTCCTAGTTAATATTTCAGATGCCAATTCCTCTGCCAGTGTTTTCTCTGATGTCTCTGCTGCCTTTCCAGATCTCCAATCAACTAACCCTTCTAAAACTGCCTCAGCTTCATATTTCATTTGCTCTTTTCTTTGTTGCTGTTTCAAGTGCTCCTCTTTTGGCATTGATGGAGATACATCATTATTACATCTTTAACACATAGGTTGCTTATCATAGGCAACTTATTAAGTAGGTTTCCATCAAGGACAACTTCATCAAGTAGATTGCCATCAACTTTATCGAGTAGGTTGCCATCAAGGACAACACTCTACATCATATTGCCAACAATCTCCCCCTTTGGAATTGATGGCAACCATGATGGTGTTTGATCACCACAACAAATAGATACATTGATTATAATCATTATTCAAACACCATGATACTCTCCCCCTTTGACATCAAGGGCAAAGGTTGGATCAAAACCAAAAGAAGGTTTCTCTTCTCTTGTAGGAAGAAGAGCTCTGTAGATCTGATGTGTACTGAAGTTACCATGATCCCCCTGAGTTCATGCTGAATCTTAGAACATAATATTCAATGAAGTACATGACTCTATGACCTTTCCTATCACCAAGGACTCAAACTTACATCAATGATCCAACCAAGTGGATTTACATATGTGACACAAGTACCCAACCAAGTGGGTTTACACATTTGAGCAAGTCCTTACATGACTGAATATTACAATTTTACATCATGACCTCAACATGAACTTTTCATCACATTATAACTTATACAATCAAGACCAAGGAATCTCAAGCATGAGATCAGACCACAACAAATAATTAGAATGCCAACAATGCATATTTTTCATAAGACCAAAGCTCCCCCTTAGCTTGTTCATCCTGAACACTTTCACCATCAAATCATCAAGGCATCTTCATCAAAAACATCAGAGAGTAAAACAGAATTATGAGAGCAGAAACACCACCAGAGATCCCCAACAGCACCATAGCTGTGTATTCAAGTGTCATCCAATAGTTGTAGCATAAGTACATCAGTAACCAAGCCTTCAGGCTCTTTTCCGCATCAACATATTCTTCTCAAGAGGAATTATCATACCAGAACAACTTCTTCAATAGTCAAATTGAGTCAAGTAAACATCCATGCGATATGTTATCACCAAGATATTCATGATTTATATTTATTTCATAATCATGATGTACCATGTGTAGGAACTATAAATAGAAGGTCTCAACCATGACAAAAGTCATCAGCATCAAACTCTGCATGATCTATCCTTATCTCCGAATCATAAGACTTCCATCTCATCCATGTGTGAAAGAAAACAAGACTCTTCAGCAAAAAGAAATTAGGGCTTATCCATAATCTCATCATAGGAAACCATGTATCATTTGCACTCCTCCATGTCATACTTTTTCAGTATTTGCTTAAGATATTTTGCTTCTGATAGGAATATGCTATCTGTTGTTTGTTGTATTTGCAAGTCAAGAAAGAATGGTAGTTACCCAAGTAAAGACATTTCAAATTCTTGCTGCATATCAGAAGCAAATCTCTGACTCATAGACTCTTCATAACTTCCAAAAATGATATCATCAAAATATACAACCACAATTAATAGTTTGTCATTTTCAGTTTTTGTGTATAAGTTGCTATCAGCAGACCCTTTTGAAAATCCTTGTTGATGAAGATATTTGTCAAGACGATAGTACCATGCCCTTGGAGCTTGTTTGAGACCATATAGAGCCCTTTTAAGTCTACAAACAAGTTTTTCATCATTTCCCAAAATGAATCCTTCTGGTTGTTCTATATAAACTTCTTCTTCTAGATCACCATTGAGAAAAGTAGATTTAACATCCATTTGATAAAATTTGATTTGTTGGAAGCTTGAAAAAGCAAGAAACATTCTTATGGCTTCAAGTCTAGCTACAGGAGCAAAAGTTTCTTCAAAGTCTATACCTTCTTTTTGAGCATACCCCTTGCAAAAAAGTCTAGCTTTATTTCTTATAACATCCCCATTCTCATTTAACTTGTTTTTGAATATCCATTTAGTTCCAATGACATTTTTGTCATGAGGTCTTGGTACTAATTCCCAAGTGTGATTCTTCTCAATTTGATCAAGATCTTCATTCATGGCTTGAATCCATCATTCATCTTTGTAGGCTTGACTGACATTGTGTGGTTCAATAGTGGACAGAAATACCAGATTGCTAGAAGATCCCACAAGAGTCCTTCTTGTTTGTACACCTGATCCCTTTTCTCCCAAAATTTGAGATTCTGGATGATTCTTTTGAACATATCTAGATGGAGATTTTTCAGATAAATCATCTTCGGGTTCTTCATTGGGTTCACTGTTTATACCATCCTTATTTGATGTAGAAGGATATGTGTCATCATCATCTTCATCTGTGGTTTGCTTTTCTTCTTTTGGAGCAAAAAGACCTTAAGGGAAAGGTCATGTTTCAGAACCATCATAATTCCAACAATGCATTATTCTTAGTAAGGCTAATGCTCCCCCTAAAATTATGCCACCTGTACCTGTCTTCTTCACATCAGATGCACTGTTAGAATTAAACACAACTATCATTCATTTCTCCCCCTGTGATGATACATTAATGTTTCCTATAATGTATCTCACATCACTCCTGCAGTCATTATGAGAAGTAAGCTTTAGAAGCGAATGACTGTAGTAGGGTCAATATTCCTTACGTTTCTAACCGGTCCTCCTTCTTTTTCTAGCTTTTCTTGAAATTTCTTATAGTGTGTTGGAAATTGTCCAATTTCTCAGATCTATTCATCCTGCATTCTTTTTCTACATGTCCATACTTGTTACAAGCATAACATCTTGCGTGACCAGAAAAGTAAGCATAGGGATCATAACGTGTTTTTCTATTCTTTATTTTATTGCAATTAGCTGCTTTATGACCAAACTTGCTGCATGAAAAACAATATCCCTTAAAGAAACCTGAGTACCTTTCTGTGTGGAATCTGTTTGTTTGTGATTGAAACAATCTGCTTCTGCAATTGGCTGCAACATGCCCATAATTATGACATTTAAAGCATTCAACATTATTGATCAAAGGGGGGAATGATTTCTTTTGAGAGTTCATGATTTTCGGTTGACCTTCTGTTTCTTTCAATACTTCAGATTTTGCATTGATATCCTTTAAATCTTTAACACTTCCTTGTGAACTAGATTCTCCTTTAACAGTTTCATGAAAACCAAGACCAAATTTAACAGAAGGATACCTTTGACTACTAAGAATATTGTTTAGAGTCTTAGTACTATCTTGAAACCTCAAGAGTTTATCTTTTTCTTCTAATTTACCTTTTAAAATGTTTACCTCAACCTCCAATCTTTGGCATTGCTTCTTCATAATTTCTTCGACCCTTATTCCTTCTTCTACTTGATCCTTCAATTTTAAAATCTCTTCTTTCAACCCATTTTCTTGTTCTTCAAATGTTTGTAAAAGGTCTTCATTCTTCTTATTTGATTTTTCCAGATCTTCTTTCAGAGAGATGATTTCTGCTTCAAGTCTTTCATTTTGATTGGTTACTTTATCCTGCAGTTTTTGATACATTTCTATCTGTCCATTCATTCTAGAGATCACATCTTTGTAGATAGATTCCTTCCTTTTAAATTGATCCCAATCATTACTTTCACTTTCTTTTTCTCTATCTTCACCATTGCATGTACAAGGAAGTGAATTACAAGAACAACAATCAGTACCTTATTCATTATCTTCATTTTCTGCTGTACATGTTTTCTGAGATATCTCTTTTCTTTGAGTAGCCTTCTTCTTTTGCTTCCTTCTCATTATGACGGATATCCTTCAAGCGATCAAGCTTCTACAGAAGGACCTGCTCTGATACCAATTGTTGGGAAAAATACTGAGAGGGGGGGGGGGGGGTGAATCAGTATTTAGAGCTGACTGACAATTTTTAGTTTTCCTTTCTCTTAAAACCATATGTTACATTACTGCATCCAACTTGTATGTCCAGAGATCTTATTATGTCTTTACTTAGATCATTGCATCATTCATAAGCGATAGCATGAACAAACCATCAAACATAAGCAACACATATAGACACGGGATTTAAGGTGGAAACCCAATTACGGAGAAAACCAGGCTAGCGTAATCTCTGTCTTCAATATTTATTATGAGAAAAATTCTTTGTGTATCTTTGGTGCGGACTTATACCAGCACGCATGCACCTGACACAACCCTCTCGTTTACCGGCTATCACTCACGGAAGGGAGCTACGACCCCCTGCTCTCGTTTACCGGCCTCTCACGGAAGGGGCTTCTTACCTGGCTCTCGTTTACCTGCTACCATTGGAGAGGAGCTACAACCCCCACTGTTGACATTTCGACTACCCGCGGAAGGGAGCTACAACCCCCTCACTGAAGGCTTTGACCCTCAGCACCACTGCGGACCATGTTTCATTAATTTTCACACTGGATCCACTAGTTTCCACACGACATACCTTGCAGGCCACCAGATTTATTCATTCAGTACACTTACATCAGTTCTTCATGATTTTGTCCGTCGTTCAAACCAGAAATCAATCATTATCTGATCTAGAGGTCTTGATCAATCATCATAATCACAGGTGCACCATAGATTCAGATATATCAGAGTTTATTCATACAGATATCTCTAAAAGAGATTAATTAATTATCAACCCTTCGCATGCACACAGTTCTTCATGATTCTCATCACCTTATATAGTTTTCGCCTTTATTAAAACCTTGGGTCAAAACCATTCAATTTCTAATGGTATTCCTGGACGGTATTTCATTTAGATTACCCTACATGCCTCTTTGATTTCCTTTTAATTTATTTATCAATTTGAAGAAATTGATAAATAAATATATTTACAATTTTGAACTGAACTTTAGGATTAAAGTTAACCCTTCGCATTTTAACGCTTTCAAACAATATGATAAACCTTTGACCCCGGGCCCACAAATATAGTCAATAGAAAATCCAATATGCACACAGTACCATAAGTAAATTTCGCGCAAGTCCAGCGTCCGATCACCGTTAGATTAGTAAGCTTCCAGATCAACGACGTATATGCATATCGCTCGACCTCTGATGCTGATCGTTAACGTGCGATGGCCCCCCATACCTGTGTTAATCTTCGTGCACCTTCAAAAAATGATGACCGTCCGATGACCCCTTCTCAGATCAACGACGTATATGCATATCGCTCGACCTCCGATGCCGAACGTTAACGTGCGATGGCCCGCCGTACCTGTGTTAATCTTCGCGCACCTTCAACAAATGATGACCGTCCGATGACCCCTTCCCAGATCAACGGTGCTCAACGATATCGCTGGGCATCCTGGGTCGAACTATAACGCGCGATGGTGCACAATGAAAAGTGGTTTTGTGAAGTCGTACAGGGACGCGTGTCGAGCACTCTATGGAATCGCTCCTCAACCAGGAAATACCGCTTACTCTGCATAGGTGGTGCGATGAAAACCGTAAACTGCCTTCACTGTTCACTTGGTCATGGTTCCGCTCCTCCACGCAGGGTTATGTCGCCTTTTTAATGTATTATTATAATTAATTTGCGCTCTAAGGTTTTTCCTTTCTACTCCTAGTTCCGTCCAACTTCGCGTTCCGTCGTCACCAAGTGTTCCGCTACTCCATTAATCTGCGCCATCTCCCATCAACTCCCTCATCAGATATAGAGTATCATTCAAGCCTTCCAATTACACAGGACATCATTTGACTCCATTACAAAGATTATTCACACAGAGGTTCAGGCGATTCCACACAAGAATTACATCAGGAAATACACATATAATACACATATCCCTAACTCTGCAACAATGATTTCATTCCTCTCCGGGCACCGTAGGTATCCTCTGCCCATTATGAAATTGATCACACAGGTCATATATATTCCAGATTTACTCAACCATACTTAACAAAATTCCACAGTTCTTCATCAACATATACAAATCTTGGCCAGATATTCAATTTGTCCTTCAATCTATTACCTTGTCTCTTCCTAGCAGCTCTCCCTTTTTCCATCTCCTTTGCAAACTGTATTAAACCCCTAATTCAACTATTAAACCCCTAATTCAACTATACTGCTCTGTCTCTAATTCCTCTATTTCATCTGCTGCCTCTGCTACCTCTCTGTTCCTAGTTACTGTTTCAGATGCCAATTCCTCTGCCACTATTTTCTCTGATGTCTCTGCTGCCTTTCCAGATCTCCAATCAACTAACCCTTCTAAAACTGCCTCAGCTTCATATTTCATTTGCTCTTTTCTTTGTTGCTGTTTCAAGTGCTCCTCTTTTGGCATTGATGGAGATACATCATTCTTACATCTTTAACACATAGGTTGATTATCATATGCAACTTATTAAGTAGGGTTCCATCAAGGACAACTTCATCAAGTAGATTTCCATCAACTTTATCGAGTAGGTTGCCATCAAGGACAACACTCTGCATCATATTTCCAACAATTTCTACATGGTATCACAACGCCAGGAATGATAATAGTGGAAAAGAAATTGAGTTTTTGTTGAAAAATATTCAAATTTGCAGATACTTTCTTTGGAGCTAAAATCGGATCAAGATGTCTTTCAATGGCTTGAGACTCAAATATGAACTCATGGGAAGTTCGAATTATATTGCATGGAAGGAAATTATTGAGGCAGTGTTGGAGGAAAATGGGTTGAAGGAATTCATAGATAATGATATTCCCAAGCTCGCGATAGCAGATGCCCAACTTCTTGATGCATGTCAGAAGAAGGTAGCAAAGGTGAGGATGATCTTGTTAGAAATATTTCAAGATCATATTGTCTCGAGTCTCCATGGAAAGGAAGCTCCATATTCTATGTGGAAGGCCTTGAAATATCTGTTTCAAAGCAACAGTGACCACAAAAAATTGGCACTCAAGGACAAGCTCAGGAAAATCAAAATGGAGAAGGGTGACACAATCCATAAATACTTGACCAAGTTCAATTAATGTCGATATGAGCTTGGAAGTGTTGGGATTACTGTAGCTGATGATGAATTGGTGAGCATAAAATTTCTAGGCCTTCCCAAGTACTGGCATAGTAACCAGGAATCTATGAATGGGAGGGAGAAGTTACCAGATTGGGAGCGACTTTGGTCAGATTTGGTACAAGAAGAGTTTCAACGGAATACCAGGGATGGATCCTCATCCAAGATTGATCATGAGGAAAATTGTGCCTTGGATGGTAAGGTAAAGAAGGGGAAGGGGAATAAGTCCTATTCCAAATCTGAGACTGACAAATAAGGCAAGAAGTGTGACATGTCAAAGGTGAAATTTTTTCACTGTCATGATCATGACACTTTGCCACAAATTTTCCACAAAAGAAGAAGAAAAACAAGAAGGCTCTAGGAGCTGCAGTGGGTGAAGC
Organism: Pinus albicaulis; assembly: GCA_034641835.2. Lineage (NCBI taxonomy): Eukaryota > Viridiplantae > Streptophyta > Pinopsida > Pinales > Pinaceae > Pinus > Pinus albicaulis. Next base: position 208,669,286 of record CM076577.1, read on the forward strand.
TTTGGCCTCACAATTTGAGTTGGACTTCTCTCTCATCGCATGCATGGCATTAACTATGATGGGATCTATGTGGTACTTGGATAGTGGAGCATCTTTTCACATGACGGGAAACATAGAACTCTTTAGTAGCTTGGAGGAGAAGGATCTTCAGATGCACATCGAGATGGGTGATGACAGGAGGTATAGTGCTACCGAGATTGGTACAGTTACTTTCTAGAGACAGTCAGGTAAACCTTTCATATTAAAATATGTCATGCATGTACCAGGCTTGAAAAAGAGTTTAGTTTCAGTTGCTATGTTGGAGGATCTTGGATATGATGTGGTTTTTAGTGAAGGAAAGGCATTCCTTCGTCAAAAAGCTACAACACAAGTAAATAATATTGGGGTTCGTGTGAAGAACATCTACAAAATTGATGTAGATGGCTATGCATCATTGAGCAGTAAAGCATGGAAGGTGGTGAGCTGGGATACAGGTGAGTTATGACATAGGAGATTGGGCCATCTACACCATATTGCTTTGAGGATTATGCAACATATGTCTACAGGTATTCCAAAGGGTACTCTTGCGCAGATAGACACATGCAAGGGATGTACCGTGGGGAATTATACTAAAGCCACCTTTCATGAGAAGGAGAACCGAGCAGCGAAAATCCCTAAGAGAGTTCACTCAGACGTGTGTGGACCATTTTGTACACCTTCCACAATAAAGCACATGTATTATGTGATTTTTGCTGATGATTTTTATAGAAAGTGTTGGATCTTATTTCCATAGAAGAAATATCATGTGTTCTCCAAGTTTTGTGACTTCAAATCACTGGTAAAGAAATATACAGGGAAGAAGGCGAAGGCTCTGAGGAGCGAAAATGGTGGTGATTATATCTCTAATGAATTCAAGAACTTCTGTGCCAAATAAGGAATTCAGAGAGAATTGATTGCACCTCATAACCCACAACAGAATGGGGTTGTAGAAAGAAAGAATTGAACAATTGTGGGAGCAACACGAGCTATGTTACATGATCAGGGCCTACCGTTGCATATGTGGGAATAGGCATGCAACCCAACGGTATTATGCAGAACCGTAGTTCTCATTGGACACTTAGCATGAGTACACCAGAGGAGGATTTTCAGGTAAGAAACCAAATGTTTCATATTTTAAAATTTTTGGCTCATATGTCTATTTCCATGTGGCCAAAGATGCCAGGAAGAAGCTAGAACCAACAACAGAGGTTGGGATATTTAAGCTAGAACCAAAAACAGAGGTTGGGATATTTTTGGGGTACACTAATACTTCACACAACTATTGGGTGTATTTTCCAGCTAACACGATGACATTTGTCAGGATAGATGTTAAATTTGATGAGGAGAAAGCCATGCGATTGTCCCTTGAGATAGAGCTTGACTTGCATGCAGATGAGGAACTCTTAGTTCCAAAGGATGAACCTCAGGATGTGGAGCAGCCACAAGCAGAGGATCATGGAGTGGCATAAACCACTCATGCAGAGCCATCCACAAGAAATGGTAGAAAGTGTACCAGAGAGGCTGACAGATTGATGCTAGATGAGACAAAGCATGTAGGAGCACCTACATCACAACGCAGGCAGAGAAGGTCCCTAGACAAGTACACTAGATACATGGCTCTTATGACCGAGTGTATTGTGATAGAACCATCCTCTTTTGAGGAATTAGTGCAACAACCAACATGGGTTGATGCCATGGTTGAGGAGTATGACTCCATTATCGGAAACAATGCATGGGAAGTGGTCCCAAGACAAGTGGGGAAGTCAATGGTTGGATCCAGGTGGATATACAAGGTGAAGCAGGAAGCAAATGGGAGTGTGGAGAAATACAAGGCTAGATTTGTGGCCTGAGGATTCTCACAGGTAGAGGGGATTGACTATGAGGATAATTTTGCACCGGTTGCAAGGTACTCATTGATTAAATCTATCCTTGCACTCTCAGCGTAGATGGGGTGGAAAATACATCGGATGGATGTAAAGATAGCCTTTCTCAATGGAGTTATTGAGGAATAAGTCTACATTGAGTAACCAGAAGGTTTTGAGACCTTTGACAGGGAATCGCATGTGTGAAAACTCAAGAGAGCACTGTATGGGCTGAAGTAAGCACCTCATGCTTGGCATACCAGTATCGACAACTATTTCATCGGGTTGGGCTTCAAAAAGAATGAAGTGGATGCGAACCTATATCATATTGTGGTTGATGGTAAAATTTTGATTATTGTACTTTATGTTGATGATCTAATACTGACAGGTGATGAGCAATTCATAAATTATTACAAAGAGGATCTTGCAAGATAGTTTGAGATGAAGGACACGGGGTTCTTGTATTATTTCCCTTGCTTGGAAATATGGAAAAGAGATGGGGAGCTATTTGTATCTCAGGGAAAGTATGCCAAGGAGATCCCAAGGAAGTTCTACATGGAGGGCAGAAAACCCATGGAGACTCCTCTTGTAGGTAACTGGAGGAAGGATGATGATACTTCAGGTGAGGTAGTGGATGCTACTATTTTCAGGAAGCTTGTGGGTTCACTTATGTATTTGGTGAACACACGAAAAAACATATGCTATGCAGTTAACTATCTTAGTCAAGCTATGGTTAAGCCTACCAAGATATTTTGGAAGGCAGGGAAGCATGTGTTGAGATATCTCAGGGGCACTACAGAGTATGGATTATGGTATACACAGATAGAGAGAGTGAAGCTTCAAGGCTTCACCGATGTATACTGGGCAGGTAGTCCATCAGACAAGAAGAGCACATCAGGGGGCATCTTCAGCATAGGAAGCATATATTAGTTGCACTCAATTCAGCCGAGGCAGAGTGCATGGCAGCTAGTCAGGCTGCATGTGAGGCCATCTGGATGAGGAAGATACTTGTTGGTTTGTTTGGTCATTAGATGGATATGACGGTGATACATTGTGATAACCAGAGTTGCATAAAACTCTCGGTTAATCCAATATTCCATGATAGATCCAAGAATATTGACATCTTGTACCACCATCTCAGATATTGTGTTCAGAGGTACATTATGTTGTTGCAGTACATTCCCATGGAGGATTAGGATGCATATATCTTGATGAAGGCTCTTGCGAAGAGAAAATTCGAATACAACAAAGGCATGATTGGGGTAGCAGGTAATCCCTTTCTTGTTGAGAGGGAGCGTTGAAATTCAACAAGAAAATGAACACACACTAGTGTGGGATCACAGGTCACACAGTGATGGATCCTAGAGGCACATTAGTGTGCAACCAATTTTTAAATAAATTGGAAAATTAATTGTAATCTTATCTCATAACAACTTGTAATGGTTAACTAAGTGTGATAGAATTAGTTAGCTCAAGAATTCCGAGTTGAGGGTCAAAGGATAGGCATGTAGAGTGATTATATTATTAATAGAGTCCAGTTGTAGTTGTAGCACTAGTGTGGTGTGAGTGGGATCAGTTAACTCACATTAATTGAGTTAAAATTAGTTTAACTAGTTCTAACTATTTGATGAGTGAGTGGAAGATCAAGTGAATTAAAATAGATTTAATTCACCAGTAGTGATATACCAAGTAACTGATGATTCACTATTTATAGCTAGATGCATGCTAATTCTGGTGGAGACCCAATTGAGACAAAGGTTTAAGGCAAGTAAACTATCAGTTGTACTTTTAACAAACCGCCCAGATGCAGTTATAAAACCACAGGAATCCCATGATGAATTGTGCAATAAAGGAAGGCTGGATTTCGTATCTAATAGGGGTTTATTTCTCTAGGGATTGCGTAAGCAGGGTAGGCTGAGGGTAGGTTGATAATTGGCTATGTGTTTGTGCAATTTTTCCTAGATCAATGTTAAGCAATTGGT